>JAJSOF020000038.1:64254712-64321296 GCA_025594305.2 Periplaneta americana | reverse complement strand
TGTATCCCACAAATTGTATTTCTTTTAGTCAAATACAGTATTGGAGAAGATACATAAATTGCATTTGAAATGGAACATTTACTAGAATTAGAATTATTGTTATTTTTTAAATAAATTTCTAAATGTCGTAAACTGGATTTTATAAAGTCTAAATCTCCCATGTTTTTGCGTCTAGAAATCCGTTCCCTAATTATAATCGATAAAATCGAGATATTCCATAATAAATGTCGATTATATCGGGAGATTTAAAATAGCAATTTTGAATAATGTTTGGGACGTTACATTCCAATAAACTCAAACTTCTTCTTGTACTTACACGTGCAGTGAGTTCGCAACAATTATGGACATCCTGTGTTTTAATTTAATTTAATTACAGCCATAAGCATAAAACAAATGCTATGGGCATAGCCAGTCAATACAAAACACAAGTAGCCTACAGATTAAAAATAAAATTGAAATTAAAATTAGAAGTGAAGGGTTCCTGCTTGTTCAAAATATTCACTCACATTATAAAAAGGATTATCAAAAAGCAATTACCGTAAAACGTTTCTAAATCTAGATAAAGTGACACTATGAGCCTCATAAGATAGTTTGTTGAATAATTTTAGAGACATTGAAGCAAGCCAACACTTTGATTTATTCAATCGAACTGCCGCACAGTGGTCTAAAATCCATATTCAGGAGGACAAATGCAGAAAAATGACATGTAAAAAAATGAAATTAAACCCTTAAATTATTTTTCCTATATAACTGAGTAACACTGAGTAATCAGCGGAGGTGGCTGCATAGCGAGATAAGAAGCCGGTAACATGCCACATTTCGCCACCCAGCATTCTTACTCCGCAAGCGCCGCGAGTCTGCTGTTTTCCTTGTGCTGTAACTCTGTTGTAAGCGGTCGATTCCATTCATACTTGGTACCAACGTGTCAAGTAGTTCTTTAGGTATGTAACACTGTTTGTTTTTGTTACATTTAATGTTATTATAGTATGTAAAATTAGCATGAATGGACACGGGACAAAATATAAATATAACCATTGAGACTTTGCTAAGGTAGAGAAAAAAAAAACCCATTTCGTTCGTCCAAAAATGATTTTTTTTCACTTCCTCCACTATTTACCTCTATTTTAAATCTAGTCTTAAGGTGCGCAGATTTCCGGAAGTAATAATTTATGAGCACTATTCTGTCGAGGTGCAGTAGTGCAATTTTTCTCGGTTGCAGTTATTTCAATATCTGTGAACCGAATCTGCTTCCATAGTATAATTCAGGGAATTCAAGATGACAGCTTGTTAATTATGTACCAAATAAGCTTCCCGAGTGTCCAAAAGGTGCAATAGTACCTAAAATGTTACATTTTCCCCCATAAGATTTTGTCTAAATGCATCCCCCTGTAAGGGGCACTTCTGTTCATACCAACGTAAACAGAGTTTGTACACAAAACAAATGTACTAAGTGTAACTATTGTATAAAATTTCATAAAAATCTGTTAGACAGGACAAAAGTTACTAATTTTGTCTAATTGTGCCCCCTATAAGGGGTCGTTACACTTAGACCAACGTAATGAGAGCTTGTATACAAAACATACATGCTACCTGTAACTACTTTGTAAAATTTCATAAAAATCTGTTAAATAGGAGAAAAGTTACTAATTTTGTCTAATTGTGCCCCCTAAAAGGGGTAGTTCTCCTTATACCAACGTAATCAGAACTTGTATACAAAACATATATGTTCCTTGTAACTGTTTTGTAAAATTTCATACAAATCTATCAAATAGGAGAAAAGTTACTAATTTTGTTTAATTGCGCCCCCCTATAAAGGGTAGTTCCCCTTATACCAACGTAACGAGAGCTTGTATACAAAACATACATGCTACTTGTAACTACTTTGTAAAATTTCATAAAAATCTGTTAAATAGGAGAAAAGTTACTAATTTTGTCTAATTGCGCCCCCTATGAGGGGTAGTTCCCCTTCTACGAACGTAATCAGAGCTTGTATATAAAACATATATGCTACTTGTAACTGCTGTGTAAAATTTCATAAAAATCTGTTAAATAGGAGAAAAGTTACTAATTTTGTCTAATTGCGCCCCTTATAAGGGGTGGTTCCCCTTATACCAACGTAACGAGAGCTTGCATACAAAACATACATGCTACCTGTAACTACTGTGTAAAATTTCATAAAAATCTGTTAGGTAGCTGAAAAGTTATTGGTATGTCCCGCTAAATTTGCATTCTAGACCACTGTGTGCCGGTTCAAGTAGAAGATAACTGGACCTGGTATTGTAATTACTAGGCTATAGTTTAGTCTCTTTTTTACCCTAAGTAAACATTCAAATATATAAAGATTCATTACAGTCAGTATTTTCTCTTGTTTAAATAACGGTCTGCAATGAGCAATGAGTAATACAGCCACATCTACCCAGAAATTCAAATTTAGATTGTCCCCAGGCACGTAAGTTGCGATATAATGAGGAGACTGATAAAAAATTCTGCGTCTGACGCAGTGGTTAGTTGTCCAATATCTCAGAAGATGGCAGAAGTATACAGGTTTGCTTTTCTGGTAACTATACAAAATGTTTCATATTAATCACAGTCTACTATATACAGTCACGAAGCTTGAGTTTTGAGGGTGCTAGAAACAATAGATTGTGACGGCACTATTTTGCATTGCCTGTAATGAGGCGATATTAACGATCCTAGTGGTGAGCAACTATCTAATGTTAGCATATTTACTACGTATTGAGCTTCGCGACTGTATATAGTAGACTGTATTAGTATGTATAAAAAGCTTAAAGACGTAAGCAAAGAGGAGGAGTCACGCCGGGAATAACAGCGTCGCGACTATAATAACTTCAACACAATAAAACGTCACTTACCATGTTTTACTCCTGAACCCCTCATATGATCTGTCTGCACTTCATCCCAGATAAGAAAAAAGCCGATGTAAACAGTTATGGATTGTCCTCGCAACTGCACTGTTCGCCACTTCGTCCCTACAGGATAACAATGACGGAGATGTCGGAAGTGAGTTCTGAATCACACTGAATAACGAATTTCTACGTTTTATTTTGTACGCGAAAGGACCAGACGATTTTGATTTGTATGTAGCCTATGTTGAATTTAGATCTGAAACTGGAAAATACCGGTAGCTAATATAGGCCAAGGCCTACCTCTTTTTTATATTGTTTTAAGTTTTTCACAAAATGAAAAAAAAAAAAAAAAGTAATTTAAACGTTCTTGTATCTACCTATGATGTAGAACTCCATAAAGGTATTCAATTCTAAAATGCCTCCCCTTGCAACTCACGTCAGGAACGTCCATAATTAGCCGTCAACAATAGTCAGCTAACATACTAGGAGACCACTGCCGCCTATATCATTTTGCAATGACAGCAATATCCTGGTGAAAACGTTCTCCGTGTTAGGGTAGGTACACGTTGGAGCAACGATAAACGATAAAAGAAATGATCTAGCGACGCTTTGGTATTATCAAAGAATCAAGTGTTCATATCGGAGCAACGAGGACGCGGGAAGCGAACATTTTGATTTATCAGTAGAAGATATTCTATGCATCCACTTAATGAGAGAAGATATATAGGAAATATCAGCTGCTAGGTTCAAGTTTAATATAACTTAAATACGTACAAAATTGAACCCATTTCTCATCCCGAAGGTGGTATAAATTCTTTGTGCTGTGATTGGTTATTGTGATCACATAATGTATCACGAATAAATACACAACTGATCAATTTGCCAATATGTACAACAATTAATTTAATATGCCGAAATAATAATAAATTATTAATATTCGGATATATTGATAACCACCGGTCATTATACAGATCATTATTATCTTAATCAGAGATTATATGAACGACAAGAGCGAAGAAAATGGAACTTATCTTTTTCGTCGCTTTTATCGTTTCGCTTTTACCAATATGCAATACACCCTCAATAACAATGCATGCTTCAATTCTCTCTGATATAGCATCGCTGCTTCTTTTATCGTTTATCGTCGCTCCAACGTGTACGTACCCTTAGCCAATTACGGCGCCCGATTTGGGAGGAAAGAAGTCCAGTGGGAATGTAGAAAATGTATTTTCAATCGTATATTACGTCCCAAAGTTTCATATGCCTTTTACATGTCCTCAATGATTTTTCTGAAGCTTTCAGCCGTTACTTTTCTGAGACAAACACAGTCTTGAATTGCACCCAGGCTGATTTCTCATTGTCAAATAGTTCTTCAAGCAATTTTGTGTTGGAATATGTCAGGGATTTTTTTATACTCGCTTTAACATCTCTGGTCATGTCGCGAATTAATCTTTTGTATGCAATCCGAAGGCCTGTGTGCTATTGTTGAGACTGTTGTGAACTAGATGGCGTCTGCAGTTTGTTATGAATTAAGCCGGTGATATTCAGGAATGTTTTGGCCCGAATTTCCTGGCATTTGCCTTATGGTTGAGAGAAAAGCCCGAAAAACTTCAACTAGAAAATTCAACCCTCTGCATAAGAGACCAGCGTGCTGATCTCTGCACCTCAGAGATTTGTATGCTAAAAAAATATCATCTTTAAATTTAGCTCCACTTAATGTTGGAAAGTTTTCTTTGAAATACTGAAATCCCCACCCTCTCTGTTTAGTCGTCTTTATCATTAGGCATAACTTAATGTGGTTGTAGCGAAGATTTGTCTTTCCCTCGTCTTTCATCCCGGTGACCAGGACTCGAACCCCGATCACATCGTGATGGAATTTATGGTCGAACAAAGCAGACTTCGCAGAGGGTTTTCTTGGGACACTCCCATCTCTCTCTTCATGCCAGCAACACTTTTCACCTCCCCCTCATTTCATCTGTCAGCAGCAATAAGTGGGAGTGGTACGGATTGTCGATGCTGGGTTTGGGGCTTATCAGATACTCGTTTGGATGTGAGCTGAGGTAATTGATTTGTTATCCAGTAACTTACCTTTAAAATTTAAAAGGCGTCAATTTCCATTACGTGTTGCTTTCGCAATGACCATTGTCAAATCGTTGAACCAGGGTTTTGACAAAATAGGCATTTACTTATCTCGGTGCATTTCCAGCCATGGACAACTGCTAGCTGGCATTCAACAGAGTTAAATCTGTATTACAAGTACATCACATCAAGGTCAGTTTCCAGACATTTGAAGGGTGTTTCACAAGAACATAGATTACAGTGATATATTAAATTGACAATGAATACGGTAATTAACCGCAGTGATTTATTGAGAATTTACGCGTTATGGCGATTTCGACATGAATTTTGCTTGTTCAAAAGGAGATTGGGGGTCGAATACATAGTCGTCACTTATAAAATGAGGAAACAAGACTTGTAATGAGCGTTTCCTCAGCACTTATTCAGATCATATTGCATATGCCATCCTAACTGAAGATGGCTCTGGCATTGATCATTCCATTGACATCGAAAGAAATATGGCAACATGGCTAAACGTGAGCGCTTTCGTACATTCAATTGTTTTCCAGCGTCTTAAAATTGTTAAATCGGCATTATTATCGTACACAAATGCAGAAGTGAGTATTATAGAGCTAAAAATTATACAAAATGTCGAGAAAGCATTTTACAGAAGAAGAAAGAAGTGAGCTAAGAGAACTTGTTATGAAATGTAGAGATATTGTCGAAAGTAAAAAAATCCGACCATTGTTCTGTCCAAAAGAAGAAATTGACACGGGACAAAATTCCAGTTGAGTTTAATGCAAACTCCGGAAATATTCCTGTAAGTACGGTAAATCATTTTAATTTATTTTTCAGTTATTTTTATGGTAAACAATGTGGAAGTTGTATAATTACGCAAATTTTAACAGCTTATTCCTTGGGTAGAATACAAACGAAAAGCAAATTACATTTTGTTGGGACACGAATGCCTTTCGAAAAAGTACCACTCAAACCTACCAGAAATGGTGCTGTAGCATAAAATCTCAAAGCAACCAGTATTTTCAGCAGTGGTGAAATCTGTAAGCCTCGTGGTTCCATTGTGAATTTTAATGAGACACATCAGAATATCCACAACAGTGTTCTTGTCGAAACGATATCTCCTCTTAAAATGTTGGTCATTGTATCTGTAAAAGGTTTTCCATATCTCTGATATAACTTTCATTTTGCCGAAACACATTTTCATTTTCATTACAGGACTCAATAATTCATCAAAATCATAATCATCATCCATTATATACTGATTACAATGCATATGAGGAAACACTTGAGTAAGCTGACCAGCTGCCTTATTTGAATAAGTGTTCACTTCAGTGGGATTTATGGATTGGAAATGATTATAAGCAACTGCTTAAGGGTTTCCTTACGATATATCGATATATGTCGACTATGAATTCGACCCTAGGATATTGTAGCTGTCAGAGGTAAGATTTTTTTTTTTTCGAATTACCACTACAGAAATGTAAGTAAGCAGTCGTTACTATATACTTTCGTCTTACTGTTTGTTACCAGTATTAAGATCACAATGTATTATTCGTCAAGATTGAAAAAAATACTAATTTCAAAATTTGTACTTTAAAAAAAGCATTATTTAAATAAATACTATTGTAAGAAGTTTTAATTTTTTAATTTATAAGACAATATTTATATCATTATTACTTCTTTAGGTTCAATGATGTCATTGGAATTTTCCCAACTATCATCTTTGGCTGCTGAAGTCCTCATATTTCAAAGAACATAGGATAAGAGAATTCCGCGGGCTGCATGGAAACTGTGTGACCCAGGTCATGAAAGAAGAAGAAGAAAGAAAACTCGAAAGTGACATGGTGACTTCCAGGAAAGGATGGTTAAACAATATTTTTCGTAATAATGTGATGTGATGTGTGACGTAATAACAAGTGTGAATGAAAGTGCTGAAATCAGTATGACCTGTAAATTGCTGTAAATGAGACATTAGAAAGTGAGTTGAGGTTAACTTACAGTGTCTACTTTAAACCTAATACTGTACTGGAATCGCCTTCTCCCCGAAGTCTCGGAAAGTGGTTGGATTCAAGAGGACTTCACTACAATTAGTCTACCGTGAGTTGTAACATTTTTTCCAGGCTTTAAACTACTTGAACTATTCAGAAACTTGCAGACCTCCATAGACAGGCTAGAGTTAGTAAACTGCGATATTAATGTTTCTGGAGACCTACGGAATTGCTAGTCACGTGGGCAATTATTTACTTTAATTGACAGCTCGTTTTCTTAACGAAATTTATTAGAACTCCTGAACTTGAATGGGGGATTACGTACAAGCTACTAAAACTGAGCGGAGAGCTATACTTTAATGTTTATCTAGTTAGTATTTACGAATATAAGCTGTGGAATCTTGGATAGACTTCAGTGTGCAGTATGGCTGACGGAGTGACTGAGGTTGATGTGTTTGGAGGTTGCCGTATTAGGGACATATTAGTGTTAGTGTCTGATCGTGGGGATCGTGTTGCGCTGTGTTTTACTCTCCGCCGGCATAAATTTCCGTAAATATTGCGTGTTAAAAGTTAGATTAGATGAGGGAGTAACTAATTGACGTGAGACAGGTATGTGACAAGATAAGGTTAGAGTGGGTTAGATGAGGGGATAGCTAAGTGATGTGAGGCAGATGTATGTGACAAGATAAGATTAGAGTGGATTAGATGAGGGGATAGCTAAGTGATGTGAGGCAGAGGTATGTGACAAGATAAGATTAGAGTGGATCAGATGAGGGGATAGCTAAGTGATGTCAGACGGAGGTATGTGGCAAGATAAGGTTAGAATGGGTTGAGATGAGGGATAGTGTGAGACAGGCTAAGTGATGTGAGACAGGTATGTGACAAGAGAGATTAGAGTGGATCAGATGAGGGGATAGCTAAGTGATGTGAGACAGGTATGTGACAAGAGGTTAGAGTGGATCAGATGAGGGGATAGCTAAGTGATGTGAGACAGGTATGTGACAAGAGAGGTTAGAGTGGATCAGATGAGGGGATAGCTAAGTGATGTGAGACAGGTATGTGACAAGAGAGGTTAGAGTGGATCAGATGAGGGGATAGCTAAGTGATGTGAGACAGGTATGTGACAAGAGGTTAGAGTGGATCAGATGAGGGGATAGCTAAGTGATGTGAGAGGTATGTGACAATGCAGAAGTGATGTGAGACAGGTATGTGACAAGAGAGGTTAGAGTGGATCAGATGAGGGATAGCTAAGTGATGTGAGACAGGTATGTGACAAGAGAGGTTAGAGTGGATCAGATGAGGGATAGCTAAGTGATGTGAGACAGGTATGTGACAAGAGAGAGTTAGATGTGGATCAGATGAGGGATAGCTAAGTGATGTGAGACAGGTATGTGACAAGAGAGGTTAGAGTGGATCAGATGAGGGGATAGCTAAGTGATGTGAGACAGGTATGTGACAAGAGAGGTTAGAGTGGATCAGATGAGGGGATAGCTAAGTGATGTGAGACAGGTATGTGACAAGAGAGGTTAGAGTGGATCAGATGAGGGGATAGCTAAGTGATGTGAGACAGGTATGTGACAAGAGAGGTTAGAGTGATGAGGGGATCAGATGAGGGGTATAGCAAGAGTTAGATGATGAGACAGGTGTGAGATGTGACAAGAGAGGTTAGAGTGGATCAGATGAGGGATAGCTAAGTGATGTGAGACAGGTATGTGACAAGAGAGGTTAGAGTGGATCAGATGAGGGATAGCTAAGTGATGTGAGACAGGTATGTGACAAGAGAGGTTAGAGTGGATCAGATGAGGATAGCTAAGTGATGTGAGACAGGTATGTGACAAGAGAGGTTAGAGTGGATCAGATGAGGGATAGCTAAGTGATGTGAGACAGGTATGTGACAAGAGAGGTTAGAGGGATCAGATGAGGGATAGCTAAGTGATGTGAGACAGGTATGTGACGAGAGGTTAGAGTGGATCAGATGAGGGGATAGCTAAGTGATCTGAGACAGGTATGTGACAAGAGAGGTTAGAGTGGATCAGATGAGGGGATAGCTAAGTGATGTGAGGCAGAGGTATGTGACAATGTAAGATTAGAGTGGATCAGATGAGGGGATAGCTAAGTGATGTGAGACAGGTATGTGACAAGAGAGGTTAGAGTGGATCAGATGAGGGGATAGCTAAGTGATGTGAGACAGGTATGTGACAAGAGAGAGGTTAGAGAGGGGATGGATCAGATGAGGGTTATAGCTAAGTGATGTGAGGCAGAGGTATGTGACAATGTAGGATTAGAGTGGATCAGATGAGGGGATAGCTAAGTGATGTGAAGCAGATGTATGTGACAAGATAAGATTAGAGTGGATTAGATGAGGGGATAGCTAAGTGATGTCAGACGGAGGTATGTGGCAAGATAAGGTTAGAATGGGTTAGATGAGGGGATAGCTAAGTGATGTGAGACAGGTATGTGACAAGAGAGATTAGAGTGGATCAGATGAGGGGATAGCTAAGTGATGTGAGACAGGTATGTGACAAGAGGTTAGAGTGGATCAGATGAGGGGATAGCTAAGTGATGTGAGACAGGTATGTGACAGAGGTTAGAGTGGATCAGATGATGGGATAGCTAAGTGATGTGAGACAGGTATGTGACAAGAGAGGTTAGAGTGGATCAGATGAGGGGATAGCTAAGTGATGTGAGACAGGTATGTGACAAGAGAGGTTAGAGTGGATCAGATGAGGGGATAGCTAAGTGATGTGAGACAGGTATGTGACAAGAGAGGTTAGAGTGGATCAGATGAGGGATAGCTGTGACAAGAGAGGTTAGAGTGGATCAGATGAGGGGATAGCTAAGTGATGTGAGACAGGTATGACAAGAGTTAGAGTGGATCAGATGAGGGGATAGCTAAGTGATGTGAGACAGGTATGTGATTAGAGTGGATCAGATGAGGGGATAGCTAAGTGATGTGAGGCAGAGGTATGTGACAATGTAAGATTAGAGTGGATCAGATGAGGGGATAGCTAAGTGATGTGAAGCAGATGTATGTGACAAGATAAGATTAGAGTGGATTAGATGAGGGGATAGCTAAGTGATGTGAGGCAGAGGTATGTGACAAGATAAGATTAGAGTGGATCAGATGAGGGGATAGCTAAGTGATGTGAGACAGGTATGTGACAAGAGGTTAGAGTGGATCAGATGAGGGGATAGCTAAGTGATGTGAGACAGGTATGTGACAAGAGAGATTAGAGTGGATCAGATGAGGGGATAGCTAAGTGATGTGAGACAGGTATGTGACAAGAGGTTAGAGTGGATCAGATGAGGGGATAGCTAAGTGATGTGAGACAGGTATGTGACAAGAGAGGTTAGAGTGGATCAGATGAGGGGATAGCTAAGTGATGTGAGACAGGTATGTGACAAGAGAGGTTAGAGTGGATCAGATGAGGGGATAGCTAAGTGATGTGAGACAGGTATGTGACAAGAGAGGTTAGAGTGGATCAGATGAGGGATAGCTAAGTGATGTGAGACAGGTATGTGACAAGAGAGTTAGAGTGGATCAGATGAGGGGATAGCTAAGTGATGTGAGACAGGTATGTGACAAGAGAGGGATTGAGATGTGAGTATGTGACAAGGATCAGATGAGGGGATAGCTAAGTGATGTGAGACAGGTATGTGACAAGAGAGGTTAGAGTGGATCAGATGAGGGGATAGCTAAGTGATGTGAGACAGGTATGTGACAAGAGAGGTTAGAGTGGATCAGATGAGGGATAGCTAAGTGATGTGATAGCTAAGACAGGTAGGTATGTGACAAGAGAGGTTAGAGTGGATCAGATGAGGGGATAGCTAAGTGATGTGAGACAGGTATGTGACAAGAGGTTAGAGTGGATCAGATGAGGGGATAGCTAAGTGATGTGAGACAGGTATGTGACAAGAGAGGTTAGAGTGGATCAGATGAGGGATAGCTAAGTGATGTGAGACAGGTATGTGACAAGAGAGGTTAGAGATGATCAGATGAGGGGATAGCTAAGTGATGTGAGACAGGTATGTGACAGAGGTATGTGACAAGAGGGGAAGATTAGAGTGGATCAGATGAGGGGATAGCTAAGTGATGTGAAGCAGAGTATGTGACAAGATAAGATTAGAGTGGATCAGATGAGGGGATAGCTAAGTGATGTGAGGCAGAGGTATGTGACAAGATAAGATTAGAGTGGATCAGATGAGGGATAGCTAAGTGATGTGAGACAGGTATGTGACAAGAGGTTAGAGTGGATCAGATGAGGGGATAGCTAAGTGATGTGAGACAGGTATGTGACAAGAGAGATTAGAGTGGATCAGATGAGGGGATAGCTAAGTGATGTGAGACAGGTATGTGACAAGAGGTTAGAGTGGATCAGATGAGGGGATAGCTAAGTGATGTGAGACAGGTATGTGACAAGAGAGGTTAGAGTGGATCAGATGAGGGCTATATGCAGGTATGTGACAAGAGTTAGAGTGATGATGAGACAGGTATGTGACAAGAGAGGTTAGAGTGGATCAGATGAGGGGATAGCTAAGTGATGTGAGACAGGTATGTGACAAGAGAGGTTAGAGTGGATCAGATGAGGGGATAGCTAAGTGATGTGAGACAGGTATGTGACAAGAGAGTTAGAGTGGATCAGATGAGGGGATAGCTAAGTGATGTGAGACAGGTATGTGACAAGAGAGGTTAGAGTGGATCAGATGAGGGGATAGCTAAGTGATGTGAGACAGGTATGTGACAAGAGATGAGGGGATAGCTTATGAGTGGATCAGATGAGGGGATAGCTAAGTGATGTTGAGACAGGTATGTGACAAGAGAGGTTTAGAGTGGATCAGATGAGGGGATAGCTAAGTGATGTGAGACAGGTATGTGACAAGAGAGGTTAGAGTGGATCAGATGAGGGGATAGCTAAGTGATGTGAGACAGGTATGTGACAAGAGAGATTAGAGTGGATCAGATGAGGGGATAGCTAAGTGATGTGAGACAGATGTATGTGACAAGATAAGTTAGAGTGGATCAGATGAGGGGTATGACAAGAGCAGATGAGGGGATAGCTAAGTGATGTGAGACAGGTATGTGACAAGAGGGTTAGATGGATCAGATGAGGGGATAGCTAGTGATGTGAGACAGGTATGTGACAAGAGAGACAGGTTACAAGAGGTTAGAGGATCAGATGAGGGATAGCTAAGTGATGTGAGACAGGTATGTGACAAGAGAGGTTAGAGTGGATCAGATGAGGGATAGCTAAGTGATGTGAGACAGGTATGTGACAAGAGAGTTAGAGTGGATCAGATGAGGGATAGCTAAGTGAGGTATGTGACAGGTATGTGACAAGAGGGGATTAGAGTGATGATCAGATGTGACAAGATAGCTATCAGATGAGTGATGATGTGACAGGTATGTGACAAGAGGTTAGAGTGGATCAGATGAGGGGATAGCTAAGTGATGTATGTGACAAGAGAGGTTAGAGGATGAGGGGATATGTGACAAGAGGATCAGATGAGGGGATAGCTAAGTGATGTTACAAGAGTTAGGATCAGATGAGGGGATAGCTAAGTGATGTGAGACAGGTATGTGACAAGAGAGGTTAGAGTGGATCAGATGAGGGGATAGCTAAGTGATGTGAGACAGGTATGTGACAAGAGAGGTTAGAGTGGATCAGATGAGGGGATAGCTAAGTGATGTGAGACAGGTATGTGACAAGAGAGGTTAGAGTGGATCAGATGAGGGGATAGCTAAGTGATGTGAGACAGGTATGTGACAAGAGAGGTTAGAGTGGATCAGATGAGGGGATAGCTAAGTGATGTGAGACAGGTATGTGACAAGAGGGTTAGAGTGGATCAGATGAGGGGATAGCTAAGTGATGTGAGACAGGTATGTATGTGATGACAAGATGTGAGACAGGTTAGAGAGGTTAGGATCAGATGAGGGGATAGCTAAGTGATGTGAGACAGGTATGTGACAAGATAAGATTAGAGTGGATCAGATGAGGGATAGCTAAGTGATGTGAGACAGGTAGAGTGGAGATATGTGACAAGATAAGATTAGAGTGGATCAGATGAGGGGATAGCTAAGTGATGTGAGACAGGTATGTGACAAGAGGTTAGAGTGGATCAGATGAGGGGATAGCTAAGTGATGTGAGACAGGTATGTGACAAGAGAGGTTAGAGTGGATCAGATGAGGGGATAGCTAAGTGATGTGAGACAGGTATGTGACAAGAGAGGTTAGAGTGGATCAGATGAGGGGATAGCTAAGATGAGACAGGTATGTGACAAGAGAGGTTAGAGTGGATCAGATGAGGGGATAGCTAAGTGATGTGAGACAGGTATGTGACAAGAGAGTTAGAGTGGATCAGATGAGGGGATAGCTAAGTGATGTGAGACAGGTATGTGACAAGAGAGGTTAGAGTGGATCAGATGAGGGGATAGCTAAGTGATGTGAGACAGGTATGTGACAAGAGGTTAGAGTGGATCAGATGAGGGGATAGCTAAGTGATGTGAGACAGGTATGTGACAAGAGAGGTTAGAGTGGATCAGATGAGGGGATAGCTAAGTGATGTGAGGCAGAGGTATGTGACAATGTAAGATTAGAGTGGATCAGATGAGGGGATAGCTAAGTGATGTGAAGCAGATGTATGTGACAAGATAAGATTAGGATCAGTGATAGCTAGATGAGATAGCTATGTGACAAGATAAGATTAGATGGATCAGATGAGGGGATAGCTAGTGATGTGACAGGTATGTGACAAGAGGTTAGAGTGGATCAGATGAGGGGATAGCTAAGTGATGTGAGACAGAGTATGTGACAAGATAAGATTAGAGTGGATCAGATGATCAGATGGATAGCTAAGTGATGTGAGACAGGTATGTGACAAGAGAGGTTAGAGTGGATCAGATGAGGGGATAGCTAAGTGATGTGAGACAGGTATGTGACAAGAGAGGTTAGAGTGGATCAGATGAGGGATAGCTATGTGAGACAGGATGTGAGACAGAGTATGTGACAAGAGAGGTATGTTAGAGTGGATCAGATGAGGGATAGCTAAGTGATGTGAGACAGGTATGTGACAAGAGAGGTTAGAGTGGATCAGATGAGGGGATAGCTAAGTGATGTGAGACAGGTATGTGACAAGAGAGGTTAGATGGATCAGATGAGATAGCTAAGTGATGTGAGACAGGTATGTGACAAGAGAGGTTAGAGTGGATCAGATGAGGGGATAGCTAAGTGATGTGAGACAGGTATGTGACAAGAGGTTAGAGTGGATCAGATGAGGGGATAGCTAAGTGATGTGAGACAGGTATGTGACAAGAGAGTTAGAGTGGATCAGATGAGGGGATAGCTAAGTGATGTGAGACAGGTATGTGACAAGAGGGTTAGAGTGGATCAGATGAGGGGATAGCTAAGTATGTGAGTGATGTGACAAGACAGGTTAGATGATGACAAGATGTGAGACAGGTTGTGACAAGAGGGATCAGATGAGGGGATAGCTAAGTGATGTGAGACAGGTATGTGACAAGAGGAGGTTAGAGTGGATCAGATGAGGGGATAGCTAAGTGATGTGAGACAGGTATGTGACAAGAGGGTTAGAGTGGATCAGATGAGGGGATAGCTAAGTGATGTGAGACAGGTATGTGACAAGAGAGGTTAGAGTGGTGATCAGATGAGGGGATAGCTAAGTGATGTGAGACAGGTATGTGACAAGAGGTTAGAGTGGATC
The DNA here is from genome assembly GCA_025594305.2 of Periplaneta americana. Taxonomy (NCBI): domain Eukaryota; kingdom Metazoa; phylum Arthropoda; class Insecta; order Blattodea; family Blattidae; genus Periplaneta; species Periplaneta americana. The sequence goes on along the minus strand of JAJSOF020000038.1, from coordinate 64,306,646 downwards.
AGATGAGGGGATAGCTAAGTGATGAGACAGGTATGTGACAAGAGGTTAGAGTGGATCAGATGAGGGATAGCTAAGTGATGTGAGACAGGTATGTGACAAGAGGTTAGTGACAAGATAGCTAAGTGATGTTAGACAAGAGGTTAGGATCAGATGAGGGGATAGCTAAGTGATGTGAGACAGGTATGTGACAAGAGGTTAGAGTGGATCAGATGAGGGGATAGCTAAGTGATGTGAGACAGGTATGTGACAAGAGGTTAGAGTGGATCAGATGAGGGGATAGCTAAGCTGATGTGAGACAGGTATGTGACAAGAGGTTAGAGTGGATCAGATGAGGGGATAGCTAAGTGATGTGAGACAGGTATGTGACAAGAGGTTAGAGTGGATCAGATGAGGGGATAGCTAAGTGATGTGAGACAGGTATGTGACAAGAGGTTAGAGTGGATCAGATGAGGGGATAGCTAAGTGATGTGAGACAGGTATGTGAGGTATGTGACAAGATGAGACAGGTATTGACAAGAGGTGGTGGATCAGATGAGGGGATAGCTAAGTGATGTGAGACAGGTATGTGACAAGAGGTTAGAGTGGATCAGATGAGGGGATAGCTAAGATGTGAGACAGGTATGTGACAAGAGGTTAGAGTGGATCAGATAGCTAAGTGATGTGAGACAGGTATGTGACAAGAGAGTTAGAGGGATCAGATGAGGGGATAGCTAAGTGATGTGAGACAGGTATGTGACAAGAGAGGTTAGAGTGGATCAGATGAGGGATAGCTAAGTGATGTGAGACAGGTATGTGACAAGAGGTTAGAGTGGATCAGATGAGGGGATAGCTAAGTGATGTGAGACAGGTATGTGACAAGAGGTTAGAGTGGATCAGATGAGGGATAGCTAAGTGATGTGAGACAGGTATGTGACAAGAGGGTTAGAGTGGATCAGATGAGGGGATAGCTAAGTGATGTGAGACAGGTATGTGACAAGAGGTTAGAGTGGATCAGATGAGGGATAGCTAAGTGATGTGAGACAGGTATGTGACAAGAGAGTTAGAGTGGATCAGATGAGGGGATAGCTAAGTGATGTGAGACAGGTATGTGACAAGAGGTTAGAGTGGATCAGATGAGGGGATAGCTAAGTGATGTGAGACAGGTATGTGACAAGAGAGGTTAGAGGATGGATCAGGAGCCAAGTGATGTGAGACAGATGAGGGATAGCTATAGCTATGATGAGACAGGTATGTGACAAGAGGTTAGAGTGGATCAGATGAGGGATAGCTAAGTGATGTGAGACAGGTATGTGACAAGAGGTTAGAGTGGATCAGATGAGGGGATAGCTAAGTGATGTGAGACAGGTATGTGACAAGAGGTTAGAGTGGATCAGATGAGGGGATAGCTAAGTGATGTGAGACAGGTATGTGACAAGAGGTTAGAGTGGATCAGATGAGGGGATAGCTAAGTGATGTGAGACAGGTATGTGACAAGAGGTTAGAGTGGATCAGATGAGGGGATAGCTAAGTGATGTGAGACAGGTATGTGACAAGAGGTTAGAGTGGATCAGATGAGGGGATAGCTAAGTGATGTGAGACAGGTATGTGACAAGAGAGGTTAGAGTGGATCAGATGAGGGGATAGCTAAGTGATGTGAGACAGGTATGTGACAAGAGGTTAGAGTGGATCAGATGAGGGGATAGCTAAGAGGTTAGAGGATGAGGTATGTGACAAGAGGTTAGATCAGATGAGGGGATAGCTAAGTGATGAGACAGGTATGTGACAAGAGGTTAGAGTGGATCAGATGAGGGGATAGCTAAGTGATGTGAGACAGGTATGTGACAAGAGGTTAGAGTGGATCAGATGAGGGGATAGCTAAGTGATGTGAGACAGGTATGTGACAAGAGAGGTTAGAGTGGATCAGATGAGGGGATAGCTAAGTGATGTGAGACAGGTATGTGACAAGAGGGTTAGAGTGGATCAGATGAGGGGATAGCTAAGTGATGTGAGACAGGTATGTGACAAGAGGTTAGAGTGGATCAGATGAGGGATAGCTAAGTGATGTGAGACAGGTATGTGACAAGAGGTTAGAGTGGATCAGATGAGGGGATAGCTAAGTGATGTGAGACAGGTATGTGACAAGAGGTTAGAGTGGATCAGATGAGGGGATAGCTAAGTGATGTGAGACAGGTATGTGACAAGAGGTTAGAGTGGATCAGATGAGGGGATAGCTAAGTGATGTGAGACAGGTATGTGACAAGAGGTTAGAGTGGATCAGATGAGGGGATAGCTAAGTGATGTGAGACAGGTATGTGACAAGAGGTTAGAGGGATCAGATGAGGGGATAGCTAAGTGATGTGAGACAGGTATGTGACAAGAGGTTAGAGTGGATCAGATGAGGGGATAGCTAAGTGATGTGAGACAGGTATGTGACAAGAGGTTAGAGTGGATCAGATGAGGGGATAGCTAAGTGATGTGAGACAGGTATGTGACAAGAGGTTAGAGTGGATCAGATGAGGGGATAGCTAGTGACAGAAGCTGGAGATCCCAGACAAGATCACAGATATGTATTATTATTACTCTCCACTCATATTAATAGTTTCTATATAATATTCCGCAATGCAAATTAATGAGTTTTCGTCCCGAAAAAAAGTCTTTTAGGCAAACTAGGCTTAAATAATTGCCGTCATTTGTTCACAGGGTTGACATGGTTAAAACAAAAAGTTTTAAGCAAAGTGTTCAGAATTGTTTAAAATAATATCCGTTGTTTAAAACGTTAAAACACAATATTTAAAACTAGTGTATGTGATAATATTAATTGTTAAGTCAACAGGATTCTCTGTTATGTTTATTATTTATTTCGCCGTTAATAATAAACAATGTTTAAAACTATATAATCAGAACATGTCCTTTTTTTCTATCCATACAAGTTATTTCTCTAGTTTTCTGGTGGTTTTATTTTATCCTATTTATTTGCAATATAAAATCATGTAATAGTTGTATTGAGACTTTTATAAAATTTACAGCTACGAATATTAGCTGTGTGCTCCTGATTTTATGGAGCCAAGTTTAACTTTTTTTCCAAGAAACATTATTATTAATAAGGACTTTTTGTAGGATATACATTGCAAACAATCTGATTGCTGATATCAGCAAGTAGGCCTACCGTCTGAAGCAGGTTTTGTTACTTGTTATATCCACTGAAAAATGATTTTAAGATGCTTAAATTTTAAAATATACTAGTCTTTTTTACTTTTCTACAAACTTAGATTAATAGGTCTATTTCAAAATGAAAAACTCAGCTACAAAGTAAAATTTTCAAAGTACACCACAGGGTACCAATTTTTTCTGTTGTACCACTGAGTTATTAAACTACCAAACCACTTCTGCTTCATGAAATATTTTGATTGTTGAGTGCACGAAAAAGACGTGGAAGTTCGGCAGCCTTCTTTGTGTACAAGTGATTATTTGAGCATGATCACTTACTCACTAATCGATACTCAACAGTGGCATCGTAAGAAATCAGAAATCCGGGTATTCAGTTTGATTGGAAATGTGTCTTTGTGTGGTCCAAGTAGTAAATGGTAAATCCACAGTAAACGGTGTTTTAAGTCTGCTGTCTAAATATTTAGGGAAGCGAATTTCTCATGATGAGGAACCTTTATAAAAAAGTATTTATTTAAAGAGGTGGAAAGATGTGTACAATTGGTTGTGCTGATGTGGAATAATTCCTCTTAAGCTCACAATAAACTACAAGAAGTGGTCAAACACTGTTTTAATGAGTTGTTAGAAAGAGAAACAAATCCCTAATGAAACAGCCCCACCTTGTTCCTAACACGTCTCCAACAAATGACGCATAAAACTAAAAAAAATTTCATATCCATTGTTCAAGAATTAAAACAGAAAATCAATATCCCGAATTTAAAAGAAAACTTACAAATTAAACCAAATCCTTTAACTCTATTAAATATAGAATATAATCTAAATTTAACAGAAGAAATACTGAAATCAGAAGTAAACACTGAAATACTGAAACATTGTCTTTAGAGACAATTAATATTAGGTACCCTCCACAAAACTGGATTCATTTATACACCGACGGATCCTTGATCTCCAGAGAACAAGGTGCCGGTGCAGGTGTTACGTGCTGTCTCTTCTCACTTTATAGATCTCTTGGATATGGAACAACAAGTTTTGATGGAGAAATCATTGCAATAAGTGAAAGTCTCAGGAATCTTCTATGCCACATCAATAAATTTAAGAATGCAGTTATATTGTCAGACTCCAAAGCAGCTATTCTATCAATAGTCTCTAAGCACACACCTTCATCTCAAACAGCAGAAATAACTAAAATGCTCTCTCAATTAATATCACTCAATAAAAGAATTGTGTTCCAATGGATACCATCCCATTGTGGAATCCTGGGAAACGAGAATGCGGATGCTTTAGCAAAGAAGGGCAGCACTGCTACTTACAGACCTGTTACTAAATCTACGTATTACTCTGTGAAAAGATTTATTAAATCTACATACTTAGACTTCAACAAACAAAATTTGATAACACAATCCCAAGGGAAAAAATGGAACTCTCTGCATCAAAATCCAAAGTCAATTCCCGATTTACCACGAAAATCGTCTGTAGCTGCATTTAGATTGGCAACAGGCCATGATTGTTTGGCCAAACACCTGCATAGAATTGGAATATATCAGTCCCCTAACTGCCCATTGTGCAACTCAAACCAAGAAATGGATTCGGAACACCTCAAAATCTGTGCTTCAGTGGCTGGCCATGATAATATCTTTGAAAAATATAGGAGTGCAAGAGGTCAAATGACTTTATTGTCAAACGCCTGGCATTAGAAAACAACAAGAAATGACGCATATCTTGCTGAAGACAAGTTTGTGTGGTACAGCCAGTCGGAACGAAATCCAGAAGAAACGCCTTGACACAATATTATTCGAGGTCTACCTGGTGTTACCACATCCGCTAAAGTCTTCGGTAGTGCAGCTGGTTCTGTAGGCATCTGTAACTTGCTTCAGGTTAATTGACAAAATAAATTATCTTGAATTAAATATTTTAATTATATTTATTGTAAAATGATAAGAATATATTATCTTGAATTAAATGTGTATAAATTACTCTCGGGAACAATAATGAAATATGCCCGGTCTCATAGACCGATTTTTCTGTAAGTGTGATTTTAATGTATCTTTGGGGTTAAGGGTTAAAGATGTGTGGAATATTCACGCTTAATTGAAAATATTACATAAACGAAACTTATTGAAGTTTCACTGTTAGGGATGGAATCAAACTGATGTGAGGATATTCACTAACAAATGATCTCTTTTATTTGTACTGTGTAACTAAAACTACATTACGAACATCAATGAGGTACGATTATAAATTACTGATACAAACAATTTTAGACGAACTTAAGGCTCTAGTCCATGTTTGAAGGATTGCTAGGACAGACGTTAGACGTAGTGGCACATGTTTACAATAAATTAAAGCTAATCTTTGTGCTCTTATTTGATGAAATGTAATGATAACAACTTTCCAGATGATTAATGGAATAAACTGGAATGAATGCGGCAGTGAAAATCTGATTTCAATATTATAAAATTAAAAAATCAGTTTCATCTATCGTATCAATTGAGATTAGACACGCCATTCAACGTTGAGGAGCAGGAGAGCGACTCCCGCTTGGTGCACGGCATCGGTTCGGATTTCTGCTCCTCCGTTGTCTCTCGTTACCCGCTGGAAGAATTGTTGAGATCTGTGCGACAGTCTGTGTTGTTGCCCAGGGCCTGGATGGACAGAAGCTTCTCGTACGGCGGTCTGACTCCCAGGGCCATGCTGTCCCTCACCTGCAATCATGTGCCACACTTTTCAGTTGCACCGCGAAACCTTAATTGTAGAGTTCAGCATTCTGAGAATGCACAGTGTGGAATAACAGCAAGATACAACTGATCTTAATTGCAACAGCTTCATCGTCATCACCACTAAAAGAAACAGGAAGGCTTCAAGGATATGAGTCCTTCTAGAACAGTGATGTCAAAGCAAGCGCATTTTTCTGACCTTGACGTCGTGCGCGGGCAGCAAGCGCTAAGTATGGAAAGAGGAAGGGTTGTGTACATGAATAAGCAGCCTGTTGGATTAAGAAAACAGTGGTGCACAAACTTCAAACGGAACGTGAAATTTTATGTCGTTATTTTTATATGGCTTCTTTCTGTTTGATATTATCTATATTGTCTGTAAAACAAAAGTACTAACACTGATTTCTTAATATTGCACTTGTGTTTTAAATCTTAATAACATAATAGAGAGTTAAGAAGGAATATTCACTTAAATTCCATAGTAGTATAATATTATACTGTATTAAGTGGATCAAACACATCATTCATAAAGAAAGTGATATTCCAAAGAAAGAGATTGAGTATGACATGATAAGTTGGAATTTATATTGATGGTATCTTTAGCCTTACAAAAGTAATCAATAAACTAATCGAAACAATATTACAGTACAAAGTAAAGTTACTGTATCTGTTTTAAGTGTAACTAATATTACATAACAAAACTCTTATCGCATTATGCTTTTAAGGTGATATTGGTGAGCAACTTCCTATCATCAGAATATTAAATTCTTTTCTCGAAATGTGCTGAAGCTATAGAGCTGACGTTTTTACAACACATGTGGCACGTATCTTTTGCTTATGATGTAACAGTAGTTGCTTTGTTAATTCATTTCCTTACAAACAATTTCCATGCGAATATTTTCAAAATTTTCAATACACAATCTTCAGTAATACGTATTTACGGTATATTAAATTTACGAAAACATTCTGTAAGGCTACTAAATAAATAGGCCTATACCTGAAAATTTCACTTTTCTATAAAACAAGTTGAGAAAATATTTCTTTTGAATAAAAAAAAATGAGCATTAAAATTAAAACTTACATTCTTATAATGCACTTATACTTCTCAGGCAAATCTAAAAATTACCATGGATACAGTTTTAATAAGTTCTCTTCCCTTTATCTATTGAATCAGTGCTGGCCATCCCTGAATATAGCTCGACCAAGCGGCATATACCACCTCTTTCGTCTGTCTCTTTCCTTTCCGCTGTAAAGCGCTCAGGCTCTCCTGAGCTCTAAAGCGCGCGCTTGCTTCTACGGGCATCAATTGACATGACTGTTCTAGAAGCTGGACTGTACTAGATAGAATAAAATCTTTGCGAACCTTCTCCACTTGTTTGAAGACCCGTATCAGGTTGAGGCCGGCCAGCTTCTTGAGATCCTCTCTTGTCCATTTCGGTTCTCCGGGCCGAGCCGCCGCTAATCGGTCGAAGAGATGCGGGTATTTGGACACGTCCTCCAGACCGGCGGGCATTCTGGAACGTAAAATGTACCGTCATTTCCCATAACTATGGTCCACGATACAACCGATCAAAGAATATTGTAGAAGTAACATAGACCGTTCATAGATAGCTGCAGTGACTTGACTTCAAACTACAGTACAGAAAAAATATAGATAAACGAGGTACTACGTTATGGAGTACAAAATTTAAATGGTTGTATCGTGGACCATAGTTATAGGAAATGACTGTTTGTAACGACCGTAACAGAAACAGCAGTTGAGATCAGCTGGAATTCTACTCGTTTTCGGGGCGAGGAGTTTTCGCCACAAACTCTTCGTCAACGTAATGATTTGCCATAATTTGTAGCAGAATTCATTTCCATGCAAGAATGACACGTAACAGTACGAGATTGGTAAAGAATATCCATCTTTCGCCCTTCAGAGTTCTAACATATGTCAGCAATAATTTCCAGTTCATCGAGGAGAAAGAAATGTTTTGCGATACTATAACAACAAAAACAATGGAAATGTTTCCCGACACCATAAAATTAAAAAAAAAAAAAAAACATGGAAATGTTTCGCGACACTATAAAAAAGAAAATATACGAATGTTTCTCGATATTATAAAAATAGAAATGTCTCGAAATATTATAAAAATAGAAACCATAGAAATTATTCATTTTGTTTGGTTATTTTACGACGCTTAATCAACATCTTAGGTTATTTAGCGCCTGAATGAGATGAAGGTGATAATGCCGGTGAAATGAGTCCGGGGTCCAGCACCGAAAGTTACCCAGCATTTGCTCATATTGGGTTGAGGGAAAACCCCGGAAAAAACCTCAATCAGATAACTTGCCCCGACCGGGAATCGAACCCGGGCCATCTGGTTTCGCGGCTAGACGCGCTAACCGTTACTCCATAGGTGTGAACACCATAGAAATGTCTCGCTATATTATAAAAATATAAACCATAGAAATGTTTCGTGATATTATAGTTAGAAACCATAGAAATTCTCGCGATATTATACACTTAGTACAAATCATGGAAATATCTCGCAATATTATACAAATAGAAACCATAGAAATGTTTCGAATACTATAAAATAGAAGCCATGGAAATATTTCGCTATATCATAGAAATGTCTCGCGATATTATAAAAATAAAAATAGAAACCATAGAAATGTTTCACGATACTATAAAATAGAAGCCATGGAAATATCTCGCGATATTATAAAACTAGAAACCATGGAAATATTTCGCTATACCATAGAAATGTCTCGCGATATTATAAAAATAAAAATAGAAACCATAGAAATGTTAAGCGATACTATAAAATAGAAGCCATGGAAATATCTCGCGATAATGTAAAAATAAAAACCATGGGAATATTTCGCTATACCATAGAAATGTTTCGCGATATTATAAAAATAAAAATAGAAACCATAGAAATGTTTCGCGATACTATAAAATAGAAGCCATGGAAATGTCTCGCATTATTATAAAAATAGAAACCATAGAAATGTTTCGCGATACTATAAAATAGAAACCATGGAAATATCTCGCGATACTATAAAATAGAAATATTTCATGGAAATATTTCGAAATATAAAATAGAAACCATAGAAATGTCTCGCCATATTATAGAAATAAAAATAGAAACCATGGAAATATTTTATTATAAAAATAGAAACCATAAATATTTCATATAAAAAAAATAGAAACCATGGAAATGTCTCGCATATTATAAAAATAAAAATAGAAATGTTTCCATGGAAATAAAATAGTCTCGCATTATTATAAAAATAGAAACCATAGAAATGTTTCGCGATACTATAAAATAGAAACCATGGAAATGTCTCGCATTATTATAAAAATAGAAACCATAGAAATGTTTCGCGATACTATAAAATAGAAACCATGGAAATGTCTCGCATTATTATAAAAATAGAAACAATAGAAATGTTTCGCGATACTATAAAAATAGAAACCATGGAAATGTCTCGCATTATTATAAAAATAGAAACCATAGAAATGTTTCGCGATACTATAAAATAGAAACCATGGAAATGTCTCGCATTATTATAAAAATAGAAACCATAGAAATGTTTCGCGATACTATAAAATAGAAACCATGGAAATGTCTCGCATTATTATAAAAATAGAAACAATAGAAATGTTTCGCGATACTATAAAATAGAAACCATGCATTATTATAAAAATAGAAATAGAAATGTTTCGCGATACTATAAAATAGAAACCATGGAAATGTCTCGCATTATTATAAAAATAGAAACCATAGAAATGTTTTATTATACTATAAAATAGAAAATAGATGGAAATGTCTCGCATTATTATAAAAATAGAAACCATAGAAATGTTTCGCGATACTATAAAATAGAAACCATGGAAATGTCTCGCATTATTATAAAAATAAACCAAACAATAGAAATGTTTCGCATTATTATAAAAATATACTATAAAAAATAGAAACCATGGAAATGTCTCGCATTATTATAAAAATAGAAACCATAGAAATGTTTCGCGATATATAAAAATAGAAACCATGGAAATGTCTCGCATTATTATAAAAATAGAAACCATAGAAATGTTTCGCATGATACTATAAAAATAGAAACCATGGAAATGTCTCGCATTATTATAAAAATAAAAATAGAAACCATGGAAATGTCTCGCAAATAAAAATAGAAACCATAGAAATGTTTCGCGATACTATAAAATAGAAACCATGGAAATGTCTCGCATTATTATAAAAATAGAAACCATAGAAATGTTTCGCGATACTATAAAATAGAAACCATGGAAATGTCTCGCATTATTATAAAAATAGAAACCATAGAAATGTTTCGCGATACTATAAAAATAGAAACCATGGAAATGTCTCGCATTATTATAAAAAAACCATAGAAATGTTTCGCGATACTATAAAAATAGAAACCATGGAAATGTCTCGCATTATTATAAAAATAGAAACCAAAAATGTTTCGCGATACTATAAAAATAGAAACCATGAAATATTATTATAAAAATAAAACCATAGAAATACTATAAAAATAGAAACCATGAAATGTCTCGCATTATTATAAAAATAGAAACCATAGAAATGTTTCGCGATACTATAAAAATAGAAACCATGGAAATGTCTCGCATTATTATAAAAATAGAAACCATAGAAATGTTTCGCGATACTATAAAATAGAAACCATGGAAATGTCTCGCATTATTATAAAAATAGAAACCATAGAAATGTTTCGCGATACTATAAAATAGAAACCATGGAAATGTCTCGCATTATTATAAAAATAGAAACCATAGAAATGTTTCGCGATACTATAAAATAGAAACCATGGAAATGTCTCGCATTATTATAAAAATAGAAATGTTTCCATACTATAAAATAGAAACCATGGAAATGTCTCGCATGTTTGTTTCGCGATACTATAAAATAGAAACCATGGAAATGTCTACTATAAAAATAGAAACCATTATTATAAAAATAGAAACCATAGAAATGTTTCGCGATACTATAAAATAGAAACCATGGAAATGTCTCGCATTATTATAAAAATAGAAACCATAGAAATGTTTCGCGATACTATAAAATAGAAACCATGGAAATGTCTCGCATTATTATAAAAATAGAAACCATAGAAATGTTTCGCGATACTATAAAATAGAAACCATGGAAATGTCTCGCATTATTATAAAAATAGAAACCATAGAAATGTTTCGCGATACTATAAAATAGAAACCATGGAAATGTCTCGCATTATTATAAAAATAGAAACCATAGAAATGTTTCGCGATACTGGAAATGTCTCATTATTATAAAAATAGAAACCATAGAAATGTTTCATGATAAAAATAGAAACCATGTGTCTCGCATAAAAAAAATAGAAACCATAGAAATGTTTCCATAAAAATAGAAACCATGAAATGTCTCGCATTATTATAAAAATAGAAACCATAGAAATGTTTCGCGATACTATAAAATAGAAACCATGGAAATGTCTCGCATTATTATAAAAATAGAAACCATAGAAATGTTTCGCGATACTATAAAAATAGAAACCATGGAAATGTCTCGCATTATTATAAAAATAGAAACCATAGAAATGTTTCATTACTAAAAATAGAAACCATAAATGTCTCGCATTATTATAAAAATAGAAACCATAGAAATGTTTCGCTATAAAATAGAAACCATGGAAATGTCTCGCATTATTATAAAAATAGAAACCATAGAAATGTTTCGATACTATAAAATAGAAGCCATGGAAATATCTCGCGATACTATAAAAATAGAAACCATGGAAATATTTCGCTACTATAAAATACCATGAAATGTCTCGCATATTATAGAAATAAAAATAGAAACCATGGAAATGTTCGCATTATTATAAAAATAGAAACATAGAAATGTTTCGCGATACTATAGAAATAAAAATGGAAATGTCTCGCATTATTATAAAAATAGAAACCATAGAAATGTTTCGCGATACTATAAAAATAGAAACCATGGAAATGTCTCGCATTATTATAAAAATAGAAACCATAGAAATGTTTCGATATAAAATATAAAATAGAAACCATGGAAATATCTCGCGATACTATAAAAATAGAAACCATGGAAATATTTCGCTATACCATAGAAATGTCTCGCCATATTATAGAAATAAAAATAGAAACCATGGAAATGTCTCGCATTATTATAAAAATAGAAACCATGAAAATGTTTCGCGATACTATAAAAATAGAAACCATGGAAATATTTCGCTATACCATAGAAATGTCTCGCCATATTATAGAAATAAAAATAGAAACCATGGAAATGTCTCGCATTATTATAAAAATAGAAACCATAGAAATGTCTCGCATTATTATAAAAATAGAAACCATGAAAATGTTTCGCGATAGTACAGAAATAAATACACTGTGCAGAATCAAGTGTATGGTTAATTAGAAAATTAGGCTGAAAATCTGCGCAACCTGGGCACCTACGAATACAGACACGAACCCAGGTCTAAATAGCAGCATTCCGTCCCTTAGCCACTGGATAGGCTTGCCAGACTTGCTAATGGCAGGAATAGCGATACGTCTTAATTTTTCACTTAATTTGCAAGAAAACATCCATCTCATAATCCAGTCATGCTTGACGCTGCTCACCGCTCCACGCCGTCGTAGTCCGCTCCTATGCCCACGTGGTCCACTCCAGCCTGCTCACGGACGTGGTTGATGTGGGCTGCCAAAACAAGGAGCAAGTTGACTAGATTGTTTTGTTGTGATGTCGTGCACAGGCGAAAGTACATTTTCACTAGGCACACACAGGTAACGGGTAAGTGGAAATCTGGTATACAGTAGCCACATTTTGCTTTATATCTCATCAATTTTAAAACTGTCCGTTTCAGTATCGTAAGACAACTTAAGGAAACTGATGAAAATAATCTGTAAATTTTAATATTCTAGTGAACGTATCGTCCGTTTACAAGCAAAACACGTTAAGTGAAAAATATTGCTTCTGACTTAATGTATGTGTACCATATCAATTTAGAATTGGAAAGTGGAATTCACAAAAAGAGAAGCAGAGTATTAAAATAATATTCTGAAGATTCAGTTTTGTTAGGAACTTTCAAACGCCTTTTTCTCTGAAGTAATATTTTTAACTTAATCTGTTTTGCTTGTATACCGACGATATAAACATTTTAATAAATAATTTTAAAGAAAACATCTTGTTAAAATGTTTAATGTACAGGGTGAACCTTAAGTAATGGCATTAATTTCGGGGGTTAATCTTTGAGATATTAAAAAAAAAAGTTTAATACAATTTTTCTAGTTTTTGCTTCCTTTTCGAGATGAATTATTGGCAGAATGAATCTTTCTGAAGAACAAATTCAATATGTTGTACTGTCAGAAAGACATTAATATGCAATTGCGCAGTTATGCAGCTAAGTGGGACGGCACTTCAGTCAAGCAAAGCGCGGAAATCTCGTGCTTTCCAGGCAGCTGATGACAATAAATTAATAATAATAATAATAATAATAATAATAATAATGATTTATTTAACCTGACAGAGTTAAGGCCATACGGCCTTCTCTAACACTCAAGCAGGAATAAAACTGCGTTACAAAAACACTACAAATTTACAAAGTACACTACAATTTTACACACAAAAATGAATAAAATAATAATAATAGAATGTAAACAAAAGTAAAAGTAATAAATCAGACATAATATATAACATACAGAAAGAAAGAAAAAAGCATAATAAAATGTGAACAGCAGGCCAAAATAAATGAGTCATACAAAGTATAAAAAAATAAGACAATTATTGATAATAATAATAATAATAATAATAATAATAGTGATAAAAATAAGAATAGTAATAATGATAATAATAATAAAAATGATAAAAAATAAGAATAGTAATAATGATAATAATAATGATAAAAATAAGAATAGTAATAATGATAATAATAATAAAAATGATAAAAAATAAGAATAGTAATAATAATAATAATAATGATAAAAATAAGAATAGTGATAATGATAATAATAATAAAAATGATAAAAATAAGAATAGTAATAATGATAATAATAATAAAAATGATAAAAAATAAGAATAGTAATAATGATAATAATAATAATGATAAAAAATAAGAATAGTGATAATGATAATAATAATAAAAATGATAAAAAATAAGAATAGTAATAATGATAATAATAATAAAAATGATAAAAATAAATAATAATAAAAATGAATAAGAATAGTAATAATGATAATAATAATAATAATGATAAAAATAAGAATAGTAATAATGATAATAATAATAATAATGATAAAAAATAAGAATAGTAATAATGATAATAATAATAAAAATGATAAAAAATAAGAATAGTAATAATAATAATAATAATGATAAAAATAAGAATAGTGATAATGATAATAATAATAAAAATGATAAAAAATAAGAATAGTAATAATAATAATAATAATGATAAAAATAAGAATAGTGATAATGATAATAATAATAAATAAGAATGGTAATAATAATAATGATAAAATAATAATAATAATAATAATAATGATAATAATAATAATAATAATGATAAAAATAAGAATAGTGATAATGATAATAATGATAAAAAATAAGAATAATAATAATAATAATAATAATAATAGTAATAATACTAATAGTAGTAATAAAATAGTGCAGTACAAAGCATACAATGAATACAATATTTTTAAATACACACAGTAAGGAAAATTATGATTATATATAGCTCAACTTATTACATTAGAGATATACCATTATCGGAAAATATGAAAACAAAAATATAAAATAAGTTAAATATCACTAGAACATAAAAAAATGTGAATACGTGGAAACATGCAATACAACACTTATCATAACAGTAAGTTAGTTTGAGATTGCAATGTGAGTATTCGTATATTTCCGCCCCCTCAGGCGCTATGAAGGACTATGAGGACATGGTGATGACATAAGAATTCTTTGTGATTGGTTCATTATACGGAACATAGGTCCAAGTTCACGATGTCTGCTTTGCTAGGAAACCAGTTGAGTAAAGACCTGAATACTTCGGCGATATCTGAACACGTGAGACGAAAATAACCAAAAGTTCAAACTCCCAAGTTCATGTAGTCTGATTCCCTTCCACGCAAACGACAATAATATAAAACCACAGGGACAACGTCGAGGGTGCAAGAACCTGCAATTCAGAGAAATATATTTGCCCACTCACCCACGACGTCTTCTATCGTGGCGTTCACTGTCTCGTTGCATTGAACGAAGCCAGAGTAGAAGTTCACCATCACGATCCCGCCATTCTCTTTCTGCGAATGGAACAGATCTTAGTCACAACACAGACTCCGTAAAACTATTTATAAATTTGTCATTCCTTTCATATTTTAGGGGTACAGTGTTAGGGGTACACGTGCAAATATTTTGATATTAGTTTAAGAAAAATGCATGTAAAAGAACGCCTTGTTTACTTTTCCCTTGCTCCAATAGTTTTCCTATAAATGTGTCACGTATTTTACTGTCTGATGTTTTATGGGTGATCGTAATATGAAACGCCCGTCAGTTTGGGCTATATACGTGTCTTTCGGTCACATGGAGGTCTACTTCAACATAAATACTCTAAGGCCCGATTGTATAAACCACTTAATCTTAGATCAGAGGTTAAATTGATCCTTGTTTCAGCTGAACTTGGAATTTTGTGTTGTATAAAGTCTAATCTGAGATTAATTTGTCTCAAACTAAAGTCAACTTTGACTGAAGAAATTTCTCCGATTAAGTTAGATGATCCAAGTTCAGTTATTTCTTTTCTGTTTGAAATATACGAGTGACAGATTCTGCAAATAAAATATCCATTATTATTAATATTAATAGATATGTTAGGTACATTTATATATATTTATTTCAATTTCTTGCCTTAATACACAAACATTCTTATATTTTATAAGGCTCTATCGTGTTTAGCAGTATCAAATAACATAACCTATAATTATATTATGTTTATTACAATCATTAATTATTAATGGATATGACAGGTACATTCATAAATGTTCAATTAACTGTATTACAAAAAGAAAATTGTCGTTTTATAAAGCTTTATTATGTTTAGCAGTATCAAACACCATAACATGATAACAACTTGGAGAACGGTCAAACTTCTTCTTATTGTCAGCCATTATTTACATTGTAAAAAAAAACAGTGTCTCCAACAGAGTGTAATACGGAAAGTCGCCAAAAAGTAGTTGTAAAGTCGCTAGATTTCTCATTATCAACAAAGAAAGATTAAATTTTGTCACTATGGGGTGCTAAAAAGGTCACTAAATCCCTATTTAAGCAATATAAAAGTTAAAAGAAATTGTTGTTGAAAAAGAGTTAAAATCGCTAGATTGGCAACACTGAACAAACCTGTATAACATGGTCCGCGCATCACGTATTTCACCTGTTTATGCGATGTTGCCAAATCCTTTTCACGTGAACTTAGATTGCATTTGAACCAAGGTAATTTGATCGCAGAAAAGTTTTATACAATAGAAGAAGTGTCTGAACTCGGTTTACTTTTCGATCTTCGATCAAAGTTGATCTTTAGTCAGGAGTTTTATACAATTGGGCCTAAGTCATACCTGCACATACAGCGCTCAACGAGCGCGCGCGCTCCTTCGGAGCGGGAGAGCCGTGTTTACCGCTCGCCGAATCAGAGAGGAAGATACGTCAGAATGACATAGACTTGCTATAGGTAGAGGAGAGGGAAACGACCACTCAGCTATCTAGTAGAGTGCAGTGTGTAGGCCTATTCTCAGTAACTGTTTCACGTTGCTTACCTACTGCTACAGTACAGTATGGAGGAATCTAAAAGACGGAACATAACATTTAACATTTAACGATTTACAGCTCGAACTTATTGATCTTCAATGTGACCTAAGGGCTAAAGATCGTTTGAATAATACTACTAGCCTGGTTGAGTTTTAAAAGACTAAACATTAGCAATAATATCCACGACTAAACAGGCTGGCTGTGAAAATGATTGCTATGTTTGGCTCAACATTTATACTGGGTGTTCAGTTCAAAGTGTGTCATGGCTCGCTGTATGCCGTCACGTGGCTAGTCGATGAGCCTAGAGAATTCAATCTTCCTACACTTCCGCAGAGGTGTATTACATATCTGCCAGAGAAGTTGCCTAGCAAGCACGGCGTTCATTCTGAAGAGTACTTACCGATACGTACGGTAATGCCGGTAGTGGCAGGAATGTGAACTGTTTCGAAACATGTACTGAGGTGAGTTTTTTCATACTGTTGGGATATGGGGAGAGGGTTAAGACGATTGCTTACGTATTTGTTGACATTAACGTCGACGGTCAACATGGACACGGAGCATTTGATTTGTGTTGTGGAATGTTGCCGTACGCAATCGATGATAACAAATACCCTGCGTACGACTTGCCCGCGCAAAACACAGTTCGAAAGAGGTTATGGTAGCACACAGACTTTACAGACCGCCATCTGTTGCTACGACGTTCAAGTTATACCGTACACGTTCTCAAGTTCAGATTGAACGCCTTGATTAATAGGCAACTTCTCAGACACAAAAGCTGAAACTCGCTTCAAATCGCTGACTCATCAACAGTGACGTCATGACACACTTTGAAATGAACACCCAGTATTTGTGAGCAACTGTTTTCTATAATCAACTTTAATAAAGGCAGACATCGAACATCTGTAACTGATGTTTCATTACGATCAGAAGGCTACTGTTCCTTTCAGCTGCCAACAGCATAAAACCTCGTTTTGATGTACTGATAAATAAAAATATAACAAAATATATTGTACATTTAAGTAGCTATAGAATTTCTATTATTTCTGTAAAATAAATATTTTTTATTAATTAATAATAGTCCAAGATAGTTTTGCAAACACTGAACGGGAATTCATTTCATAAGCACTCGTAATAGTACTTCCTTTTGTGTACATTTTGTACGAGATCACCCCTTCTTCCAGTCCACCCTTATACTGAGCGCAGCTAATATCTGCATTCCGCTCATGAGCTGTGAGCGCAAACCTTGTGCAGGCCTGGTCTAGTCATATAAGGGTCATTAACCTTCCAGTAGGCTCTGTTGTAATGCAAGAATCGATTTACTGATGCTGTATTAGTCGATCTTCATTTAATACACGGAACAGCAAGATGTCATGGCAAGGGAGCTCTATTGGTCACGATTTACAAATAGCCTGATGTTTGTCGCTGTGTACCAGACGCCTGATACAGCATCTCTCCGTCTTCGGATCGAGGAACGGGTACCACAACGTGACGTCGTTTCCTTCCTAATGTGACACAGCTTTCTAAGAAAAAGAATTCTACACTAGTTAAAATATTAACTTTGCTAACAATTGAAAGATTATTATATTTTTTATTTTTATTTCCTTGGGTTATTTTACGACGCTGTATCAACATTAGGTTATTTAGCGTCTGAATGAAATGAAGGTGATAATGCCGGTGAAATGAGTCCGGGTCCAGCACCGAAAGTTACCCAGCATTTGCTCGTATTGGGTTGAGGGAAAACCCCGGAAAAAACCTCAACCAGATAACTTGCCCCGACCGGGATTCGAACCCGGGCCACCTGGTTTCGCGGCCAGACGCGCTGACCGTTACTCCACAGGTGTGGACTATTTTTTTATGATGCCTACCGGTATTTTATTTCAGTAAGATCATCATTTCAGTAACCCTGTCTTCAACAGTATGCGAACCCTGAACTTTGTACTCTGCGAGAAAGCACGCTAGCACAGAGCTATCGGAGTGCTTGCGATCAATTGTGGAACTGTATCGTGTTTGTTACATGATGATCTAATTTTCAGATTAATTTCCTGCTTTTTGCATTAGTTGTGAAATACCTTCCTGTAACACTTCATATAATACTGGGTTGAAAACCGTTGTTAAATCGTTATGGTGTGAATCATGCTCTGTGAGGGAGCTTCAAGAGTTGGGCATGACTGCACATGAGAACGTGGAGTGTAACTAAATACTTTTCAAATTGGTCTGATAATCTCGCTTAGCAGCTGTATTGCACAATCCATACAATACAAACGTACATATTCTTCACTAGCCGTACCCGTGCGCTCCGCTGCACCCGTTAGAAATAAATATAAAGTAATTACATAATTAAAATAGGACGTTTGATCCAGGGAACATTCGTGTTTGATAGAAGGATAAATCGTTTAATATGTTACTTAATTTAAATTGTATTCAAAATATTAAAATGCGATCATTTTGATCCAGACATCACTCATTTGGCGCAATGACAATTCCTTTAACATGTTTCTTAATTGTTATTACCAATTATTTTTGGAAAAGCGAAAATTAACAGAAAAATTTTGGCTACAGATTTATTATTATGTTTATATTATATTATATTATGAAAAAGTGTGTTGATAACGGATGTACTCGAATTAGAAAGTTTTTAATTTGTTGTGGGAGCTCTTGAATCTCAGGAGGAACAGCTTTTACAACAGCGCAACATAATCTGCTTGGCTCATTACCCAATTTTTTTGCATTGCATTTATTGCATATGTATTTTATGTATTTTAACACGATTCAATTGAGCATAGTTAAAATTTGAATTATAAAATAATGGATTGCTAAGCTAACGTACTATTACTGCATACTAAATCAATACACTCTCGTTGTTCGTTAATTCTCTGAGATAAAAATGAATATGTTCATAAACATTATTATAAGAAATGCAGAAATGAATATACAGAATAACCTATCAAGTTTTCTGTGCATAAGAAGCCATTTTAATCTTACCTGTCCTCAATTCACTCACAAGCTACTGTAATAGCATTATGTCCATCCAGAGAAACTACACTTTCCAATGATGAAATAATAATTAATTATACAAATCGGTTAATTTAGCTTCATACAAACACAGAAACATTGTTTGTAGGCTATGTTTCATAGCTTTCGATTGTTGTGTCCAAGGCCCCTTATAGACGAAGTCATTTGTTTTTTATTTCAATACACCGCCTTAGATGGCAGTTATTTTAATTTTAAAACTCATTTATCTCATTAAATATCAGTCCTATCAAAATTTTTCAGAGAATAAACCTTATCAGAAATCATTTTTAAAGAAACTTTTGTTATGTAACATTTTTTACAAAAAAAAAAAAACAATAATAAGCGAGATATTTCGATTTATTTAATTCAGGCCCCCTTATAACCCCCCTTTTAAATAATGTATTTTGAATGCCGTATAGCCTATAATCTAAGTTACAACGAACTTAATTTATATTCCAATTTTCATCGAAATCGGTTCAGTCATTATCGCGTGAAAAGGTAACAAACATACAGACAGACATACAAACAAAAATTTCAAAAAAGCGTTTTTCGATTTCAGGGTGGTTAATTATATATGTTAGGACCAATTATTTTTGGAAAATCGAAAATTACCAGAAAAATTTCGGCTACAGATTTATTATTAGTATAGATGATAATATAGGAATGGCATTTTCACAACCACACAAGAATGAAGTACTTCGTCAGTTGTCTAGAACGCGCTGTGCTGTATTCACCATTTCAGTCGTTCGCCTCTTCTCCACTGACTACACGCTCAGCGAGTGATGTGGTGGGATGCTATAATGCTTGACGCCGCAAGAAGAGCTAACCACTCACATACTATTATCTTCGTTACAGTTTGATTTAGTATAGGGATGTGTTGGGTTATATCATTCTAGAATGGTTCAAGGAACACGTCCCTGCAATGCTGCACATTTTTAAACACCCTTTGTAATTTGATGGTACGACAATAGAGTGAAGCTGTTACAATGTATTACCACAGTCTAGTATATACAGTCACGAAGCTCAATACTTACTAAATATGCATACATAGACAGTTGAAATATGCATCCATAGATAGTTGCTAGCCACCAGGATCGCTACTATCGCCTCATCACAGATTCTTTCCCTAGCAGACGATAAAATGTATTGTAATTTCGATATCGTGTTCTTTTGAAAAAATTAACACTTTCCTTCCACTATTGAAATACGAAATACACAACGTTCATTTATTATTTTCATAAAGTAAATATTATATTTTATAAATTCTCCTCTTGAATCTTTCGGAAGAAGGATAACTCTGACCTCTTTTTCTTAGAATTTATAGTGCAACAAACGTCTCCTTGTCCCATATTATTATTCAAATTATTGTATTTTAGCCACATACAGTTATTACAACCGATAACGAACATTTCACAGTTTACACAACTTTTCACAACAATGCGAAATACGGCACAGTCAATGCCTTTTCGATCTAGACCAGGCCGTAATGTTTGTTCGTGTTTTTTATTTCAGTGTATGGAACTCAGTGAAATATTATATTATAACTTTATTGCGTATCATTGCTAAGTTTTATTTAGTGCAATGTATCCATAAGTTTCGTGTATTTCTTGTTGCATAATATGTTGCAGAAATAATTACAAAACTGTGTTGTTTTAATGTGAAGAGAATTTTACATGTTAACATAATCTGTTCGCATCAACATTTTAAGTATAGAATGGAAGCTATTTTGAGGTTCAATAAAAAAGAATTTACATTGTGATTTTAATTTAACACAGCTACCTTCATTAATTATAGACAAAAAATTTACCATACCACTCCTATGAAATTAGTGTACGTACAAATGTGTTGCTTCGTCTCTTAGGTAGTAGATAAATACAGTAATTCAATACTCAATTGTAGTATTAAAATACAAACAAATTGAATGTGCGGAGTATCGTACATGACATTATGTTTAATTGTAATGAATGATTGCGAATTTATGAATATAAGTTAAATATAGTAAACATAACCTATAATTTTCATATGAATGGCAAGGCATTGAAGATCACTAAATTTAGACAGAAAGGGGCAACTGATACAATAAACATAACCTATAATTTCAACATATCTAAATATCCGTGCCGTGCAACTGAAAATTATTGAATCGTGCATAAATGAATGTACAAGAATTTCGCAATATTTAATCGAAATAAAGGCAGATATTACACATACGAACAACGTAATTTTCACACCAAAAATAATGTCACACCTTAACTCGCAAGTGAATTATGTGTGAAGTGTCTCATAATCATTGTTTTAAATTTTATTTATGCAATTACACTACATTTGAAAGAAATATATGTTACTCTTTATGCATTCAAAATAATTTATATGGTTGAAACGCCGCCCTTCGTGATCGGGTTAAGCGAGTCACATGGTCTGCCTTACAGCCTGTATTAGATCACGATGGCTGTGGCACAGTCTATTGTTCCTAGTACTCACAGCGCATCAAATGGCTAGCAACTAGCGCGAGAAATGCAAAAAATCATCCCAAGTTTCGCGACTGTATGTATTAGACTGTGGTATTACTTTACCATCATCCCCAGAACGTCATCTCGAACATTGCGATGGTGGTTGCATAATGCGTAGGCGGATGAATGTGAGAATATGACAGGCGCCTTTGTGATGTTGATGGCGTCCAGCATCGTGCGGTAGGACACGTGGGACAGGTCCACCATCATGCCCAGGCGGTTCATCTCCAGCACCAGCGTCTGAAACCAGAACAGATGGTATGTGACACAAAGCTTTGTGAACTATTGCAGCATTTATTGTTCATGTTATAGTTGGAATCTCCTGGTAGAGGGGCAGAGAAGGCCTGACGGCCTTATCTCTACCAGGTTAAATAAATAAATACTACTAAATACTACATGAGAATGTTCTACGTAACACTAGACATCCACAAACAGCAGTGCTGGTTTTGTGGTTAGCATTGCTTAGGACCAACTCTTAAAAGAAAATTCGAGACACGAGATACATGCATTGTCTGTATGTCCTTGCCGTCAGTCGAACTGAGGACCACTATTTGTGTAATTGGAGACCCTGTTGAATTGCAGCGATATAGAAGAAGGTATTGCTATGCTAAAAGTAGAGAATGCATTTTGACGAAGAGTTCATTTGCAACGAGCAAGGTCAGAGTCAGTTCATTTTCGCATTTCCACTTTTTCTTCTGAACAAAATATGATTCATATCCAAGAAGGCATTTTATAGTTTCCAGACATGACATTATTTATCTGAAAATAATTTTTCTTTCGTTGTTGGTAACTCTATAGCATCTATTAGATGCTTTATGGTTGTGCTAACAGATGGAGTTACTTGTCAACAATGTGACGCTGAAACGTGTGTTCAGGTTACTGCCCAGCAACAGTCCTGATGTATTTTATATTGTGATGATTGGTTAATTAATATTAACCCAGCACACTCACAATCACATTCATACAAATTTCCAGACTCTAGACACCCAGGGAATTCCTCTTGTTCAAGAAAAATTCACCGAGAGTCGAGCCCGGGAGTCGAACCCGGCATCCCCGGATCTGGACGCCAGCATGCTGACCAACAGACCACGGAGGCAGATCTGAAAATAATACGTAAAAGAATTTCGGATCGATGTCTTATCAACGATCTGTTGGAGGTCAATCTCTTATATTGCACTTTTTAAATTTCCTTTATTTTATGTCGCGTTATGAACTGCAATGCTAATCTAGCGTCAGAGTGGGATGAAAGTGATAATGCCAGCGAAATGAATCCAGGGTTCAGGGCCCGAATTTACCCAGCTTTGCTCGTAATGGGTTGAGGGAAACCCTAGGAAAAAACTGAACCAGGTAACTTGTCCCAATCAGAATTTGAATTCGGGCCCGCTCGTTTCACGGTCAGATATGCTCGTAGTTTCTTAAATATCAATACGATCATTTTCGTAAAAGTGAATTCCATGTAGATACTTTCTGGATGGACCAAATCGCAAATAGTGATTATGGACACTCTATTTCATCAGTTTAAGGAAAAGACTGGACACATGGATGCCACATCATAGATATCAGAGGCCCTGAACCTACTGTGTTGAATGTATCGAAGTGGCCTTTCTTCTGCATTATTACGCCTGTATTTTATTTCTGATCATTTACCTTTCCAAAATCCGTCAATCCCCTTTCTGTTGCAACTGGTAGATTTCCTCCTGTAGTGTTGTCAGCCGGTGATGCCTCTGCCCTGAATACATTAAATTATATTAATTTGCAATAAGTGAAAGTCTCAGGAATTTTCTCTGCCACATCAATAAAATTAAGAATGTAGTTATATTGTCAGACTCCAAAGCAGCTATTCTATCAATAGTCTCTAAGCACACACCTTCATCTCAAACAGCAGAAATAACTAAAATGCTCTCTCAATTAATATCACTCAATAAAAGAATTGTACTCCAATGGATACCATCCCATTGTGGAATCCTGGGAAACGAGAATGCAGATGCTTTAGCAAAGAAGGCCAGCACTGCTACTTACAGACCTGTTACTAAATCTACGTATTACTCTGTGAAAAGATTTATTAAATCTACATACTTAGACTTCAACAAACAAAATTTGATAACACAATCTCAAGGGAAAAAATGGAACTCTCTGCATCAAAATCCACAGTTAATTCCCGATTTACCACGAAAATCGTCTGTAGCTGCATTTAGATTGGCAACAGGCCATGACTGTTTGGCCAAACACCTGCATAGAATTGGAATATATCAGTCCCCTAACTGCCCATTGTGCAACTCAAACCAAGAAATGGATTCGGAACACCTCAAAATCTGTGCTTCAGTGGCTGGCCATGATAATATCTTTGAAAAATATTGGAGTGCAAGAGGTCAAATGACTTTATTGTCAAACGCCTGGCATTAGAAAACAACAATATATTAATTAATTTGTATAAGATATCATGTAAAGCGATTCAAGGCTTCAAGGTCTCCTCAGCAATTGCTCATAGCTACACCGCTGTGCCTTTTTTGAAGTGATGATTCATTTCCTCCCCAACTGGAAAACAATCTTCCGCCTCATGACGTGAAGTCTGCCTCAGGGGCGGCCTTCTTTGTACTGACATCAAAGCTCACCGATTAGCAAACTTATGGCGCGACTACTACAGGGAATACACAGACTGGTAACAGAGTTAGGAGGTAAAAAGTAAAGTGAACCCTATGACAGACCAAATCGGCCCAGAAGATAGCGGGAGATTAAGGCTGTCACCTTTACAGATAATCGGCATTTAATAACAGTAGGGATCTATTAAATGGTGGATTACTATAAGTAACGGATGCCTAACCTATCAAGTGTAATGGCGAAAGGGAAGATGCAGTATTAACCACAACTTTCAGCTGCTCGTGATTTCGCAACTAAAATTTGTGACGCATATCAATATTGCAGTAGTAATTTTGAATAAATAATGAATTATTGTATTACTGTGTAGTAATATCTTACTGCTGTTATTTTATTACTTATAGTTTTCCATGAAAATTGGAAATTTATCTTTTGAAGAGATGGAGAAGTTCAAATATCTTGGAGCAACAGTAACAAATATAAATGATACTCGGGAGGAAATTAAACGCAGAATAAATATGGGAAATGCGTGTTATTATTCGGTTGAGAAGCTCTTATCATCCAGTCTGCTGTCAAAAAATCTGAAGGTTAGAATTTATAAAACAGTTATATTACCGGTTGTTCTGTATGGTTGTGAAACTAGGACTCTCACTTTGAGAGAGGAATATAGGTTAAGGGTGTTTGAGAATAAGGTGCTTAGGAAAATATTTGGGGCTAAGCGGGATGAAGTTACAGGAGAATGGAGAAAGTTACACAACACAGAACTGCACGCATTGTATTCTTCACCTGACATAATTAGGAACATTAAATCCAGACGTTTGAGATGGGCAGGGCATGTAGCACGTATGGGCTAATCCAGAAATGCATATAGAGTGTTAGTTGGGAGACCGGAGGGAAAAAGACCTTTAGGGAGGCCGAGATTTGAGGGAGGTGGGATATGATGATAGAGACTGGATTAATCTTGCTCAGGATAGGGACCAATGGCGGGCTTATGTGAGGGCGGCAATGAACCTCCGGGTTCCTTAAAAGCCAGTAAGTAAGTAAGTAAGTATAGTTTTCCATGAATTTTCAATGACAGAAGGAATTAATCAAGCAATCGATGTTTCTTCCATCCGAACTTCTTGATAATAACACGCCCTTGTATTAAAAAGGTTTTATATTATTACTATTAATCTCGATTCCATGCACACCCATGAATTTTTGTGTAATCGTTACAAACTTTGGAGTTGCATGTTCGTTGCTTAGCTTAGCTTTGGAAAAGAAACGTCATTTAAGCAACAATGACAGGCCTGCAGAACTCGGAAAGTAGGGGAACTATGACGTCAGCCTCACTCCACTTCTATTGGGGATAATCGACTTCCGCCCCGAGAATGAATGTTGATGCAGCCGAGCGTAACTAGAACGCCGTGACCGCACAGGTAGAATAGGTGGGTGGGGGTAAGAAAGGGGAGGAAAGCAGTCGCTCTCAAGAGTTACAGTTCTGCAGGCCTGAACAATGAAGAAGGGATAGCATGCCTCCGCAGAGTAACTGAAAACCAAAAGGTGGTGTGCCGTGGAATATGTCTTACGATCGCATGCAGAGATTAATATTGATGACAAGGTAACAGTTCTGTACAGCACACAACATTCAAGATAAGATAATTAGCACTAATTGTGGCTTGTAGTGCAAGGATAATATTCCTTTAGCATGTTTCTTAATTGCTATTGTATTCAAATACTTAAAATAGATCTTTTAGTGCAAGGATAATAATTGCAGAAGCAGCAGATGTCAATGCGCCACACATAGTGACGTGCTGCTTGTGCAATCCCGATTCAATTAGTTTAACATGTTCCTGAATTTAGTCTTGAATACTTTCTTTAATAAATCACTTCAAACCAATGCGAATATACAGGGTGTTTCAAAAATACGGGACATAATTTCAGGTATGTATTTCCCACATGTAGAAATCAAAACAGTTCATCACAACATGTGTCCGGAAATGCTTTATTTCCGAGTTATGACCTTCACAATATTGAAATTCACCGGAACGTTTTTCTTTCCGCAGGTCGTTGCCGTCAAAGGAGACATTAAGAGGGCACTCTGAAGTTCATTCCGAGGCGAATACATTCAGTGTTAAACTTACATGTATTCAAATCAAGAGCTGGCAGAGATACACTTCATGTACGGTAAGGCGGAGGCAATATCTGCTGGCTCGTCATTTGTACCAGGAGAGACTAGTAACAATGTCCAGATCGGAAGACATTTGTATTTAAATTCTGTGCGAGCATGGAAAATAACTCTCCTGGTTTGGGAAGGGGACGAAAGATCTAGTAACTTAATGTTATGACTCCTTCTCAGCACACGAAGGGTTTGCAAGTCAATGTTCCTCAAACGACTGTCTGGAGACTGTAAAGAGTTCATTTGTATCCTTATCATTTTGTGTATAGGCCCTAGCAAAATTCTGTCAGTGGTTCTTGAAAATTAATTTAATATTATTTACAGATGAGAACTAGTTCACACGAGATGGCAGAAAAAAATCAGCATGTATGGACGTATGAAAACTGTTCCATCTCATCACCAGGTGCGGTTCTCCCTCAACATGTGGGCCGGTCTCATTGGTGAGCGATTATTGGAATGTACTTGTAAACAGACTTACGAGGTTTCCTGGAAAACACCATACCTCATTTTTAGAAGACATTAATCAATCATCAATAAGAATGGGCTCCTGCACAGATTGTTTGGATCGAAGGTTTCATCGATGGATAGGTAGAGGTGGCCCAATATTAATCACCTGATTTCAATTAAAATCATTGGTTTATTCGTCTCCGGTGCCTGAAATCCCTTCGAAATTGTGGCATTTTCTGAGGACATAAATACTCCTGGAGTTTTGGATCGTGTTCGCAGGTCAATGAGACATCGATGTAGGTCTGTATTCAAGCAGGAGGTGGACATTTTGAACATCTTCTGTAATGACAACGACCTGCGGAAAGAAAAACGTTCCGGTGAATTTCAATGTTGTGACTGTTGTAATGGATATTTTGATTGTCTAATAAATAAAGAAATTATCCCCGTATTTTTAAAGATCCTATAGTATGGATTGTGTACGAAGATATATATTTTTTTGTATTGGACTCATTGTGCACCATTCTTTAGCAATGAAAATTAACATGGTGAATAAACATTATTTTAAAAATACATTACAAAGATGAATAATATTCATCGTTCTTAATTATGTTGGAATGGAAAATAACAATGAAATAAAATATGTATAAAATAGAAATTACATACCGGTGAGCGTAATGAACAATAAGTAATGAAACTGTAGCGTACCAGGGGGTGTTGCAGGTGTGGGTGAGGGTGAGGTAGCGCACGCCGACGTCGTACATGAGGCGCAGCACAGCCAAGCGGCTGTCGATGGAGTGGCCGCCCTCCACGCCTATCAGGCTGCCGATCCTCTTGTTCTGGAAAGCCTTCGTTATGCCTGCAACGGGAAACTATCGCTCAATCCCATCCACTATCATTTTATTATTCCTGAATCTCCAAAATTTACAGTTCAATTCAAATGAGAGTTATAATGTGACGTCTCATGCAGTAGCTAGATGGCAGCTTAGTGAAATTGATAAAAAGTTGTTAAAACCTCAATCCGTTATTTGTGATCTGGGCTACAAATAATCAGACATACGAGGCGTGTTCTTAAAGTAAGTTCCGTTTTCAATTATAGCCGTCGCATCGCTGCAGTCGTTGTTTTGTGCATGCGTGTTTTCTTCTTCAGTCCTCAGACAAGCTGTGCATGCAGTTTCAGAGCTTCAGTCCGTGTGTGGGGTTAGTTGTGATCAGTTGAAATGTTTAAAGTGATCGAGCACCCCGCCGACTGTGAGATGCGCTCTGTTATCCGTTTCTTGAATGCGAGAAACATCAAACCAGCTGACATTCATCGTAAACTTTGTGAGGTGTATGGTGATGATGCCATTAGTGATGGAATGGTCAGGAGATGGTCACACACAGCTCGTGACACCCAAAATCTCATCTCGAAATTTGGTTGGGAACAAATTGTCCATCCCCCTACTGCCCGGATTTGGATCCGAGTGACTTCATCTCTTCCTGCACCTCAAGAAGTTCCTCGGTGGTCAACGTTTTGATGGCGACGATGAAGTGAAAACAGCAGTGCGGGAGTGGTTCGCATTGCAGGCGGGCGAATTCTACAATGAGGGGATAGAAAGACTTGTGCGACGACTCGATAAATGCCTCAATATTGGTGGAGATTATGTTGAGAAGTAATTGAAGTGTGGGAATACAATGGAACAAAAATGGTTTGTAAATAACTTCCCGTTTACTTACTACACCCTTTTGGAACTTACTTTAAGAACACGCCTCGTACTACAGAATGGGTTAAATAATGTCTTTTTATTAATCCACCAAGTGAGAAAATTTCTACCTATTTTTGCAAATGTATGAAACTTTTGTCTCTTATGATTTTTTGGGTGTTAAATTAATGTTGCATCCCAGAAATGTATAAGTTACCGTCAGCCGTGGTGACGAACTCCATGTCGTTGGCATACTTGTCCACCAGTCGCTTGATGACGTCTATCTGCTCCATCGTCTGCTCCACGGCGTCCTTGTACTGGGACAAACACGACACGTACGCCGCCCAGAACTGTCGACAACACAGCACAACAGCTTGTAGGGGCAGTACGAGATGTTGCACTATACTAAGAGCCAGGTTATGAACCAACTAAACTGGAAGCAACGTTCTATTGCTCTCTTTCTGAGCTCTATTGCCACATAGTAGCGCGAGATTCAAAGCATGTTCAGCATTTGTCACCGATATGTTTAAAATAACTACTGTCTACAGTTCTCGATAACACTATCAACAATATTAGTAATTAAAATTACTGTTTTAAGAAAGCACGAGCTAATGACGCTGGTACGAAATGCGACTCGTAATGCACGTGGTACTGCAAATGAACTGGGAAGTTTGGCTACACTGTCTCCGCGATTCCGTTGCCAGATTTTCGTTAGCAGACGACATTTTCACGTGAGGTCCAATGAAAAGCTCCGTTCTTCTTCCCCCCTCCACCCCGCCATACTCAACGTGTCATCGCTGCACAGGCTACCCCTCTAACCCGCACTTTCCTCTCGCCCTGCCAACTACTTCCTGTTTAGTCGGTTCATAACCTGGCGTTTAGTATGGCAACTGTCATCAATATTATAGATTACGAATAAAAAGGCAGGGATTCATCCACGTTTATGTTATTGTGAGGATGTTTGGAATTTGAAATAAAAGTTTGATATTGTTTTCACATCTGTCTTCAAACTTCCCGCATTTTTAAATTCAACAAAACTTCCTTCTCGTTAATTACTTCATTATCGCTTCCTCATTCCATGAGGCCTAGTGTAGAGACAACAATGCAATCGATAGTCGAAACTATTCACACATCAGTATGACGTCAATGAGTTCACATTGTAATGAATAATAATAATAATAATAATAATAATAATAATAATAATAATAATAACAACAACAATACTGTCATTAGATAGCATTGAATTCGTTAACACAACAGTTGAGGACTTTAGAATCAAACTATGTAAATTAATTGAAGACTCCACTGCAAGAATGATGGATGTCACTTTCTTGTCGAAAATGAACTAAGATTGTCAATGCATAGCTTAAGGCATATGGAATGTACCTACAGAGTTATATGGCATTAACACTGATAGTCATTGTCCAGTAATGATCGGAAAATCACAGTTAAGCTTTGAGCGCTAAGCATTTCAAACTTTCAATTGCTTCTCCTGCAAAATGTATTCCAAATGACATCCATCATTCTTGCAGTGGAGTCTTCAATTATTTTTGTCTTTTGACCCTCGTCATTATTAAACACCCGCATTTGTGTACGGATAATAATTTTTGATTAAGTTGAAATTAAGTTTAATATCTGGCTAATCTTTCACACGTTAAAAATATCCCGAAGCGTAGCTGTGCTATGATACAAGTTTTTAAACGCAGAACTAAACTTTAGAATGTGCCAGCATTAATGACCTACCGTGTCGAGCCTCGAACCAAAGAAGAGGAGAAACAAATGAAGATCTGTAAAGATGCCTATGCAATGTATTCCGAAATTATCCCTGGACCAAAAACTTCGACTAGCTTAGTAGATGTTAAAAAATATCAAGTTAAAATGAGTAATGCGTTTAACCAGGGAATAAAGACAAGTATTTCCCCTGAACCGAAACATTGAAAAATATCGCCGAATTAAACAAAAGTATTTTCCCTGGAATGATTACTTTATACATTTCTCTGTGCAGTTGGCTTTGGTTTATCGCTACTTAGCCACTTACCCGAATTCTAGAGTCGATCCTAGCGAACAATAAGTACAAACATCTCAATCACAGAAACATCTGAATATCAGTTCATAACAAAGCCTCTCTGATTGAGGTTCTGGCTGATATATACATCTATTACCAGGCAGTACATCTCACTTGACGATATGTGTCAGAGGAAGAACAATTGTCCGTATACATCTGAAGTCTGACTAGAGTAATATGTAGCTGGTCGGCAATGTATGCAATAAAGGGGGAAAGGAACTGGCCACCCTACCCCATTAGCTCTTGGCCTAGTCGCCTCATAAATGGCGCCTTCTTGGTGTCACTTGTGAGGTTCAGACCTGCCTTCGGACAGTTTCACTAAACAATAACAACACAATGTACATAGGTTGGATAAAAAGTAATGGCAACACTGCTGTCACGTGACGATGGTGCGTTCGAGAGTTGCCAGCTGTATGGACATGAACGAGGACTGTTAGATGAGTTAGTGCAGCCAGCGGGGACAGTACTCTGTCAATCTGCTGCAGTGTGTAGAAAGTTGACTTTCATAGGGATAGTGCGAGCGCCCTAAGACCACGTTTACAAAACTAGAGCAACGTTCCTGGATCAAAATTGAAATGACACGAGGTCGCAGTGCACAAGAATGTTTTCAGGGACTGCATGAAGCATATGCCGATGCAGCGTTGCCATATCGCACAGTGGCACGATGGGTTAAAGCGTTCCGGGAAGGTAGGGATGTGAAAGTGATGTTCCTTGTGGCATATGACATTGATGGGGTAATACTGCACCACGCTGTACCTCCAAGGCAGACGGAAAACGCGGACTATTGGAACATCCATCGTACTCACCCGATATGATCCATGCGATTACGATCTTTTCACCAAAGTGAAAGAACCACTGCGAGGGACCCGGTACAATACCAGAGATGAACTTATCCGTGCTTTAGGGCGGTCAATACGGAACATCAACAAAGATAGACGGGCTGATGGTGTATTTCGCCTTCCAAACATTTGGCAAAAGGTAATAAATAAGGGGGGCGAATCTATACAAGGTACGTAAATGTTGTACCCCTGTGAATAAAGCCATGTCAGAAATATCGAACTGTTGCCATTACTTTTTATCCAACCCAAGTATATTTACAGCAGCTCTGTTTTCACTGCACACTGAACCGAATTTGCACTCTTGCTAGGGGCCTTCGCTGTCATTATTATGAGTCTTTTCTGAATCCTTGTACCCTCGGCCACCCATCTAGTGCATTTCGCCGATCGCGATGGTAGACTTGAATTTCTTGGGCTTGTTTGAAATGTTCAGTACTACTCTCACAAACTGGTATAATACGTACTAATTTGTAAGTCGTGGTCTAAGGCATCATACGTCACAGTATGCGCACTGGTTCCAGTCCTCATGGGAAAGGAATTTTGTTATGAAATTTCAGCCATCGTATAGGACCGGTGCCCATCCACATCGTGATAAATTTGGCCTTCCGTGCCACGGATTGCTTGCTGCTACACTGGTAAGCCCTACCTGCGCGCCCACCCTGCCTGCCCGCAGCCTCTTGAGGTCCGTGAAGCAGCTGCTGCAGCTCCACACGGGGTCCGCGCTCAGGTTCCTCTCGAACGTGAAGTTCTCAAGCTGGTTGTGCATCAGGACCTTCAAGTTGTACGCCACGTCGTTGTGTCTGCAATGACAGTGACAAGTAAAAGTTAGGCGCGATTTTATTGCCTTTGCAAGATGTCTTGAATCTGCTTCAGTAGCTATGTGAGCTCCAGGGCCGTAGTCCACTAGTCTGTCCTGAGATGCAGCATCCCAATCAAGGGACTTGAATGACATCAACACTGCCATATAATAATAATAATAATAATAATAATAATAATAATAATAATAATAATAATATAATAATAACAATAATACTTACTTACTGGCTTTTAAGGAACCCGGAGGTTCATTGCCGCCCTCACATAAGCCCGCCATCGGTCCCTATCCTGAGCAAGATTAATCCATTCTCTACCATCATATCCCACCTCCCTCAAATCCATTTTAATATTATCCTCCCATCTACGTCTCGGCCTTCCCAAAGGTCTTTTTCCCTCCGGCCTCCCAACTAACACTCTATATGCATTTCTGGATTCGCCCATACGTGCTACATGCCCTGCCCATCTCAAACGTCTGGATTTAATGTTCCTAATTATGTCAGGTGAAGAATACAATGCGTGCAGTTCTGCGTTCTGTAACTTTCTCCATTCTCCTGTAACTTCATCCCTCTTAGCCCCAATATTTTCCTAAGCACCTTATTCTCAAACACCCTTAAGATATGTTCCTCTC
Organism: Periplaneta americana; assembly: GCA_025594305.2. NCBI lineage: Eukaryota > Metazoa > Arthropoda > Insecta > Blattodea > Blattidae > Periplaneta > Periplaneta americana. Next base: position 64,273,200 of record JAJSOF020000038.1, on the reverse strand, counting down.
TCAAAGTGAGAGTCCAAGTTTCACAACCATAAAGAACAACCGGTAATATAACTGTTTTATAAATTCTAACTTTCAGATTTTTTGACAAAAGCTTCTCAACTGAATAATAACAGGCATTTCCCATATTTATTGTGTTAATTTCCTCCCGAATATCATTTATATTTGTTACTGTTGCTCTAAGATATTTGAACTTCACCTCTTCAAAATATAAATTTCCAATTTGTATATTTCCATTTCGTACAATAACAATAATATAATAATAATAGTAAAACAATAATAATAATATACTAATAATAACAAGAACAATAATAATAATAATATTAATAATATACTAATAATAATATACTAATAACAATAATAATAATAATAAATAATAATCACAATAATAATATAATAATAATAATAAATAATAATATAATAAATAATAATAATAATAATAATAGTAAAAAAGGTAAACGGTAAAGGTACGCCCGTAACATGCCATGAAGGCACTTGGGGGGCACGGAGGTAGAGTCCCATGCTTTCCATGACCTTGGCACTAGAATGAGGTGGTGTGGTCGGCACCACGCTCTGACCGCTGAGGCTGAGTGAACCTCGGGACCGTTCTGGAAGTTTGGCAACGTTAAAAATCCTGTCACCACCTGGGATCGAACTCCGGACATTCCAGTCCGTAGCCAGCTGCTCTACCAACTGAGCTACCTGACCACCTCTAATAATAATAATAATAATAATAATAATAATAATAACAATTAGTATTAATATTATTAAATTAGGTGAACGGGTTACATGAGCTTCTTGTCTATGCAGATGACGTGAATATGTTAGGAGAAAATACACAAACGGTTAGGGAAAACACGGAAATTTTACTGGAAGCAAGTAAAGCGATCGGTTTGGAAGTAAATCCCGAAAAGACAAAGTATATGATTATGTCTCGTGACCAGAATATTGTACGAAATGGAATATACAAATTGGAGATTTATCCTTCGAAGAGGTGGAAAAATTCAAATATCTTGGAGCTACAGTAACAAATATAAGTGACACTCGGGAGGAAATTAAACGCAGAATAAATATGGGAAATGCCTGTTATTATTCGGTTGAGAAGCTCTTATCATCCAGTCTGCTGTCCAAAAATCTGAAAGTTAGAATTTATAAAACAGTTATATTACCGGTTCTTTTATATGGTTCTCAAACTTGGACTCACTTTGAGAGAGGAACAGAGGTTAAAGGTGTTTGAGAATAAGATGCTTAGGAAAATATTTGGGGCTAAGAGGGATGAAGTTACAGGAGAATGGAGACAGTTACATAACGCAGAACTGCACGCATTGTATTCTTCACCTGACATAATTAGATGACCTCATCAGTCATAATTTTATTTGTATTTATTTCTACGAATTATGTTACCTAATTACTTTAATTTATCAATAATATTTCTCTTCACCAAAGAGAACATGGTTGTATTGAAGGCTAGTAATGTTATAAACAAATAAACATTATGTTCTTCAGTGTAAGATTCCACGTTTTATTGATTATTTTATCCACTTTCCGTAATAGTAAATAATTCTGTGTGTTATTTTTAAGTGTTTAGGCAGCGCTTCATGGAATTCCGTGCAGATTAAGACGTAACTCATAAATGATCACGATTGTGAAAGGAAAAATATGTGTAGTTACGTGAGAAGCAACTGGATTCCTGTCCCGTAGGATTTCCCTGATACTTGTCCTTGTTAGTCCAGCCTGTCGTTTTGGTTTCGCTGTTGTACTGCGTGATTCATCTGACGTCGCTACACGTGTTTGCTTCCTACACAGCCGTATAGTCATGGTTTAAACAGAACTTTACTTGAAAGCGTTTGTTTGACATGTAAACAGATAACAATGTTGTTTCAGCGACATACGTACAAGACGTTTGTGTGCAAATTGTACTTAACAGTTCAAGTAAGCTTCTAAAGGCATCTTACATTTAGTTGACCTGAAATTCTTGTCTCGTGACACCAACAACGGCATCGGAATGCGTTGAATTAATTGAAATAATTATTCACAAGGGAATTATTACTCGGATAATAACGTAGTTTCTCCTCAAACTGCACTCATCTTCAGAGGAGATAGACAATTATTATAAAAATATTAACTGCCCATCCAACTGTGAGGGTATCTAAATTGAAAGAAGAGCGCATGCTTGGTCAGAGTATTGGTAGGCTTCCCCGTTGCACTACTCTGCGTCAGCTGGGTCAGCACTATCTAGCCACTTCCCGGGGTTACTCGATAGTCCAGTGATGTCAAAGCAAGCGCATTTTCTTGACCTTGACGTCGTGCGCGGGCATTAAGCGCTAGGTATGCTAGGAGGAATAAGCAGCCTGTTGGATTAAGAAAACAGTGGTGCACAAACTTCAAACGGAACGTGAAATTTTATGTCGTTATTTTTATATGGCTTTTTCTGTTTGTTATTTTCTATATTGTCTGTAAAACAAAAGTACTAACACTGATTTCTTAGCCTAATATTGCAGTTGTGTTTTAAACATTAATAACATAATAAAGAGTAAAGAAGGAATATTCACACAAATTCCATAATAACTACAACTATACTGTACTAAGTGAATTAAACACATCATTCATAAAGAAAGTGTTATCCCAAAGAAAGACACTTGAATATCACATGATAACTTGAAATTGATATTGATGGTATCTTTAGCTTTATAAAAGTAATTAAAACAATATTATAGTACAAAGCAAAGTTGTCTAGGTATATGTTTTAACTGTAACTAATATTACATAATAAAACTGTTATTGCATTATGCTTTTAGGTGATATTGGTGCGCAACTTTCTGTTATCAGAATATTAAATTATCTCGAAATCTGCCGAAGCTATATAGCTGACGTTTTACCAACACATACGCACATATCTTTGTTTGTGATGTAACAGTATTTGCTTTGTTAATTCATTTCCTTACAACCATTTTCCATGCGAATATTTTCAAACATTTTAATACACTATCTTCAGTAATACGTATTTACGATATATTAGATTTACAAAACATTGTTTTAGTACCTGTGAAGCTACTAAACAAACATATCTGAAATTTTCACTTTTCTGTAAAAAAGTTGAGAAAATATTCCTTTTGAATAAAAAAGCAAAGTTGTAAAAAATGAGCATTAAAATTAAAACTTACATTCTTATAATGCACTTATACTTCTCAGACAAATCTAAAAATTACCATGGATACAGTTTTAATAAGTTCTCTTCCCTTTATCTATTGAATCAGTGCTGGCCATCCCTGAATATAGCTCGACCAAGCGGCATATACCACCTCTTTCGTCTGTCTCTTTCCTTTCCGCTGTAAAGCGCTCAGGCTCTCCTGGGCTCTAAAGCGCGCGCTTGCTCCTATGGGCATCAGTTGACATCACTGCGACAGTCTTTTATTCAAGCTGTAATTTCGGAGATTTGTAGTACAGTCATTTGGGGTAACTTTGTATCACTTCTGTCATATTTTATACTTAACTAAAATAGTGTGTGCTGAAATTCATGTTTAAGAAAGCTGCTTATTTTATGGATTCAGACATAATAAACATAAATATCATATTTTACATAGGTGAAATTTGACATTTAATGGTGGTAATAAGTGCACGGCTAATTGGGGGGGAACTTTGTACAGTCCCAGAAACAAAATTTGGGCCACCTGGATTTTATTTCCGAGTCTGTACCACATAATATGTGTTTTCCTATTAAATTCAATTCTTTATATTCTCCTTCAAATTTAAGGTAACTTTTGACCGTACAATAAGAAAATACGTGAAATTTTATTTCATATGAGCTCACAAAAAACGTTTATTGAAAACATAGGACATTTACTGTAACAATAAAATATACTAGCACTGCAGACGAAAATATAAACACAATTTTTATTTGTTTATTACCTACATACAAGTTCCATATAAATTAATTTTAATTCGCTAATCATATTCTTCACAGTGTGAGCATAATCAGTTCATATGCGCGCCTTTTATTTACCAACTTATTAACTTTCTTTATTACTTCAAACTGGTCGGGCCACATCCAATGTATGACTGGTTCTCAGTCAATAAATTAGTATTAAATTGTAACAAAACTAACATAATTCAATTTAAATCCTGTCCAAATTCAACCTCGTAAATTTCTAGCGCAATAATTAACAATAGATCCCTATTAGAAAAAACAACAACAACCAAATTTCTTGGCTTAAAAATCGATAATGTGTTAAATTGGAAAAATCATATTAAAGAAATTACTCCCAAACTAAATTCAACTTGTTTTGCTATTAGATCTATGCAAAAGATAGTAAATATCAATACCTTACAAACAATATACTTTGCATACTTCCACTCGGTAATGAGTTTTGGAATAATATTCTGGGGAAATTCCACAGATAGTAACAGTATATTCCTACTACAAAAAAAAAATAATAATTAGAATAATAGTAGGTGTTAAATCTAGGGAATCGTGTAGGACTATTTAAAAAAAGACTACAAATAATGCCCATGGCTTGTCAGTATATCTTTTCATTAATAATCTTCCTTGTATGTAATCGTGAAAACTTTGTAACTAATTCAACAGTTTATAGCATAAATACACGTCAAAAATGACTTTCATACTACATCGGCAAGTCTATCGTGCTATCAAAAAGGAGTGCGTTATATGGCAGTAAAAATTTGTAATAGCCTCCCTATCGATATAAAAAATGAAACTCAAAACCTAAGATTATTTAGGGCCAAATTAAAGAAGTACCTAATTTCTCACGCCTTATATTCTGTAGGTGAATTCATGACATTCAATAACGCTTCATGAAATTGATACTAAAACTTTGTGTTGTACTAGTATAGGCCTACTATATTGTGAATCTCGTCTGTATATATTTCATCTAGACTGTGACTATAAATTAAGATTTTATAATAGTATTAAGTTTTTTTGACTTGTTTCATATTGTAGCTGTAAGCAATGTATGAATACCATGGAATGTTAATAAATGCCATACAATACAATACAATGCATTTCCTTCTTGACCATACAACTGACTTTGTATCTGTAGATGGGCCCATGCACTGACTGCAGGCCTACCAGGGAACAGTGATCCTTTATATGAGATTATTACAAAGTCAAATTCGTCCTAGCACAGAGCACCAACATTCTCGATGAAAACATATTTGGCCTCACAAAATTATTTGTGTTTAATTTTCAATTTATTCACTAATGTTTGTCTTGGGATGAAATACAAACGTGCAGCTTCTAGTTGACCAAGTTTTCCGTTGTTTACATCATCTGGTGCCTGCTGTAACGTTCCCTGGAATACCTCGCCTTTATTGCATACTGTCTCCTCTCTGGAGCATCTTTTCGACCTCTTGTCGTATAAAAATTTCAACGCATTATGGAAATCGAAGACGAGTATAAAAATCGGAACAGTAGTTGAATAAACAGGGTCAAAGAAATTTCAGTAATAAGCCAATTATGCGGGACTTAATAAAAAGATTAATTCTTCAATACAAACTTAAAGTCTGTCTGTAGTAGATCTAGTAGTTACATTTTATATCAATTTTATGTAATAATTGTCTCATGTTATTTAATAATCAAATTAATTACGTTTATTTATAATCACATTTAAATTCTTATAATGGAATCATTGTTATCATGAAAACTTTGCAGCGGCATAAGGTAACCCTGGAATCGAACCAAAGCAGCACTGTCGGATTAATTTTATAATAGGGATATCTTATGCGAAGTTTTACCGTTGGATGGCAGGAACGGAGCGTTCAGTGCGGCGCAACATGTTGTAGGGCTATATTATGTCAGATGCTACAGTTGATTACGTTCTCCCGCTTATTGGTTTTCTGTACGTGTCAAAATTATATTTACAACTATTTTGTATAACCTAGTATAATTTAATACACTCAGGGACAAAAAAAAATAACCGGACACTTCTATATTTGCTTGTATTTTGTTGCCTATTATTTCAAAATGAAACAAAACACATTTAAACAAAATAATGTTTCATTTAGCACCTTATACGACAACATTTGAAAAAAAATCTCTGATGAGAAAATTTACAAAAAATTACAAAGGGCGTGTAACTATGGCATCGTTTGGTCTAACTGTTTTTTTCATTTTATAGTGCCTTAAACATTAAAAACTCTTTTTAGTAACGGGTGTTACCCCCTCTGGCTTGAATAACTGCATCCATACGTCTTGACATGCTCTCAATTTGGTTAGCAATGTCTTCTTGAGGAATAAGTTCCCATTCTTCGCCAAGTGCTCGCCTCAACTCTTGTAACGATTCTGGTCTCGGTCGTCTATTCTTAACATGCCGTCCCAGCATGTCCCACACGTGTTCAATTGGGTTCATGTCTGGACTCCTTGCTGGCCATGGAAGAACATGGATTCCCACGTCTTGGAGATAATCTCCGACCGCATGAGCAATATGCGGCCTTGCGTTATCATGCATTAAAACAATATTATCGCCTACAAATTGGCCAAATGGCACAACATGATCAGCCAAACATTCATTTATATACCTATCAGCTGTTAGTCTTCCATTTTCAACAAAACCAACTCTGTACGAGCATCCGTACACACTCCTGCCCAAACCATCACTCCACCACCTCCATACGGCACATTTTCGGAAATGCAACACTGTGAAAATCGTTCTCCCCTCCTTCTCCAAACGCTTTCACGTCCATCAGGTGAGCACAGATTGAAACGGGACTCATCGGTGAACAGAACACAGCTCCACTGTCCATTTCTCCAATCCCTGTGATAAATTGCAAAACACAGTCGTTCAACTCGATGCATTCTGAGAAGTCTGGGACCAGTTGCAGGTCTACTTGATATCAGTCCACTTGCTTTCAACCTCCTTCTAACTGTTTTGGCCGAAATTGGGTGTCCATGCATGTTAACAAATTGCTGGGCTACACTAGTAGCTGGCAGGTTGCGCTCCCTAAGAAGTCTCAACACCATATACCTGTCTTCATTAGGATTTGTAGCTCTTGGACGACCCGAACCTGGTCTTCTGGTATATTCATAAGGTCTCTCTATACCGTTTTATGGCATCATGGGTTGTGATTCTAGCCATATTCATAACATTTGCAATGTAACGTACACTGCGTCCATCATCGTAAAGGGCTACAGCTCGAGCCACATCTTCAGGTCGCATCTTGTTTTAAGACAAATGTTACAACTCCACTTAAACTCAGAAAATGTAAAAATAAAGAAATAACGAATGATAACGATAATGAAGCACAAAATGGTTGAGACAAAATTGTTATAGCTGAGACTCCGAAAGCAAAATTGGAATATTTGGTTGTAATGGCTTGTTTATAAAACAAAAACAATCGACAATGTATACACGCCTCCATAACAACAGATGGCTACCATAATATTGTATGAGAAGATAATGTTTTGCAAAATACCAGCAAATATTAAAGTGTCCGGTTTTTTGTCCCTGAGTGTATTATATTTTATGTTACAATTATTAGCAAAATAAATAAATAAATATGATTTTATTAATTTTTATTTTTCCTCTTCCAGAATGAAACTATAGCCACAATTCCTTACTTGGAGTAGATCTGAGGCGCAATTTAATTAGTCATATTTTTTAAGGTTTAAAGCATATTATATTCACAATATTTTGGTACCTGATTGAAGACAAAAAGCAACGAGTGGCAATGCTCGTGAATACTGGAACCAGCTCTCATTGCGTATCACTAGTTTAAGCATGGCGCTACCCTTTACAACAGTCATACATAATATTCGAACTTGCATCCAATTCCATTCGAAGAGAACAATGTTAAAGTCATTTATGAAGTTGAACTCGTTCAGATTACCAACCGCCGCCGTCCTTGGTGGGCTGTAACAGACCCTGTGCGGGGTGCTTCATCTGTGAAGTTTTCTTCCAAGGTCCAATTTGTACGTAAAGCGTAAATTGCGCAGGAGAATAATGGAGAGCTGCATATGAAACAAAATTAATGTGGTTTTATGGATTTAGCAAGCTTGCATCATCATCCGAGCCATGACGTGGAGTAGGAGGTGATGTTTGATCTGAGATTCGTTTAATCCAAGCCGTAGTATACATTGCAATTATCTAGCTCCTCTCGATTACCAGCAGCGCAACATGATCTTCCGGGTTTATTCTGTACCTCCGTGTTACATTTCTCTTGGATAAAGAATACCGAACAATTATTCAGCTAACAGGAAGTTGGAGAGCACCGCCCACATGTAGGGGAGAGTCGGGTAGTATCGGACATCGGGTAATATCGGACAGTGAGTTTCTTTCATCTACCACCATATGGTAGTACCTGAATGACATGGTTACGTTTCTCTATGCGACATCACAGAAACGTAACCATGTCAATCAGGTACTATCATCGTGTGGTAGATGAAAGAAACTCACTGTCCGATATTACCCGATGTCCGATACTACCCGACTCTCCCCTAATACTGAGCACCATGAAATCAAATAGGTTAATAGGCATATAATAATAATAATAATAATAATAATAATAATAATAATAATAATAATAATAATGATTTATGGAGTTGCGACAGGAAATAATTTTCTCAGATAAAAAGATCGGCATTTTCTTCATTTCATTTTTGCTATTTTCTAATAATTTCTATTTCATTTTCTCTGAAGTCACATATTTCTTCAAATAAGAAATTTCATCAAATAAATTATTTCATCCAGGTCAAGTCCGTGTATGTTTGAAGAAAAGTTATGGACTGTCTTTTCAAACCTGTCTCTTTCCGGAGGAGATCTCAGTACATAATTTACTTTCCACAGACAGGCTATCTCATCTTGTGAATGAATGCCCCAGACACTGAGACATTGCATTTTCATAAAATTATAATAACACTGAAAATCTGGGAGTGTCAGAGGACAAATTATTAAATTTGGGGACATTGTAGGGACGAACTTTGTTGGGGGAAAACTGATACGTCTGATAACCTTCTCCCTCTAGTGATGAGGTTAGGAACACTACGTGCAGGGAACACCGCTGGCCAGCTTGCTATATCTCTCTTCCTGTTCTGCATACTTTGGAAGTTTTAAAAGAAAATCATGATTTAAACACATTATACTGTACAAATCGAGCCAATTATTATTGGAAAGAGTATATTTATTATTTCGCTGATTGTATATCAAAAAATATTATAATTAACTTTGCCTATAACAAGCAAAGCACTATAGAAAGTCAATTGTGATCTTTCTCAGGGAACTGAGAGCATTGAAAATATTTTGAAAGTCTTAACTGACATGCATGTTCAAGGAGCTTCTCACTTCAGCAATATCGCGAATAATACGGCACCGGAATTAAGTATCTCTGTGTACGTAGCTGACCGGGAATGCTGTAATATCCCATTTTAATGCTTTTTTCAGTGATACAGATATTGTCGAGATTAGGAGTCAAAAAGTTAACAGCTCTCGCTTTACCTCACAGATCTTATATTGGACACCGACACTGCAGAAGACTATTTTACAAGAAATATTTTTATTTCATTCCTCGATGATTTAAGAGGACAATTAAATGAAAGATTCATTAATCATAAATAAATGATTTCAACATTATATTTGATATTGCTAAACCAATTTACTGAACAGAAATAAATTCGGAGAGAGTACAGGTAACTGTTATTGCTGAATCGTTTTCTATGTTCATTGACAATGATGGACTGAAACCAGAATTACTCGTAATTTCAAATAGGTCTGCGGAAATGTAAATGGAAAAATAGTACATTATGCAACGCTCGTATGAAAATTATGAAACTCGCTTGCGCTCGTTTCATAAACGTACTCGCGTCTTAATTACTACCATTATAGGCAAGTTTCATAAGACTCTTTATGCTCGACCATATTTCTAACTTGAAATTATTCATAAGTATTCACGTTATTCTTATCTGACTGGGGAGCGGAACTGACCTTATGCAATATCTCGTAAATTGTGAGATGTGCGCAGACGCGAAAGTATTGATTTTTTCCGAGAAACAAATGTCATTGACCTTGATATAATCTAGAGAGTAAAATAAACATTAATCTTGATATAACCTTAAAATTGATTTAGACATTGAAAAACGAGATGACAAATTGAATTTATTTGAATATTATTTACAATTAACGCTAATTATTACAGTAACAGAACATAACCTTCTGCGACAGTATTGGATTTACAGCCTCCGTGACGTTTCGCTAGTTGCCTTTCGATTGCATATCCGAGAATAATCGATTCTTGCGCTTTCATTTTGCTACAATGGTGTTTTCTGATTGGTGGAACACCTGAATTTTAATGAATAGGTGTACTTTAATGAGGTCCATTTAAGGGCTGCTACCAGGTGTATAATTACTACATTTTTCGGCATGGTCGAGCATAAAAGAAATAAAAAAATTGATTGATCAGAGTATATGCTTACAGAGTTATCTCAATATAAAGACCTTTTTTTGCAAACGTTACGTTTCTTAGCTTTAACTCCTGTGTCTACAGCGACACCTGAAAAATAGAAGGTTGAAGAATTACATTCGCAATTGCATGTGAGACAAAAACCTGTGGCCTCGCTTAGATGTCTGTTCATAGCAGCATTGCCATTCAAATCACACCTGGACAAGTGATAGAGAAGTTTATCAATGCTGCTTCTCGTAGATGTATAATGTGAACTACATCATTTAGTCAGTTGTGTACCGTACGTAACTTCATTGTGTCATCCCCTCCCGAAAAGTAATTCTGGCCACGGTGCTGACTCCAGCCAGCCGGGTATCGATACTCAGCCCGCGGGATGGCAAGTCCTCGCTCTGTGACGCAGCTTATGAAATCTAGACAGCACAGGGTGACATCGCACATCACGAGATAAGAATGGCGTTTATCTGCGATTTAGTGCCTTGTAAGCAGTTTCCGGACATCTTGACGGCTGTAATCTCTGTCAATACAACAGCTGACAGCGAGTGCTTGATCTTCACAAGTTCCAACAAAATTCAGATTCATCATCGCTGTCATCATATTTTTCATAGTTCAATCGTCCACTGACGGTGATCCTAAAGAAAATAGATGTGGATTGGAAAGAGAGAAGGCTGTGCAGCAGTGGCGGCTGACTGACTGAGGCAAGTGAGGCCGGGCCTCAGTCACTTGGCTTAACTGAAATCAAATTTTGTGTTTTTATATAATGTGTTAGTTATTTGAATGAAGCAAATATCGCTGTAGAAGCATTTGAAAACTTTGATGTATATAGACCTGTTTTGCAGTAAAATTTGTTCCTGAGGCCAGAATCGTTCGTGCCGGGTCTGTCAATGCATTTCATGTCCTTTCGCGGGCTTTGAGTTTACGCTTAAAACGTTGTAGCTGAGGCACAATTCGTCTGGCCTGGTCAGGTTTCACTCCCCCCCATCCATGGGCCGGCCTCAAGGGTAGAGTGGGGTGGGAATAGCAGTGGTGATTTGTTTTCCTAACTAGGCCATAAATAACAAAATTCTAGCTCTTTGGCAGGCAGAGACCCACTCTATTCTCTCCCCTTATGTCTTAGTTTATGACTTAAGCGAGGGTGTTCTACTATTGTACTTCGTAGTACAGTAGTGAATCTGGTCCAATGTTATATATTTAGGGAAAATATAAACAGAAACAAATGAGAGAAATAATGCTGGAGAAGTTAATTCATTGTTAGAGTGTCCTTTTTCGAGAAGAAGTAATATTGAAAGAAAGGAAATTTTTAAATAAAGAGAGAGACTACCGAGATACCTACGACATCGCTGATAATTTTTCTGACACATAATATTAAAACGCGAGTTTCTATTGCATCCTGGTATGGGCAACATAAATGGTTATGTGGTAATGTGAGGCAAAATAAACTTCTCTTGGCCTTGTTTGTTGCTGTCAAAGGAAAAAAATTAAAAGAGAAGAAAGAAAGGGGAATTTCAACACATAATATGGGTTGCTTCATCACACTGAAACAATCACTGAAACTCAGAGCATAACAGCTTATTTGGTGAGTGAAATTATTATTTTTCATTACTAGTAATAAGAATAGACTAATAATAGTAGTAATAATAATAATAATACAGTAATAATGATATTAGTAATATAATAACAATAATAATTAATATCATAAACAAACATTTCCTATCGGAAGCACTTAAACTATGTAGTTGCATCTGGCCTCACCGAGGATTTAATCACCGGCCGCTACTGCTGTGTAGTAATCTTTATATGAACCAACGAGTGAAAGTAAAGGCTCATTCACAATGAAAATTAAACATAACGTAAGCGTTAATTTAAGGATATAAACGTTACGGTAAAATCAAGAAGTCATACCATCATTCACGATGGGAACATAAACATAACAGCAAACATACTTGGTAACCATGGAAACATAACAACGACGCCATTTCCTCATATTCTGTCGTATACTTCAGCGCTCCACGATTGTGTTCTGTTTGCAAATCACGTAAGCATAAGCATGAAAGTTTGGAGCTTGCAAACTTCCATGTTAACGTCTTACGGTAATGTTTATGTCAATGCTTATGTGAATCATTGTGAATGATCCCATTTGATAGCCTGGGCGCAAACTTCTGTGTTTATGTTACGGTTATGTTTAATTTTCATTGTGAATGGGTCTTAAGGATAGGAGAAGAAACGTCAGAAGGAAGTGAATTAGGGAGAGGAGTATGTCAAGGATGCTCTTTATCACCTACCCTGTTCAACATCTACTTGGAGGATTTAGTGAAGAACTGTTTTCAGAACATGGAGGAGTGATAATAGGAGGAAGAAGAATAAAGTGCATACGATTTGCTGATGATATGGCGTTGTTAGCAGAAGAGGAGACGATATTAAGGGATATGCTACTGGAGCTAAATGACAGTTGTGAGCAGTATGGGATGAAGATAAATGCAAATAAGACGAAGGCCATGGTCATAGGAAGAAAAATAAAACAGGTAAAGTTTCGAATTCTAAATGAGGCAGTAGAGCAAGTGGACAGCTTCAAATACTTGGGGTGTACTATAAGCAGTAACAAGAGCTGCTGCCAGGAAGTCAAAAGGAGAATAGCAATGACCAAGGAAGCTTTTAATAGAAAAAGGAGCATCTTCTGCGGACCTCTGAAAAAAGAACTAAGCATAGAGACCAGTGAAGTGCTTTGTGAGAGTGTGACACTGTATGACGCAGAAACATGGACATTACGACGAAGTGAAGAGAAACGAACAGAAGCATTTGAAATATGGATATGAGAAGAATGATGCTGAAACTGATCAGGAAGAGGAAAAGGAGTTGGTTGGGTCACTGTCTGAGAAGAAACTTCCTACTAAAAGATGCACTGGAAGGATGGTGAATGGGAAAAGAGTTCGGGGAAGAAGAAGATATCAGATGATAGACAACATTAAGATATATGGGTCATATGCGGAGACAAAGAGGAAGGCAGGAAATAGGAAAGCTGGGTTTGCAGTGAAAGACCTGCCTTGGGAAGAACACTGTAAGTGAATCATAAATATAGTTCGTCTTAAAGTTGCTGGATTTTTCATTTCCTACGAGATCCTCGGATTCTCTGCGCTTTTATTTGCCATTTCATAAACAATGCACAGGTTGATGACGCAACACCAATGAAAATTACGTCACTCCGTCCGTTTCAGTTGAAGGCTCTGCGCATAAAGTTACAGGATCGTAACAGCCGTGGACCTAGGCTATATCCCTAGACGATGATGATGATGATGATAATAAACAATAATTTTGTAATTTCTGCTAAACTGAGTTCAACCAGCGTGAACTGTGCAAAATCGCCACGGCAAGGAAGCCATCGGCAGCGTCCGGGGTCAAAAGTGAGCTCATTTATCTGCCGTGCCTGATAATTGAGTTAATTCGTAGATTCAAACATTCTGTTTCTTCACTGTGACACGGTGCAAAGATATGAGACCCTGCACCATGTTGACGACATGGTAAAACTCTTATTTTCACCACCGTTGAGCGAAATGGGATAATGACCACAGTAGCCTATGTAATGGAAAATCGTAGAACTTACTTTGAGAAAATGAACTGTACGGGAAAGTTTTTCTAGACACTTTATATTATTACAAGTAACTACTCACCCGTCCACCAGGGGCACCTCGTCGAGAATGGCCGAGCCAGTGAGTTCTTCTTCGCTGCCTCCCAGCGTGGCGGCCAGCACTATTGCAAGGATGACCAAGGCGCCCAGAAGAACTCCGCCGGCTATCAACCAGGCCCTGGGAACTGGCAACAGGCGATCGTTATTCTGAGTTTGGATCAGTTCTGAAGAGGCGAAGACTAGATCAAGGAAGACACTAAAATGAGAACTGCAGTGCGTTTCATACTCTAGGGACTAGGGCGGATTTAAGCATATTTGCAAGTTTTATTCCTTAGTTGCAAATCACATGCCACCATTATATACTTTTCAAGTCATATTATATATAATATGATTGATGTTCTGGCTGATATGTACAGCTGTCAAAAAAAGTGGCCGCACTTGTGAACAGCGAATATTTTCTAAGTCCAATTCTGGTCACGGTGATGTTACACGATGCAATGCACTTGTAGAAGCAGTTTCGGAACTATGGAGTTACTCGTTATCTGCATCTCGTAGCCCACGGTAGAGAGCTCGCTTAGTGGTTAATGATTTGAAGATCGTGAGTTCGAGTCTTGTTCAAGTTGTTATTTTGTTATGTTCGTTAAAGATATAAATAATATTCAAATTATCATTTGTATTCTGTTATCGTTTTTAGCGACATAAATAATATTCAAGTTATCGTTTTATATTGTTATCGTCCATTAGCGATATGAATAATATTCAAGTTATCATTTTTATTCTGTTATCGTTTTTAGCGATGTAAATAATGCTTAATAATTATCATTTTATTTCGTTATCGTTCGTTAGCGATATAAATAATATTCACGTTATCGTTTTATTTTGTTATCGTCCGTTAGCGATATAAATAATATTCACGTTATCATTTTATTTTGTTATTGTCCATTAGCGATATAAATAATTCACGTTATCATTTTATTTTGTTATCGTCCATTAGCGTTATCACGTTATCATTTTATTTTGTTATCGTCCGTTAGCGATATAAATAATATTCACGTTATCATTTTATTTTGTTATCGTCCATTAGCGATATAAATAATATTCACGTTATCATTTTATTTTGTTATCGTCCGTTAGCGATATAAATAATATTCACGTTATCATTTTATTTTGTTATTGTCCATTAGCGATATAAATAATATTCAAGTTATCATTTATATTCTGTTATCGTTCATTATTGATATAAATAATATTCAAGTTATCAGTTTACTTTGTTATCGTTCGTTAGCAATATAAATAATATTCACATTATCATTTGTATTCTCTTATCGTTTTTTAGCGATATAAATAATATTCCAGTTAATCTTAGCATGCAGGCTTTCACGGCCGGTGTCTAGTTGAAACGGAGCTTTCGGAGCTATGCCCGAAAGCTCCGTTTCAAATATTCAAGTTATCATTTATATTCTGTTATCAATCTTTAGAGATATAAATAATATAAATTTAATGTTAGATTTGAAACAACACAGTTAAATAGCCTAGTACTAGTGTTAGTTTTCCTTCTTATATTATTACACTATACTATCCCGTAACACAATAAAATGAAAAGGAGTAAGGATGATTTGAACCACAGACATTAACATCTAATTTCAACGTTTTCTAACGTTCTTCCGACTGAACAACGGAGGCACATGTAAAGAACCATATGCGGAAAATTGGCCCATTCCCCCTCCAAGACGTCCTTATGATTTGTGGAAACTCGTCCTGCGATGCCAGGGCTGAGAACTGAAAATACTAGTCGATTCCATGCGCACTCGACTGAAGGTGTGATCGAGATGGGGGGAAGGTAAACCAAATATTGAATCCTGGCTTTTTGTTTTGTTTTTTGAACTTTTAATTGTTTGAATTTTCTAAGGCAGACGCCAATAAGTTTGTTTTGTTTATGTCACGAAATATACTTTTGTTGAGAATTATAATCTTTCTTTCTTTCTTTTTTTCTTTCTTTCTTTCCATTTGCAGCCATAATGTCATGATAAGTAATGATAAAGTCATGGCATAATACATTCATAAACCTGATGTTAGTTACTAAAACAGTCGTAAAAGATACAAGAATACCGTAATTGTATTTTCGCTCTCTCTTAAAAAAAAAAAAAAAACAAAAAAACATAAAAAAGCACTAGGTTGTGTTTGAACACTCGACCTCACGAATACCAGCCTGAAACGCTACCAGTACACTACAACAGTAAGACGAGGCATGCTTTAATATTTAACTGTAGATATCAGGCAGTGTGGTCCAACAACATGTAACATCTCCTGTCTCAGAATTGTAGCGGAAATTCCCGAAGGGAACTTTATTTCTAAAGAGTGGCCACTTTTTCTTTTGACAGCTGTACATCTCACTTGACGATATGTGTCAGAGGAAGAACAATTCTCTATATACATCTGAAATCTGACTAGTGTGATATGTAGCAAGTCGCCAATGTATGCAAAGGAGGGGGAAAATAACTGGCGACTCTACCCCATTATCTCTTGCCTTAGTTGCCTCATGAGTAATGTCTTGTTCGTGTCGCTTGTGGGGTCCAGACTTGTCTCCGGACAGTTGACTAAACAACATATAAGTATATTTAAGCGGTTAATGCATATTTTACCTTTTAGTGCACATAAAAACATATTATGTCAATTTTAGCATCTGGCGCTTAGACCAAAATTAAGAATACGGAAAATTAAAAAAAAAAATGTAATACAGAGGAAACGTATACATTCAAACACATTGTAGTTTGTTGTTTAGTCAATTGTTCCTAAGACAGTGGCATCAATAAGGCATGACTCATGAGGCAACTAAACCCGGAGATAATAGGGGTAGGGTGGCCAGTTCCTTCCCCCTCCATGCATACATATTACACTAATCAGTAATCAGACTTCAGCTGTATACAAACTATTGTTATTCTTGTGATACACATCGTCAGTGATAGGTATGAAAGGCAGTAGTTGTATTTTATCTGACAACATGCAGGATCATTGTGGACAGTTCCGTTGGAGTGAACGAAGTACTGATAATTAGGCGCGTTGCTGACTCTATGCAAGACAGGGACGTTATGACCAAGAAGCCTCCTCATCATCTACTTCGTACGTGCATAAGATTTTGACAGTTGTCATGAGAAAGCTGCAATATGTTTGGCGCAGAAGTTGCAGGAAGCGTTGATAGACTTGTTTGCGCTCCCTGAACCCGAATTTTGCCGCCTGCCAATAGCAATGTAGGCCTAGTCTCCATAATGCGATTTTCTGCTTTCTACTTGCCGACGTGACAGATCAGAATATTTCATTTTATTATGGTAACAAACAGTGTCGCCATATGTGGGGATTTATCCTTCACCGTAGGAATTTTTCGCACGAAAGGGATGTAGGGATCAATAATTACAAAAATGTATGTATTTATTCACACTGCAATGGGTATATACCCGGTGGCAGTGGTAACTAATTACACTCAATAATGACAATAATAAACTTATTAATTAAAAATACAATTAATGATAATACTAATAATTAATACTACTACTACTACCAATAATAATAATAATAATTAATAATAATAATAATAATAATAATAATAATAATAATAATAATAATAACAGGGAATATACTAAATTAAATGAAACGATCACTTAAAATAACATTTGAAATATTCTAATTTGTATCTTAAAACTAAGATCGAACTAAAACCCACGAGTATATGTTCATATCTGCACAAGTACCTTTCAACATTACACTCATTTCGCTGTCAACTCACTCACTGCACTGGAACTACGACACATTTCACTGATTCTATCCTGATTTCACTAACACTTCAAAAACATTTCACTGTTCAAATTCTTTGCACTGCCACTATAAACTATAAAGCTTCACTGACAGGAACACGTTTCACTTACACAACACACTTCACTGACACGACATACTTCTTCACTGATACAACACTTCAATAACAACATGATACAACACTTTAACAACATATCATTTAAAAGTACTGTGTATAATTACCGTCTATTAGTAAGGTCCTTAAGCCTATTTTTAAATGCATTTTTGGTTGCTGGTAAAGCCTTTAGTAAGTCTGCAGGTAAAGCATTCCAGTCCCTGATAGTACGATTGAGAAAAGAAAACTTTCCAGTGTCCGTCCTCTGTCTTCTTTCCCTCAATTTATATGAGTGGTCGTTCCTTGAAGAGTAATTTGGCGGCTGCAACCTATTTTTTATTTCTGTCCAGGCAGGCTCACCTCTGTATGTTTTGAACATTGCGCATAATCGAATTCGCGTTCTCCTGTCCGTGAGTGTGTCCCATTTTAATGGTGAATTTTTCCGACAACACTTAAGAGCCCGTATTTGAATCTTTTCCAGTGTCTTAATATGTTCTAATCTGTAAGGATCCCAGCATGCAGCACCATATTCCATGGAGGGACTTTCAATGTGTGCTGTTTTTC
>JAJSOF020000038.1:64159712-64249712 GCA_025594305.2 Periplaneta americana | reverse complement strand
CGATAAGTTTTATTCTTTACAAAATTTTGATAGGACTGATATTTAATGAGATAAATGAGTTTTAAAATTAAAATAACGCCATCTAAGACGGTGCAATGAAATAATAACAAATGACTTCGTCTATAAGGGGCCTTGGACACAACAATCGAAACAGGGGCCTTGGACAACAACAATCGAAAGCTATTAAACATAGCCTACATAGAATGTTTCTGTCTTTGTATGAAGTAATATCGGAAGCTAAATTAACCGATTTGTGTAATTAATTATTATTTCATCATTGGAAAGTGTAGTTTCTCTGGCTGGACATAATGCTATAATGTTATTACAGTAACTTCTGAGTGAATCGAGGACAGGTAAGATTAAAATAGCTTCTTATGCACAGAAAACTTGATAGGCTATTCTGTATATTCGTTTCCTGTATTTCCTAAAATAATTTTTAATTTTTTAAATACAATTTAAATTAAGTAAAATAATATATGATTTATCCTTCTATCAAACACGAATGTTCCCCGGATCAAATGTCCTATTTTGATTATGTAATTACCAAAGCTCGGAACTTGGGGACTTGTGCCTTTGCACACGGCTAACGACTGGACTTCCATGTCAAGCTTCCAGCACGGAGGTACTGTCAGGTCTGCTATAAAAGTAGTTTCTGGCTGTAACAACGTATTGATAGGTATTATGGTAGGTTGAAACACGTAATTTTACAGCATATGTATAATGAAAATAAACACGAGAAATATATCAAATTTACTGTTCTGCTCTGTACATTTTATTACAGTGTATGACTACGTACATTCGAAGATTTTCGAGCCCATAACTTCTTCGCCTGTTAGTTAAACATGATTTTAAACGAGAGAAACTTATTTCCACTTCAAGAAGTGACGGGAACAAACTTAAAGTACTGAATGTTTTCACTGACTGTTTTCTATTCGATTTTCAGCAGTTGCTAGCTGATATAGTATCTGAGAAAGATAAGTATATCCAAATTTTTCTCGAAAATAGTTTTCAATTTGTGTGTCACTACTAGGGCAGATACCTCTACGACTTGTTCTATGGCTGTGGACAAATTTTCCACCGATTTAAGAGACTGCAATGTCTTTCACCGTTTCCAGCCTCTAGTTTACGTGTGGCACAACTTAAAAAATATAAACTCTCCATTCGAAGAAAATAATGTATGTCCTCCGAAGTCCTCCACGAAATTCTGTACCT
The DNA here is from genome assembly GCA_025594305.2 of Periplaneta americana. Taxonomy (NCBI): domain Eukaryota; kingdom Metazoa; phylum Arthropoda; class Insecta; order Blattodea; family Blattidae; genus Periplaneta; species Periplaneta americana. Next base: position 64,248,500 of record JAJSOF020000038.1, on the reverse strand, counting down.
AGAGTTTAAAAAATGTATTTTCAAACTTCTATAATACCCATTCGAATAACACGTATTTTCTAATTCCTTAAACAAACGTTTTCCTGTAATTCTCCAAATGTCATTGGCTTCGTCATGACACAATTCCCTCGTCCGTCTTCTTGTCGTTCGATGTGATCACTTTCTTAGTACACACGACTGTCCCTGAGCACTTGCAGCGTGAGCTTTGTGTACGTTGTACCTGTAACCTTACTCATGCACACGACACACAAGTCCCCAAGTTCCGAGCTTTAGTAATTACTTTATATTTATTTCTAACGGGTGTAGTGGAGCGCACGGGTACGGCTAGTGATATGATATAATATAGGCGTAAAGTAAGGTATATTGATGATACACGCAATTTTGTTAATATATTGTATTTCGGCGCCCTGCCAAGTTCCCTTTTAAGAAACCAATCTTATTACTTCACAGATAGATGGAGGGGGCTTACTCCTTCCTTGCACAGATCGATATCCCTGCTGGACTAAGTGTCTCACTGATATGATATGATATGATATAATATAGGTGTAAAGTAAGGTATATTGATAATAATTTCCAATTTTTATATTTCCATTTCGTGCAATATTCTCGTCACGAGACATAATCATATACTTAAGTCTTTTCGGGATTTACTTCCAAACCTATCTCTTTACTCGCTTCCAGTAAAATTCCCGTGTTTTCCCTAATCGTTTGTGGATTTTCTCCTAACATATTCACGTCATCCGCATAGATTAATAATAATAATAATAATAATAATAATAATATTATTATTATTATTATTATTATTATTATTACTATTACGTACACAAACTGAATGCTATTTCTGCGCTAGAAGCAGTTCAGATTTTGTATTCAGTTGGACAGTCAGCGTGACAAAGCATTTCCTCGTCGAGATCAGCCAAGCCTGACGGATAGCCATCAGCCACGCTGCACGCTGCATTCCATTTACTCATTGCAGTAAGAGTTGTGATGATGCAACTGTTTGATTTAGGTTAATGGATAGAAAAGTACGTAGATGTTCCTGATACTGGAACAGTGGCATTGTGCATACTGCATGGAGTCTTTTCTAATGAAATCTCCAACTTACGTTTTATATTCGGTATTTACTAGTTAGTTAATCTGAGAAGTGTGCGTATGATTATCTGAAATTTTACAAAGCGAACGAGCTATAGAGAATTCCTTACAAGAAAATCTCAGTTTTTGTAGGAAATACCTAATAACAGCAAACACACGTAGGATGTAGAGGAATAAATGGTGGAATAATAAAATAATATTGAACTGCCCCCCATTGCGGGTAGCCCTTACTGACTCAGTATATCCTACAAAAAATTAATATACATTATGTAAACATATATATTAAATTTTAAAGAGTGGAACCAAAGGAAAGGGCGTGAAAAATTACAATTGCTATTAATGTGGCACCATGTGATTAATTAGGATTTGGAAGGATTTTTTTAACACAATTATCACAATGTCATCCCTCAGAGATGTTGGCAGAGCAAACGGCCGTCGAAATTCTTCGAAAAAGGCTGGTATAGTCCCTCGAGCACCTATGAGCAAGCCGAATACCTCAACGTGAATTAAGGCATATTTCAGCTTGAAATAGTTGATTGTAGGCTCATAGATCGACTTCTTCTCAAGGTGGACCTCGGCTGACTGATGACATTCTACTTCAAAACGTATCGTGGGGTCCACAATGATGCCCTGTTTAGTGTCAACATTGTACGCTAAAATATCTACCCATTTTCAGCTAGATAGGAGATTTCTTCTTCTACTATGCAGCCCTTATTTCTTAATGCGGCAGGGATGGAGGAAATAATTTAAAAACCTATATACTAATATTGCAATATATTGCAAACCAAATTTCGATAATTGATATATTGCAGAAAATATATCGATATAACGAAACGATTATCGATATATCGCTATTTCGTAAGGAAATTAATTGACACTAATGCAATTACATTTTCAGGTGTAGCCTACATTTATTACAATAAACTGGCTTAAATTTTAATATTCCTTATTAGTATTAAAATTAAAATCATAACAATCAAAAGCATAATGTAAAATTGTAGCGACAAACAATGCATTTTCAATACCGTATTATGTAGTGCCTAACCTAAGTCAAAATTATGAAGGAGTTGAGGCGAGCTTAAATTAATTATAAATGGGAAAGAGTTAAGTGAACTCTGCATGGGTCAGTATTTGATACTGGAACAGGATTAATTTATTCTAATTTTATATAGGATTCAATCCAGGACACAAATAATTATAATGCTCTTTTCTACCTAACAACGTAATCATTTTTAAATTAAGTGATCATTTTTAAGTGTAAGTAAACAGTACTTAGGACGTTACAAGTTTTAACAAACATCACAATTTGATTTGATACAATTCTTCTGGTATGGCAAGTTCGCATTGCAAGTTACTGTTACACAACATCAAAGGTGATGATGATAGGGATGGCATTTCTATTCACTAAAAGATATATTTTTTATTTTATTTTATTGGGTTATTTTACGACGCTATACAGTATCAACATCTAGGTAATTTAGCGTCTGAATGAGATGAAGGTGATAATGCCGGTGAAATGAGTCCGGGGTCCAGCACCGAAAGTTACCCAGCACTAAAAGATATAGGCCTAATAAGTACCTAGAAATTGTACATAGAAATTTGTACATAGAAATTCTAGCCCTAAACAAATTTCATACCGGTATTAAATCCTTGATTCTATTTCCACTTCAGAACCACAGAAATAAAAATTTTGATAGCCGTTTTGAGGTCAGACGGTTCCTTTGCTCCTGTCTTATAGATAAACCTCCCGTCTGTCTCATGCTGCATTTTGAATTTGGTGCTGTATATTAAACAGTTTGAATTCAAATTATATTAGAGCCAATCAGAACAAGGTATTGATTGGATTGGGTATTTCGAGGTTGCACAATTATGACAATGTCCATCTTCATTAGCGCCATCTCTCAGGAATTATAGGAGTTGTCCGGTGTGGATTTTGTTGTTGTTTATACGTCACACTACTTTTGACCAATAACACTGTACGAAAGGACGTGTTTCAGCCAATCATGGCTGTTTATCTACAATTTCATCACTTCTCTAGCATTTTTTGTTTTTATCACTTCCCTAGCATTTGTTTCTTTGTCTGGCAACATTTCAAACTGCAAATTCTTTATGGTACTATAAAACATGCTTTGCGATCGTCATTTCTTTACTACATAGATAGCCAACTCAAAATAGCGGCTCCGTTCAAACGTTTTGGTGAAACCCACATTGGTGAAATAGAATTTCAGTAAATCAATTAATATTTTATTGTATTAGAGTACTTTATTTCTTCTAATCTTTATATACTTTCTTCTAATCGTGTGACAGTCAATTAAATCTAACTCGAGTTTTGATTTTCTCTACATAAATTAAAACCTTTAGTGACGTTACTGTTGATAATAATAATTCCGCAGAAAAACGATAAATTTATGAGAAAACCGATATATTATATGGTATATTGAATCAAAATTTCGATACCGATATATCAAAACGAAAATATCGGTATTTCCTAAAAGTCGATATGTCGTTCCCATCTCTAATTCTGTATAAATATTAGAACCCCCGCAAAAAAAAAACAAAAAAAAAAAACATCTACTTTTAAAATTAGAGTTAAACGATTTCGCAAGAGATCTAAATGTCGTGAAAGCTAAGCTGTCTATCAGGTCCTCAACCTCCTGCAGCCCTACATTGAAGCATCGGTGCGTTATCACAGCCTGTCACATTTTTCTGACAAAAATTGAACTTGTTTGTTGTGGTGATAAAAATGAGCCATGTCTGACTTAGGCAGGCAATGTATTCCTGATGTCTCGACGTCGCCAGAAAACCTTATTACTGCACAATGGAAACGTTTACCTTCCAATAGCAATGTTCGTGCTGTGGATGTGGAAGATGAAGCTCCTGAGAACAATTGAAGGTGTGACCTATCCTGAACATGAAATGTGTACTTAGAAGAGCTTGCTGTGTATTTTCTCTTCTTAATTATGAAGCTCACAATAAATGGTTCACTGAGTGTATCCACGTGTCTGTTATCAGTTCAGTATCGCGGTTACGGATCAAATAAGTCTGCAGCTGCTCTCGATGCCTAGATATTACTGAGAGAGTCCGCGCAGCACGTCTAATTCTATACGCCACTTGGGCGCCTTAATGCGGGGGAAATGGCATCATTGGGTGTGGTCTCACAAACTACATTGCTTCATAATATAATTTATGCTCGACCATGCCGAAATGTAGTAATTATACACCTGGTAGCAGTCCTTTAATGCATGTCATTAAAGTACACCTACTCATTAAAGTACAGGTGTTCAGCCAATGACAACTCAGCTTACAGGTGTTCAGCCAATGACAGGTCAGCTTTGCACCGTTATAAAACCGCAAGTATCGATTATTCTCAGATATGCAATCGAAAGAGAATTAGCGAAAAGTCATGGAGGCTGGAAATCCAATACTGTCGCAGAAGGTTATGTTCTGTTACTATAATAATTAGCGTTAATTGTAAATAATATTCAAATAAATTCAATTTGTCATCTCGTTTTTCAATGTCGAATTCAATAATCAAGGTTATATCAAGTTTAACGGGATTACATCAAGGTCAATGACATTATTGTTCCTCACTTCCGATCTTGTCAGATACAAATAAAATGTATACATCCGAATAATTTCAAGTTAGAAATATGGTCGAGCATAAAAAGTCGTATGAAACTTGCCTATAATGGTAATTAAGACGCTCGTATGAATATTATGAAACTCGCTTGCGCTCGTTTCATAAATATCCATACTTGCGTCTTAATTACTATCATTATAGGCTCGTTGCATAATGTACTATAATAGGGGCGGGTGTTGATGAAATGTCATCTTCTTATTTTTCACATAGGACAATGCCTATTAATATAGAAATCCTTTCTATGTTAATATCAACGTAAAAAATAATTTCTTGTATTGCATTTTTGACGTTTTTGAACTATTGTGTCATTTATATATTTTTTCGGCATTTATTTGTCATTTTTAACACTTTGAAAAACTTTTAGATCACTTGGAAAGCATTTTATTTTCTTCTTTACCGATAGGTCTGTTAAATCATTTCTAACCAAATAGATCAGTAGTAATTACCTACTGAATAAGTGAATAACAGTGAAGTTTGAGTTTTATAGTTTGGAGCAGACTCTAAAGTCCATCCCTCATTCCACTGAAGACTTCACTTCACACAATGGAAGTAATATAAAATGCTTGATAGTAGCTTAGTTTAACTGAGGACTTTGACCGCTACTGTTCTTTTCTCTATACGAGAAGTTATGCTTGCAACGGGGGAAACTTTCACCATGTCCTCGACAGGACGTTGTGTCCTCAACATAGTTCGGAAGGGATGTCTACTGTAGCAGACAGTATTTTTAACATAAAGATTTCAAGAATGCACGCTGCGCCCACAATTTGTTTTGTCATTCACACTCCCTCATCTGGAAGACATGGTAACAAAAGCGAAGCACGGAGGGAAGAGGAGACGGAGAATGACGGCACTGATATGGACCACCCCTGATTGAAACACATTGTAAACCCTCATTAAAATCTATAGCTTTCCCTTAAAATCTTGCATGCTCTTTTCCTTTATCTCAGTGAAATTCCAGGAAGTTGCCTCCTCTCTCCGAGATTTGCAGGGCAGTCATTGAAACTTATTTAATGATAATAGCACTTGGAAATGTACACTGTAAAAGATCTTTTGCAAAAGCCATTCTCTTCTCGCCCACTAGGAGAGAAATTACATGTAGTGAATAAGGGTAGACCTACCCCGCCACTTCCGAATTTAGTGCAACAATATAAAACAAAAAACGAACAATATACTAGACATATTTCTATTTCACAATAATTGTAGAATAGTTAGCGGGTTGTGGAATTTCAAATAGGTTATTTTGCTGGCCATAGTTATTGTTTGATCATAAATAATGCAATTTTGAATAACGTTATTTGTAGTTGCCTCCTTTCTCCGGCATTTGCAGGGCTGTCATTGAAACAAGGTGATTAATTTTTGAGAAGTTGTGATGCGAGTACGATGAATAATATTTAAATGATATTTTCTTTTAATTGTATGTCATTTTTCCATTAGTTTAAGGGCATTTTAATGCTCATTTTAAGTAGATTTTTAGGTCATCAACATCCGCCCCTACTAATTAACATTCGGCTGTGAAGTTGCGACATTTTTGTTTCGCCACAAACCGGAAAAGGAGAGACGTGTTCTACGTCAAAGGATAAGAGGAAACTTAGGAGTAACTAATGTGTTTACAGATATAAATCAAACCGGAAAAGTCATACAGACAGAAAACCTTCCATACGCCTCCCTTGTGAGAACAGGCACGTTCCACTGTTCATCGGTCTGAGGGAGGAATTGTTCCACTTTTCTTCCACGGCAGCTCGTGTGCACATCCAGGGGCCTGTTTCACAATGTTTACAATCTTTGTAAATTGTAAACTTTGCTTGTAAATTGTAAACTTTGCTTGTAAATTGTAAACTTTGCTTGTAAATTGTAAACTTCTGTTTCACAATCTTTGTTTGTAATGTTGAACTTTACAAAGGAAATCAAATCTTTACAAATTAAATTTTGCTCACTTTACAAGTATTCTGTTTCACAATGAAGAGTAATTTTACAAACGTGTTAGCAAAGAAAGGAACTTATATCAACTTAAAAACAAATTTCAAGTTCCCATATGAATCAATAAAGCGAGTCATAAAAAGAATAAGTTACAGCGAACAGGCAAAACATCAAAATTCAAAATGGAAAGAATCATTCAAAGATCCAAAACTAATTCCTGATCTACCTCGAAAATCTGCCGTGGCCATGTTCAGATTGATTACTGGTCATGATTGCCTCCATCGTATTGGAGTACTGAATTCACCTAAATGCTTACTGTGCGCCAGAGAAGGGGACATGGAGATGGAGCACCTGGCTAATTGTGAAACTCTTAGGACATTTGTGGACCTTCCATCTTCCTGTCAGTGAAGCTTTATTTCCCGTCAGTGAAGCTTTATCTTCCTGTCAGTGAAGCTTTATAGATTATAGTGGCAGTGCAAAGAATTTGAACAGTGAAATGTTTTTGAAGTGTTAGTGAAATTAGGATAGAATCAGGAAATGTGTCGTAGTTCCAGTGCAGTGAGTGAGTTGACAGCGAAATGAGTGTGATTTGAAAGGTACTTGTGCAGATATGAACATATCATACTCGTGGGTTTTAGTTCGATCTTAATTTTAAGATACAAATTAGAATATTTCAAATGTTATTTTAAGTGATCGTTTCATTTAATTTAGTATATTCCCTGTTGTTGTTATTATTATTATTATTATTATTATTGTTATTAGTAGTAGTATTAATTATTAGTATTATTATTAATTGTATTTTTAATTAATACGTTTATTATTGTCTTTATTGAGTGTAATCAGTTACCACTGCCACCGGGTATATACCCATTGCAGTGTGAATACATACATACATACATACATACATACATACATATATGCATACATACATACATACATACAAAATATTGGGAAGCAAGAAGGATGATGACTTCATTGTTAAATCCAGAGCATTAGATACACACACACACACACATACTTATTAAATTAATTTTTGAGTAACTGGATAATATTAAGAATTAAACTAAAGCAGTTTTGATGTTATTAAGGAGTTCTAGTGACTCAGACGAAGATATTGAATTTAGGCCTAATCAAACGAAGACGTATACGTAAAATTCTCCGGGCAAGAATTAATAACACGTTCGTATCATTGTATAAATTTAATGAAAGGTTTCTAATGAGTCCCGCGCTATACTTAAGAATACCACGTAAGTATTTATATACGAAGAATGTATTTAATAAGTACTCGCACTTAATAAAGAAGTTCCCTGCACCAAAAATAAATAATTCAATAATGCAATAGCGACACTACTTACGCGGTATTCTGAAGTTTCGAGTCTCGTTTCGCTGGAATCTCTCCTACAAGATACGGGACATCATATATCCAACATCCAAAAGAGAAAAGTGATGCCCTAACCTCAAAGCAAGAACTGTATTGTTTTGCATTGGATGCATACTAGCTGTCAGTTCCGTGGGTTAGCAGATAAGCACGGAATTTCTAAGATATCAGTGTGCAAAAGTGCCCACAGGGTAGTTGATGTTGTTAAAAGAGTTAAATTCGGGGCAGGTTTTTGATCACCAAAATGTTATTTACTATAGCACAGAATTTTTATGCTGCTGATGGGATCACTAATGTTTGTGAGGTTATAGATGCAACATTAATAAATACTGATGGATCAACACCTGATTTTGTGGTTAGACATCGTAATTATTTTATCAATTGCATATTTGTACGTGAACCAAATCTGTTATTTACTTATTTGACTGAATTTTGTGCTAACTTTGGTCATTTAAGTAATACTCGACCAATCACATCACATGAAATTCCATTGTCGCCAATGTATAAAAATTTAAATAGGCCCACTTTTAATTTTTTTAACAATACTTTATATTTTCTGTTGGTGAAATATGAATCATCAAGCTTAGAATAATCTACTTTAGTACGTACAAAATATAAACATATGTATCGATAGTAGTAAAAATACAGCGACTTTAGCTCTTCTCCTTAGCGATTTTTGTAAACTGTCGTTGGCGATCGTGTGTAACCAATAATGCGTATTTGTAAATTTCTTTAGCTGATTTTGTAAAGTTCGCCAGACTTTACAAACTAATAAAATAGCATTGTGAAACACAATTTACAAGCATTTGTAATCTTTTACTTGTTATTTGTGAATTGTTAATTTGTAATTTGTAAGGATTGTGAAACGGGCCCCTGGTGTAATCCATAGGACGGTGCAGAGGCTATCAGTGTTTGTTTCTTTCATAAGGCAGTCAAGGTGAATGTGCTAACGAGGTTGATAAGTAAATGATTACAACTTGCACACGCCAACATTATGCCCAGAAACTGTCCTGTAAAGTAAGGACTGCGATAATGAGGCACGCCGTGTGTAGAGCATGACAGTTTGTCCATTAATTGCAACAATATTATTAACATGATACAAAATATTCTGAGGCAACACGAGAAGCGGTACATTACAAGAACTGAAGACATTAAACCAGTGATGTCAAAGCAAGCGCATTTTTCTGACCTTGACGTCGTGCGCGGGCATCAAGCGCTGGTATGGAAGGAGGAAGGATTATGTATACGAATAAGTAGCCTGTTGGATTAAGAAAGCAGTGGTGCACAAACTTCAGACGGAACGTGAAATTTTTTATGTTGTTATTTTTATAACTTCTTTCTGTTTGATATTATCTATAATGTCTGTAAAACAAAAGTACTAACACCGATTTCTTAATATTGGAGTTGTGTAATAAATAATAAAGAGTCAAGAAGGAATATTCACATAAATTCCATAGTAGTAAACTAAATTGTATTAAGTGAACGAAACACATCATTCATAAAGAAAGTGATATCCCAAAGAAAGAGATTGAGTATGACATAAGTTGGAATTAATATTGATGGTATCTTTAGCCTTATCAAATAATTCATAAACTAACCAAAACAATATTATAGTACAAAGGAAAGTTACCTAGAATATATGTTTTAAGTGTAACTAATATTACATAACAAAATTCTTATCGCATTATGCTTTTAAGGTGATATTGGTGAGCAACTTCCTATCATCAGAATATTAAATTATTTTCTCGAAATCTGTTGAAGCTATAGAGCTGACGTTTTTATAACACATGGGCACATATCTCTTGTCTATGATGTAACAGTAGTTGCTTTATTAATTCATTTCCATGCGAATATTTTCAAAATCTGTAATACAATATCTTCAGTAATACGTATTTACAATACATTAAATTTAGGAAAACATTGTTTCAGTACCTGTAACGCTACAAAATAAACATATCTTAAAATTTTAGTTTTCTGTCAAAAAGTTGAGAAAATATTTCTTTTGAATAAAAAAGCACGCTTGTGAAAAATGAGCATTGAAAATAAAACTTACATTCTTATAATGCACTTATACGTCTCAGAAAAATCTAAAAATTACCATGGATACAGTTTTAATAAGTTCTCTTCCCTTTATGTATTGAATCAGTGCTGGCCATCCCTGAATATAGCTCGACCAAGCGGCATATACCACCTCTTTCATCTGTCTCTTTTCTTTCCACTGTAAAGCGCTCAGGCTCTCCTGGGCTCTAAAGCGCGCGCTTGCCCGTATGGGCATCAGTTGACATGACTGCATTAAACCAAGCACCGCAATCATGGAAGAGTGCACCAGAGTGTGGTACACGCGATTGTCTTTTTTTAAGTTCGGTGTTTTATAAGATTTTAATGATTTTCTATACTTGGGCAATGCAATTCACAAGACGCTGCGTTTATTACTGCGCATTTTCAGTGCGTCACAGTCAATTGTTAATACAGACAAATATAAAATGGAGGGATTAAGTCTGAGATTATAGTCCTTCCTTGCAAGTAACACTATAAAGCTGCTGCTGCTGCAGCGACTCGAAGAATATTTTAAGTCGGAGGTGAAGGTGTCGTTAGAGAGCGTGTACCAAAACAGTGGTTCCGGCGTTTCAATAATGGAGACGGATACATTATAGTACATTATGCAACGAGCCTATAATCATAGTAATTGAGAAGCGAGTATGGATGTTTATGAAACGAGCGCAAGCGAGTTTCATAATTTTCATACGAGCTTCTTAATTACCATTACAGGCGAGTTTCATACGACTTTTTATGCTCGACCATATTTCTAACTTGAAATTATTCAGATGTATACATTTTATTTGTATCTGACAAGATCGGAAGTGACCTTGTTCTGAGTCGTGAATTGTGAGATGTAAAGTATTGATTTTTTTCCGAGGAACAATAATGTCATTGACCTTGTGTAATCCCGTTAAACTTGGTATAACCTTGGTTATTGAATTCGACATTGAAAAACGAGATGACAAACTGAATTTATTTCAATATTATTTACAATTAACGCTAATTATTATAGTAACACAACATAACCTTCTGCGACAGTATTGGATTTCCAGCCTCCGTGACTTTTCGCTAATTCTCTTTCGATTGCATATCCGAGAATAATCGATACTTGCGGTTTTATAACGATACAAAGCTGACTTGTTATTGGCTGAACACCTGTAAGCTGAGTTGTCATTGGCTGAAAACACCCGTACTTTAATGAGTAGGTGTACTTTAATGACATGCATTAAAGGACTGCAACCAGGTGTATAATTACTACATTTCGGCATGGTCGAGCATAAAATATTTTAACGTCCTGGGACATCTGAAGTATGCAATACTGAGAATACACGCAGACAAAATCCACAATCAAGGGCGCGTAGGTTGTCAGGAGAACTGGGTGCTTCAAAGATACAATCCAACCCCACAGTAAGACGTATAGAAAATCATACTTACAGAAGTCGCAGATTATAAAAATATGACATTTTTACAGATAATTATTATCTATTTTAATATTCTGAATAATGTTTTATAAAGTGTAATGTATGTATATTTAGCATGAGAAGTTTAGTTCATTTAGCTTTTATAGTAGCCGAGCTATAAAAAAAATGAATTTTACTAAATTTTTGCAGGCCAATGGTATACCTCTACTCTTAAAGGACTTCATTTATGCATGTCTCTTGAATAATGGTTCAAGAAAATGAACTATAAACAATAACATGATTTGCAGCATGAGGAAGGAATTAAATTATTGTGAAACGCTTGTGAAATAGACTGAGGAATCACGCGTATCACCTTCGTCACTCATTTCGAGACATTTCGCTTTCATCCCACCCGTCAGTCGAGAGATGCGACGTATCTGCTGTGTGATAATTGTCCTAAGAGAGCGGATTAGATGCTTCGTCATGCAACGTGCAGCAGAATACGAAGTCAGCACACTCAGTGCTGGTTGTTTGAAAGCCATCGTTCTACAGTCCCTCGACAACAATTGAATTTGAGTTGAGGAAATGGATATATTTCTTCTGGTTCTTGGACCCAGCCATGACATACGAGTAGGCCTACAAATAATAAAAGTAGCCACGTTCAATTAGTAGGCTAGCGGTGTCAAAGAGGACGGAAGCTTTGTAGTTTCAATAATTTTAATTATGTCGCGCTGTCCATTGTCGTCAAGTCTTTTGAAGGCCGCTCCAATACTCCACGCGGAGTGTATAAACCAGAGTTGCAAATTTTAGCAGTGTGTCTTGTTCTAGTTCACAGTGAAAATTAATTATATTACTTTATTTTATTATTCATTTATTCTATTTAATTATTTCTTTAAATAATTAATTTAAAATAAATAATCTAAATAATATAAGTAATCTTCAAATTAACTCATGCTTTGAGCAATTAAGCCTAGCCCATATCCATGTTATATTAATATATAGCAGCAACAAACAAGACGTGACAACGTCGCATTTTCATTTTATTATCGGTGCATGCAAATAAAGACATACAAATCTTGAAAGGAATGCCGCTGCCTAATAATTAAACGAGGCAACTTTTTAACTCTAGGCACACAAACGTATTAATAAATACACAGGGTTGATGAAATAATAGCTAAATCCCTCACTATCTGTAATGTCTGGACTTTAGAGATCCTTTATAATGAGAGTTGAGACGTTGCATGGTCTCTTTCTGATCCCATCAACATTAAAATGTACAATGATTTGATAGCACTGAATCACTAGAAAACAGAAAAACGAATCTCCTGTGAGAAGTACAGATATTAAACATTACGAGTAGATACATAATTTAATAATGTAATATATTTATTATTCACTTTCAGAGAGGAACATCTGTTAAGGGTGTTTGAGAATAAGGTGCTTTGGAAAATATTTGGGGTTAAGAGGGATGAAGTTACAGGAGAATGGAGAAAGTTACACAACGCAGAACTGCACGCATTGTATTCTTCACCTAACATAATTATGAACATTAAATCCAGACGTTTGAGATGGGCAGGGCATGTAGCACGTATGGGCGAATCCAGAAATGCATATAGAGTGTTAGTTGGGAGGCCAGAGGGAAAAAGACCTTTGGGGAGGCCGAGACGTAGATGGGAAGATAATATTAAAATGGATTTGAAGGAGGTGGAATATGATGGTAGAAACTGGATTAATCTTGCTCAGAATAGGGACCAATGGCGGGCTTATGTGAAAGCGGCAATGAACCTCCGGGTTCCTTAAAAGCCAGTAAGTAAGTAAGTAAGTAATATATTTATTACACAATAGGGTCTACAGCTGTGGAGTAACAGCACACCTGACTGTGAAAAGAGCGGCCCGGGTTCAAATCCTGGTTGGTACAAATTATGTGCTTGAGGTTTTTTCCAGGGTTTTCCCTCAACCCATTAAGATCAAATGATGGGTAACTTTCGGCGCTGGACCCTGGATTCATTTTCACTGGCATTATCACCTTCATCTTATTCAGACGCTACATAACCTTAGCTGTTGATAAAACGTCGTAAAATAACTAATTAAAACAAAATAATATTTGCATTAGGCTTACATAAAAATTATTACTACAGCTGGTTTATCATTGAGGAACAAGGAAAACCTGCTACCTTGTGTTTACTAGAAGGAAAGTCATTTTATGGCTTACTGGATTATGCATTAAAGTAGGTCATGTTTGTCCCATTGTCTGAGTTTTCCTGTTAGATAATTATACACTCTGCATCGCTTTGGATGCCGGGCCACCTAGCAACAATGCAGCACAACAAATTCCCTCACATGTTCTCCATCCAAGCTCGCCCTTGGCTTACTTTTCTAATATAAGTAGATTTTGCTGTAATTTACGATGGGGGTTCATTAACCCCTTATCGCATTCTGGGACAGATATGGCACATACCGGTTTTATATTCATGTAACTTATAATATAAGCACATAATATTTCAAACTGGATACTGGGACAGATATGGCACACTGTCAAGAATTGGATTTGACCTTATGTGACATCAGTTGAGAAAGAAAGAACTACTTAAGTTATTTGAATATTAAACCGGTGTGTGCAAGACTGTCCCATGCAGTAAGGGGTTAATTAAACTTCAGTACAATTTCACACAATGATATGATGATAAATTTATCTTACTTGTCGTTGATACCAGTGCACAGATGTGAAAAAATTACGTATTTACTTTAGTTCCCCCCCCCAGAAATTTAATCCTGCAAGTACCAGGCTATTGTTGGGCCCTTGCCTTTTCCACAAGTTTACAACAAATTACAATAAAATATTAACTTTTAACAGAAGTTCTAACCAAGTTCTTCACCATAAGCGAAGGCTGGCGTGTTATGTTTGCTGTATTGTTTCCATTTTGTTACTTGGTGATTTCTAACATTCTTCATAGAGTTCCTTTAATAATGGATTAGGATAAGTTCTCAGAGAATTGATAAACTTTTGTATACAGTGAAACCTCTTCTTACGGACACCCCAAGATACGGACACTCCTCATATACGGACAGATTTTGATGTCCCAACTGAAATGATATATAAATAATGATAAATTTAACTCTCGTTTACGGACACTCTCAGACACGGACAGCTGTTTCACAGTCCTAAAGCTTGTTTTACCTACAGACTGCGGACAGAACCTGGATTTCAAGACCTAATGTGTTACAAAAATGGAAAATTTAGTTTTGAGAACTGTACAGAAATTCCTTAACATGAAAGAAGACAATAGGGTCTCGTAGGCTACCACTAGCCCAGCCGGCTACCCCTTGTTAGCTGGAAGCGGGTGGATAAACAAAATCATAAAATTTAACCTGTATGATGAGTCCAAGGTTTCCGCGATCGTGAAATTGTATTCGACGCATGATAGGGTTAGTAGGATTATTCTCTTCACTTCAATCAGTTGTTCTGTTTCGAGAGACATGGCACCTGAACGTAAAGGTTAAGTTGAAAATTGTAAATTACAGTACTGCATAGCTGTAGACCTAGAATAAAATTGCATGGCACAGTACTGTATTTTCCTTTTTCGGTCTTATCTACTGTAGTTCAAAGTTCCAAAGAATTTACTGTAATACAGTATACTGTATTTAAAATTAAACTACAGTAATACATTTCATTTAAAGCGTGAAAGGATAAATAATGCATATTATAAATTTACTGTTAGATTGGGGAGCCTCCCTCCCAATAAAGGACACCTCCCAGATGCGAACAGATTGTTACGTCCCTTCGATGTCCGTAAGTGAGAGGTTTCACTGTAATCATTTGGGCATCATCACTGAACTGGATGATCCCCAAGTCTCCATAAAGTTGGCCGTTTCGGATATGATAGTCTGCACCTATTATTGTTCGACACACGGAATGTTGTATCCCATCTAGGCTTTTCAGGTGACGTGTATGAACTGTTGCACAAATTTCACATGCATAGATCGAATTAGGGATGTATATAGCAATAGTTTAGTCTTCATTGGTTTTTAAGTACAGTTTGATTGACAGGATAAAGTGACATGTATCGCTGGAATGCTTTGTCTCTAGTAGTGACAATATGTTGTCTAAAGGTCTAGCAGTTGTGCTGAATTGAATTGCTTGATCTTATATATACAAAATTTCTGTTATACGTGGGAATACATAGGCCAGCGATTCTCAAACTTTTTTGAAATGGGGACCACTTTTTTAAGTCAGAACAGTTCCGCGGACCACCTTACTCTTGTTCCCTTCGAAAGCAAATTTATCATTTACGTAGAATATTTTAATACCAGTATACTTATATTTTAAAATAGAATTAATTAATTATAATACTTTTTTGTAATTATATTTTTTGTAGCCAATCACAAGTAACTTATAACAAATTCTGTGCATTGTTGATTCATCGCTTGCCTGTTAGCAGTCAGTTGTTTGAAACCCTTCTTATGTGGTACACGCTAGTAGTTGTCCATGTCTCTGTTAAATAGTGCCCATTATAAACAATGGAAAACTGGCTTCGATCCGGATCATTGAAAAGAAAGGAACATGATGATACGCTTCATTTAGGTAGTGTTAATAGTTCAGAAGCTGTGTGTGAAGAAATATATTAATTATAGTGCCATTAAAGAAATATCTAGTCTTACTAGTAGCTATTCAAGGAAAAAAATACTTCTGTAAATAGGGTTATTTGGAACTTGGATTTACTTGGTGTGGCAATGAGAGTGAACCAAAACCTCGGTGTGTTGTTTGTTACGAAGTGCTTTCAAACGAGTGTATGAAACCCGCGAAATTGAAACGGCACTTAGAGACGAAACACGCAGGTGTAAAAAGTAAACCTGTCGGATTTTAAAATAGGCGGAGTCTAGAATTTTATATATCGTCATCTGGAAAAACAAATAAAAAAATTAATGCAGAAAAATGCACGATTTTCAACAAGTAAAGATGCAATTTGGCGCGTTCTGTTTTTGGTATTGTACGAGCCTATTTCAATGTGCAGACTGGGTGTCGGCAAAACTATTAAGAAAGTCACCAATACATGAAAAGGTTCGGTACTTTGGTCCTCTGTTATGAATTCAGGTGCTCCCTGGCTGGGTTACAGGCTCAGCACCAGATATGCAGGGAAAAGATGGCGAGAAACGCCACGTTCATAGTGCTTTAAATCCCTCTTTTGTTGTTGAAAGTAGAGTGGGAAGTGGGTAGACGGGTAGAGTAAGAAATTTCATAAAATATTAGTACTGGGAGAAAAAGTGAAAGGCGATTGCCATGTGTCCTAATTTCCAGAGTCTAAGATTTTCAGCTACAGTGTGATACGCAATTCGTTTGAATTTTATTTTTTCTTCTGTCTTTTTTGAAGGACCGCAAGGACAGAACTCGAGGACCACAGGCGGTCCGCGGACCATAGTTTGAGAAACGCTGACATAGGCTGTTTAGTTTACAGCTTCGTACGCTATGGTTCAACTGAGCACGAAAGAATTTAGCAGGCTATGGAATGGGAACACAATAATTGAGAAATATATTGTTGCTTATCCATGTTGTGTCTTATGCAGTTTGATGAACCATGACATATTTTCCAGTAAATCAACGGACATTTTCTATGGAGACGTTTTTAAAACCGGGAGCATTCTGCAGACAGGAAGGAGTTCCATATCTGAGATTCGAGTTCCTAGACGTGAAAGGGTATTCGATTTTAAGATAGGTTAGCAACTTTCATGTTCATGACAGTGTTAATTCATCACTTCTTGGTAGTATTACACGTCCCGCTCGAACACCCGACAGCATTGAACGAGTGTGAACTGCCGTGGCAAGAAGTCTGAACCGCTCAGCTGTGAGACAGTGTATCTTTGGTCGGCGGGAAAAAGCACATAAGTAAAAAAAAAAAAGTCGATTTTTCTGTTCTACCTAATCACATAAGTCTAATATTTTTTCTAATTTTTGAAATAATAAAATTTCTTCTATTTTGAATTGAAAAGGGTCTTACTTTAACAAACATACATGAATTTCATTATTATACTTATATTCAGTTAAGAATAAATTAAAAAGAAAGTCTCTTCTGAAAAATTATTTTTTTTTTTACTTATGAGCCTTTTCCCGCCAACCAAAGGTATGGTGGTGAATATTCCGAGATCGACTCGTAGCAGAACAGCGCAGACTAGGATAAATAATCCTCTTCTTTCAACAAGATGGTGCAACGGCGCAAGACAAAGCTTGACTGCCCTCAGAACCATGTTTCCTGGTGGACTGATTTCAAGATTTCGACATCACTTGGCCAGCAAGATCTCCGGATCTGACTGTATGGAGCTATTTAAAGTCTAAAGTCTTCCAGAATCGTCCGCTTACTACGAAAGAGGTTAAAGAACGCATACGAGAAGAAATATGAAACACTGAAGAATGTGATGCGGAAGGTTACACAAGTGTTTAAATTGTAATGGGGACATTTAACCCGAATTATTTAAAAAAGCAAATAAAATAGCTAAATTGCACTCTTCGAAGTTTGTTTTTCTCGAATAGTTGACTTTGTGCTTCTTACCATGGTTTTACAGAACCATTTTAAAATCCTGTATAAAAATAAGAGCTGAGTTCTTACTTGAAGATTTATTTCAGAATAGAACAGAATATCGCAGATTTAAAAAAATTACATCAGCCACATTTTGCTCTGTATTTAAACTTTTAAACTATCGATTTGAAATTTTTAAGACAGATTAAGGAAACTCTGATGAATATTAATATTCTAGCGAACATACAAACAACTGAATGACATGCCTATTTTTGAAGCAAAAATTTTGTGAAAACAATTTAAAACACTGAGATGTGTCAATTTTTCTCATAAACTAGTCAAGAATTTGAATGATTTTTTTCACAATGTGTATAGACATTTAATTTTGATAACTAGGATGATTTTCCTATGTTAATCTGGGAATGAGATTTTTTTTTTTTTTTTTAGAAATGTGAACAATTACATTATTTACTTTTATTTAAAAAATATATACTGGGTATATACTTGTTTTGAAAACCTACATCGTGTCACAAATGCATAGTATGAAAATCATCATTCCTACATACTGTGGCACGTTCAGGTCCCACAATTTCTGAACATCCAATATAAAATAGCTCGGCATTAAAATAAGCAGCCGGTATGATAATAACAGGACTTTAAAAGACCATCCTCTCTGTATTAACCTGATGTTTTAAACATTCCAAACTATCTTTTAAATGTATTAGTATTTTATAATATATTATAAAGATGCCTAATATGAACTTAATTTCATCGTTGTATTAATACCAATGTTGCATTGTTGGAAAGTTAATGTTACTGTGTTTGAAGTTTAGCTTTGGTCTGTTTCCTTTCTTTAACTTCATCTATACTAATAATAAATCTGTAGCCGAAATTTTTCTGGTAATTTTCGATTTTCCAAAAATAATTGGTCCTAACATATATAATTAACCACCCTGAAACCGAAAATCGCTTTTTTGAAATTGTTTGTATGTCTGTCTGTATGTTTGTTACCTTTTCACGCGATAATGGCTGAACCCATTTATATGAAAATTGGAATATAAATTAAGTTCGTTGTAACTTAGATTTTAGGCTATATGACATTCAAAATACTTTATTTAAAAGAGGGATTATAAGGGGGCCTGAATTAAATAAATCGAAATATCTCGCTTATTATTGATTTTTGTGAAATATGTTACATAACAAACGCTTCTTTACAAAATGATTTCCGATAAGTTTTGTTCCTTGCAAAATTTTGATAGGACTGATATTTAATGAGATAAATGAGTTTTAAAATTAAAATAACTGCCATCTAAGGCGGTGTAATGAAATGAAAACAAATGACTTCGTCTATAAGGGGCCTTGGACAACAACAATCGAAAGCTATGAAACATTGCCTATAGAGAATGTTTGTATGTTTGTATGAAGTAATATCGAAAGCTAAATTAACCAATTTGTATAATTAATTATTATTTCACCATTGGAAAGTGTAGTTTCTCTAGATGGACATAATGCTATAATGTTATTACAGTAACTTCTGAGTGCTCTCTGGACGAAAATGACCGCATTTTAATTATTTAAATACAATTTAAATTAAGTAACATATTAAACGATTTATCGTTCTATCAAACACGAATGATCCCAGGATCAAACGTCCTATTTTAATTATGTAATTACTTTATATTTATTTCTAACGGGTGCAGCGGAGCGCACGGATACGGCTAGTTTTGAATAAAATTTAATATATTGTATAGCAAAGGTGACTAATATGAGCTTAATATCATTATTGTTGGTTTTATTAAATTATGCATGTTTATAGTACTATATATTTAGTATTGTTAAGATGGCATACTTGATATAATAATCGAAAATATACAATATATAATCGATACTACGGAATACTCGGGGTGGGTCCTATAATGCATCTGTTCCGTACTTACTGATGTCCACGTTTTTCTTCGATGAGATCGTACATAGCATCATAGAATAATGAGTCCATAGAGAACTTGATTTCTCCTTTTCACGTTTCACTGAAAAATTTGCCAGCATAACCTATCCAGAAACATTCTCTGCCTTTTTTTTTTTTCTTACACCACTGTTCAGACTTCTCAGATTCCTCTTCATATCTGTGTCGCTATTTTGTTGGAATTAATAAATCAATAGCAGCATTTGCTGCTAAGTCAATATCATTAACACTCATCCACAGTATAAAGAAGATACAGTAGAGACAACTCTTGTCGGCACCTTTGATGTTGCTGGTACTAAAATCAAGCTCAGGGAGGTCTAGTTCTCAATGAATCCAACCATGTCGCTAGTATCGGCAGAGCTAACAGCTGATTTTAGCGATCAGCTGTTCAGACATGCTAAACTTTCAGAATGAAGCTTTGTATTAACTGTTGCAATTACGCCTTTGTTCTGTAGTGATATTTCTGTCTTATTATGTAGGTCTAATGAAAATTCACTTTTTCTTTTCAAAATATATATAAAATTGCAGCGTTCATGATTGAAGTAAAACATAATATTAGGGAAGTGCTTACCGTTTTATTCTGTTTCTTCATATCCATTGCATTTCATGTTGGATCACAATTTGTTGTAAAATACACACTGTACATCAGGGGAATATTTATTAAATAAACAAAAATTCGAGGTAACCTGTTATAATTAAAAATGTGTTCAGTATACATCCGATGTAGGCTACTAATTGTAGGCCTAATAATTATCTATTGCAACTTTTATCACATAACTACGTAATTCATTATGGAGTGCTGCAGTTGGAGGACAATGCTTAACTGGCAACAGTTAAATCCCGTAACTTCTTTCACTTTTCCTTTGCTGTAATAGGCTACGTTTGAATTACAATATTCTTACCTTCTTCCATTTTCGTAAAAGATATATTGTAGTAACACATTTGAATTAACAAATTCTTACCTTCTTCCATTCTCGTAAAGGATTTTTGTAGTCAATAATACAAATTCTTAACTCCATAGCTAGAGACAAGAGCCTACACCAAACCCTAATTACGTCTTTTATAAGTTTGTAAGAGTCGAACTCAGAAAATAATTCCCTTACAAAGTTGGCTTATTACTATGGGCAAAAATCATTAGGCTATGTATGTAAATTTTGACAATTTTTAACTCTTTCATACGCATACTAATTACTTATCTCTATACAAGCCTCGGATCCAGGAAATAATGCACTCATGGAGTTCAAACTACGGCATGTTACTACACGGGCAAGAGTCATTGCTCATATCAATTTTCTCTTTTCAATCACTCTTTCATAGCTAGATCCAAGAGCTAGCTATACACCAACGTAATCGGGTAATTATTATGTAGCCGAGGTTATGTTTTCTTTCACTTACAGTAGTCTCTTTAGAGACATTCTATTCAACAGATACAGTTAGAAATTTTAATGTGTATGTTAATTCCAATTTGGAAACCACAATCAATATCAATATACAAAATATTATGTCAATATAGGAATAATCATATAGGCCTAAGTATAACGTTACTGGTATGAAATTATATCCATCACTAATATAATGTTATTAGCTAGTCAACAAAATTTTATTACATCCATTGCTGACGTCGTAACTTCATCGAAACGAATGTCGTGATCTATGTAGCTAATGGTTCAATATTACGTTTCCAACATAAGCGTCTACCAGTGACTTTAAAATTAGCGTCAATTAGTGAATATTTTCATGATGTTTACATACGGAAGTAATTATTATTATGATTATGTTGCCATTCCTTTGCCTCATGTCTTTCAAATTGTTAAAATATGAGTAATAAATACTTTCAGTTAATGTTAAATTATGCCAGTCTTGTCGTAGATGGAGAACCATCTGGTGGAGGTTTCACATAATACACCCTGTTTCGTGACATGCGCACTCAGAATTTGTTCCCACGAAATGGCTTGGGTGTCTTTACTGTATGTTCTCTATACTGTGACTCATCTGTAATATTTATATTGACTAGTCACGGTAACAATACCGACAATAATAACGTTCTTCAAATGTTTCTTGTACAAGGCCCCCTACATGAATCGATCAGCTACAAAAGCAAATGTATATAGTTGACCATAAAAATTTTACATTTAGACAATATTCAATTTCAAATTGTTTCTTTTACCAAAGCGGATACGATACACATGTCGTAACTTCATATTCAAATATCAAACTCTACGACATTAGTATCGTAAATAACTACTAGTATAACGTTCTAACAATACTCGATGAAACCGGCCATCAGTATGGCATTCTGACCACACGAATAACATTATATGGTTCCTAATGTATTATGGTTAATTTTTTAAAATGAAATAAGCTGTGGAATGAACGTCACTGCTGAGCTTGTTGAGCGCATGAACGAATTAAGTGAACGAGGGAATGCTTCCCTTATCAGCCAGATATTTTTTCAGTGACTACATTCGTTTGCGTAAATGTGGAGCAATAATCTTATCGTCACCCATAAAGCTCTCTGATTATGAAAGCTGCGGTTCTTTTCGGGGGTGTCACAGCAGGCTAGTGCGTTTGTACACGGTGGTAAAAAAGAAAGTAACCGAAATATAGTACTTTGATAGCATTTTCACACAACACAATACCTATCGCACAATTACTACGTGCTCCGCCATCGTGTACGACGTCATGTTCCATACGCTGCCTCATCATAGTGAACTGGTGCCTTGTTAGCCTAATTGTGCACAACTGTTTCAATGTTTTAACATGCAATGGCTGTGAAGCTCTGTTCTTTCAATACCCCCACACAAACACAATCGGGACTTGGTGCAGGATATGAAGAGTCTAGAAACATACTGCATGTTGGAGTAGGCACCCATTCCCATGACCAGCATGGGAGGTCGTCCCTTCTTGTTGGAAAACTTGCTTGTCCATATCAAGATTGTTCAGCTCTCAAATTGTTTCACATATCCACACCTCTGCCACGCATGTCTTTGAGGACATCTGAATGAATCTGGTGATCCACAACGGAATGTAATGTCATTATGAACCCCTATTGTGCAACGTGTCTGGAATGTTTTCATGAAGGTTGGCAGCTTCTTCAAAGGCAAACGATGCTGTTTTTAATTGGTTATTTTACGACGCTTTATCAACTACAATAGTTATCTAACGTCTGAGCAACATGAAGATGATAATGCCAGCGAAATGTGTCCAGGATCCAGCGCTGAAAGTTACAGAGCATTTGCTTTTAATGGGTTTAGGGAAATCCCGGGAGAACATCAAACATATAGCGATGCTGGTAAGTGGGAACGGAATTGGATTTTGATTCAATTGTTATTTTTCCAATACTGGTATGTTGTCTGGTTTTCTGTCTGTAGGTAGATCACACGTGACTTTGTTGTTGACTGAAATTGTATCTATTTTAATTTTTCAATTCTCTGAGAAGAAGTTTTAATTTTAACGCTTATTCCTCATAAATTTACGGATTATGGACAAAAAATTATGTATATTTTAAATTTATTATTTAATTTTTCCTCTTTAAAATGTTATATCACATAAGAAGAGTCCACTGCAAGAACGATGGATGTCATTTGGAATACATTTTGCAGGAGAAGCAATTGAAAGTTTGAAATGCTTAGAGCTCAAAGCTTAAGTTAACTGTGATTTTCCGATCATTACTGGACAATGACTATCAGTGTTAATGCCATATAACTCTCTATGTACATTCTATATGTCTTAAGCTATGCATTGACAGTCTTGGTTCGTTTTCGACAAGAAAGTGACATCCATAATTCTTGCAGTGGACTCTTCATATGATTATTCTAAAATTATGTACATGTTAACTTAACGTTTTTCTGCAAAGGGGGCTTATATAGCTTAGTATAATTTTAATGCTTATTTTCCATTAGTTTTTCCATTTAAAACGAATCTTTTATAAGCTTCTATTTCATCTATAAAGCTGAGATTTTCAGGAATTATTTATTTCAATATTTTACATGTAGGCGTCTGAGACAATGTTTTGAAATACGAGTGTGTTGAATTTTAGAGCTAATGTACTGAAAATATTAGAAAAATGAGAATTGCGAAAAATTATTTCAGTGAGAAAATGAATTAAAGAAAAATTATTGTTTCAGCATAAAGTCTAGTTATGTGTTCATGAGCTGTAAAAATCAGCTGTCTAGCTTCAACTGTTTTCGAGAAAAAGTTGGTATGTAAGACATAATTTAACATTGTCAAGATAGGCAATTCCGTGTTATCTTAAGATAACAGAAAATAACTATTGTAGTACCGAAAATAAAAATAAAGTTGGAAAAAGAAAATTCAACCTGACAACTAAAAAATCACTATAACCCAGTAGCGTATGGGCTATTCCATCTCAAATCGACCGAAATATAGAGAAAATTGACCTTGCAATTTTCAAATACAATGAAACTTTTTCCGTCCGTAGACAACTGTGATACAATGCTTTGTGCAAAGTTTGAAGCATCAGAACTTCATAGTGTTTAAATTAAAAATATTTTAATTTCTGTTGTGGCTCCGAAACCCTTTCATCCAATGATCAAAATCATGGTTTATTTTGATGCTGAGAAGTTAAAGTTTATATTGACATGTAAACAGTTTTTCTTGCTTTTTTTTATGGAAATGGAGAAATTTACATTTTTCTTAATTAAGACACCTTTGCCCACGAAAAAATATTTCTAACATATATGGTTAGATTCCGCATTGAAAGTACAAATAAACACGTATTTTTACTGGTGCAACGTTAATAAGAAAGTATTGAAAAATCAAATAAAGAAAATAAATAGTACGCGCGTGAGCTAACCAGCTGACTGTGAGGCGGGAGCTAGCCGAGACAAGCAAGGCCAGGAGACATAAACACGTGATGTTTCGTCTAATAGCGCATAGCTGGGGTAGCTTTATCACAGGTTTTCATAAACACAGGAGTAAAATGACGTCCAATGTTCGCTTATCTTCAGCTCTCGGCCAGTGCGTGCGGTACTGCGCCGTTCAAGTCCAGGCGTGTGAAAATAATTTATTTAATACCCTCGAAACTTATTGCCGTGACACTAAGCAAACAATGCCGAATCCCTCTTAATAATGCAAGGTTTTTTTCTCAATATTTTTTTTACATTTTTACAAATGGGCAAAAAGCCTAAAAGTAAGTAAAATCAGATTATCTGCCTCTCTGTATACAATAAAAATAAGGATTACTTCTTAACATAACCTACCAAATGTCAACTTCAAAATGAGCTCTCGTTCAATGTTCTGCAGTAAATGGTTCCAGAGTTCTGAGCTCTGAAAGAGGCTTGTTTTTATAAAATACGCTAAATTTGTCGCTCAACAATACGAAAACCGTTTGACTTTCGATAGTATATTTTTGAAAACGCACTCTCCTCAGCACCTTGTATAAATAGGGGAAAAAAAAATAAGAGTATAAAAAAATGCGAGGTTTTTTACTGATCGATTTCATATGGAATAGCCCTATGTAGTAATGGGGGGAAATGGTTGGCTTTCACACTTAGTCTACAAAATTCGAAGACCCGGACTGTACTCATAAGGAAGCACTTCACACTGTTCCTGATTCTAAAGTAACACGAACATCTTCATCTGCGGCAGATCCAAACTTTCAGAGTAGCTAATGTGTAGCGGATACTCACTGCCTCTGCCCATGCTGCAGTCGTACAGGTGTCCACCACGCGCGGCCGTGAATGACTGACTGACGCAACACGTGTCCAACACGCGGAGAGACCAACCGCAGCTCGCTCGTGCGGAAAACTCCCCGCAACTCGTGGCAATTGTTTGTTCCCACAATCGAGGTCGCTACCGTACTGCATGCTCCGTCTCGATGCACATATCGAACACCTGCTGCTCTCATCCCAGGTCGGTGTAACTTCAATTTAATGAAAATGCATATTTAACACAATTTTCGTTCGTTAAGGAACTTGCTGATTCGTGGTTCGTTCCGTTTTTTTCTCGTTTACGAAATACACTGACTTCGAAATCGTTGCTACTTATGCCGCTTCTTGCGCGCATCGGATCCTCCTAGCTCCGTGACACCGTATCACAGCTCTCGCATTAATGCTCTAGTCCAGCGTTTCTCAAACTTTTTGGAAGTGGGGACCACTTTTTTAAGTCAGAACAGTTCCGCGGACCACCCTAGTCGTGTTCCCTTCGAAAGCAAATTTATCATTTTTGTAGCATATTTTAATACCAGTATACTTATATTTTTGATCGGGACGAAATTGAAATACAAACTGCTGAGCCATTTATACCCGAACCCACGCTTTCAGAAGTCGAAATTGCGATAGAAGATCTGAAAAAAGTACAAGTCTCCAGGTATCGATCAAATTCCAGCAGAATTAATACAAGAGGGTGGAAGTGCATTATATAGCGAAATTTATAAACTTGTGCTTGCTATTTGGGAAAAGGAAATTCTACCAGAACAATGGAAGGAGTCCATAATTGTAACTATTTTTAAGAAGGGGGACAAAACCAACTGTGGTAACTTTCGAGGAATATCACTTTTGTTGACGTCGTACAAAATTTTGTCCAATATTCTTTTGAGAAGATTAACTCCGTACGTAGATGAAATTATTGGTGATCATCAGTGTGGTTTTAGGCGTAATAGATCGACTATTGATCAGATTTTTTGTATTCGACAGATAATGCAGAAAAAAATAGGAGTATAAGGGTACAGTACTTCAGTTATTCATAGATTTCAAAAGGGTATATGACTCGGTTAAGGAAGAAGTTTTATATGATATTCTTATTGAATTTTGTATTCCCAAGAAACTAGTTCGATTAATTAAAATGTGTCTCAGTGTAACGTACAGCAGAGTTCGTATAGGTCAGTTTCTGTCAGATGCGTTTCCAATTCACTGCGGGCTAAAGCAGGGAGATGCACTATCACCTTTACTTTTTAAATTCGCTCTAGAATATCCCATTAGGAAAGTTCAGGATAACAGGCAGGGTTTGGAATTGAACGGGTTACATCAGCTGCTTGTCTATGCGGATGACGTGAATATGTTAGGAGAAAATACACAAACGATTAGGAAAACACGGAATTTTACTGAAGCAAGTAGAGCGATCGGTTTGGAAGTAAATCCCGAAAAGACAAAGTATATGATTATGTCTCGTGACGAGAATATTGTACGAAATGGAAATAGAAAAATTGGAAATTTATCTTTTGAAGAGGTGGAGAAGTTCAAATATCTTGGAGCAACAGTAACAAATATAAATGATACTCGGGAGGAAATTAAACGCAGAATAAATATGGGAAATGCGTGTTATTATTCAGTTGAGAAGCTTTTATCATCCAGTCTGCTGTCAAAAAATCTGAAAGTTAGAATTTATAAAACAGTTATATTACCGGTTGTTCTTTATGGTTGTGAAACTTGGACTTTCACTCTGAGAGAGGAACATAGGTTAAGGGTGTTTGAGAATAAGGTGCTTAGGAAAATATTTGGGTCTAAGAGGGATGAAGTTACAGGAGAATGGAGAAAGTTACACAACACAACTGCACGCATTGTATTCTTCACCTGACATAATTAGAAACATTAAATCCAGACGTTTGCGATGGGCAGGGCATGTAGCACGTATGGGCGAATCCAGAAATGCATATAGAGTGTTAGTTGGGAGGCCGGAGGGAAAAAGAGCTTTGGGGAGGCCGAGACGTAGATGGGAAGATAATATTAAAATGGATTTGAGGGAGGTGGGATATGATGATAGAAACTGGATTAATCTTGCTCAGGATAGGGACCGATGGCGGGCTTATGTGAGGGCGGCAATGAACCTTCGGGTTCCTTAAAAGCCATTTGTAAGTAAGTAAGTATACTTATATTTTAAAATAGAATTTATTGAAATTAATTAAATTAAATTAATTTTATATTAGTATTAACGAATTAAGCTAATGTTAATTGGTAGAAGAAAATTCATTTTTGTTTCTTTATAATTCAAGGCTATTAGAGTTTGGATAATCTTTAACTTATTAACTAAAAAAATGTTGATACATTAATAAGATGGATGAGCCTGCCGATTCTTGCACAGTTGTTCTATATTTGGACGTATGCTGGTAAACTTAAGTCAGAGATCGTCACATACATCGAGTCGATTTCGGTAGCCTACTTTGTTTTTATTAGAGTTAGTGATGAAAATCCTTTCTCACACAGATACGTAAAAGCAAACTGAATTATAATCTCTAAAGCATCATTGTACAGTTCACTATATTCTATTTTCATTTCTGATGCAGTCCAGAAATTAACCATAGCTTCCGCTTGGAATTTCATTTTAAGTCCGGTCTCATTAGAGAGTTCAATTAACTGTTCTCTTTCATTCAATGAAATTGTTAGTTTCAATATCTCAATGAAAGTGATCACGAACCCATGAAAATTCATCATATTTACTTGGAAAATAAGTTTCAAATTGTGACGTCAGAGTTGTATTATTGGTGTACGACGTACAATACGTGCCCATTTCAATGTCCAGACGGGTGTCGGTAAAACTGTTAAGAAAGTCATAAATACATGGAAATATTCGGTCCTCTGTTATGAATTTGGGTGGTGCCTGGCTGGGTTACAGACGCGGCGCCAGATATGCAGGGAAACATCACATTCATAGTGCTTTAAATCCCTCTTTTGTTGTTGAGAATAGAGCACGAAGTCAGTAGACGGATAGGGTAATAAATTTAATAAAATGTCAGTACTGGGAGAAAAAGTGAAAGGACGATTGCCATGTGTCATTTTCAAATTCTGAGATTTTCACTAATTGAGAGTGATGTTTGACTTTTATTTTCTCTTCTGCCTTTTTTGAAGGACCACAAGGGCAGAACTCGAGGACCACAGGTGGTCCGCGGAGCATAGTTTGAGAAACGCTGCTCTAGTTTATTTTCTTTCCTCTTAACTCACATTAATAGAGTGCTGTTGTTGAAATACAAATTCAATTTGAATTTAAAATAATTAAGTATTAACTTTGTGACTCCCCTTAATATGATAGTGTGGATTCGAAATGAAGTGGTCGGAACAAAGAGCCATTGAACAGTACAAACATTTTATATAGGCTGGTTTCTCACACTCTTCTGTAACACACAATGTGCACCGTTGTTGCAAGGACGTTATCAAAGTTTCTCACATGTTTCTCCGTCACATATCCACACCTCTGCCACTCGTATATTAGCATGTCTTCGAGGACAGGTGAATGAAACAGGTGATATACAACGGAATGTAATGTCATTATGAAGCCCCTATTGTACAATGTGTCTGGGATGTTTTCACAGATAATTTTATGTCTGAAATAATCTCCTAGCCTTCGAATTACAATTTTATATTGCCTAAAACTTACAAATTAAACCAAACCCTTTAACTCTATTAAATATAGAATATAATCTAAATTTAACAGAAGAAATAGTGAAATCACAAGTAAACACCGAAATACTAAAACAATTGTTTTTAGAGACAATTAATATTAGATACCCTCCACAAAACTGGCTTCATTTATACACCGACGGATCCTTGATCTCCAGAGAACAAGGTGCCGGTGCAGGTGTTACGTGCTGTCTCTTCTCACTTTATAGATCTCTTGGATATGGAACAACAAGTTTTGATGGAGAAATCATTGCAATAAGTAAAAGTCTCAGGAATCTTCTATGCCACATCAATAAATTTAAGAATGCAGTTATATTGTCAGACTCCAAAGCAGCTATTCTATCAATAGTCTCTAAACACACACCTTCATCTCAAACAGCAGAAATAACTAAAATGCTCTCTCAATTAATATCACTCAATAAAAGAGTTGTGTTCCAATGGATACCATCCCATTGTGGAATCCTGGGAAACGAGAATGCGGATGCTTTAGCAAAGAAGGGCAGCACTGCTACTTACAGACCTGTTACTAAATCTACGTATTACTCTGTGAAAAGATTTATTAAATCTACATACTTAGACTTCAACAAACAAAATTTGATAACACAATCTCAAGGCAAAAAATGGAACTCTCTGCATCAAAATCCACAGTTAATTCCCGATTTACCACGAAAATCGTCTGTAGCTGGATTTAGATTGGCAACAGGCCATGATTGTTTGGCCAAACACCTGCATAGAATTGGAATATATCAGTTCCCTAACTGCCCATTGTGCAACCCAAACCAAGAAATGGATTCGGAACACCTCAAAATCTGTGCTTCAGTGGCTAGTCATGATAATATCTTTGAAAAAAATTGGAGTGCAAGAGGTCAAATGACTTTATTGTCAAACGCCTGGCATTAGAAAACAACAACAACAACAACATATTGCCTAAAAAAATATACATCCAAGGGTTGCAAAAATCTTGTAGTATTTGGAGGGATAATTTGTGTTTTAATTGTCTTGCTATGTAAAGTATTGTTTAATTTTCATTAGTAAATATTTTTTTATCCAATGCCACCAGGTTGTCTTTTCGACATTTCTGGTCTTCTCTCCTGGCCGTGGCTTAGTTGTAACCCACTTCTGAGGTTGGGGCGCCTGGAAGGCGGAGTTACATTACCCCGATGATGTGATAGGATGATTATGATAATGTGGTGCCAGGAGAGGTCCTAAATCTAAACTTAACCTAAATTCCAGACCATGGACGAACACAGGAATAATCCCCTTTAAGGAAAAATTCCTGTGCTCTAACCGGGAATCGAACCCGGGACCTCATGAACTATAGCCAGAAGCTCTGACCACTGAGGCTGGTCTCATTAGTAAATATAGTGTCATGTATCTCATCACTCCAGGAATCCAGAAGTAGTAGTGTGTCTTTCTTAACATCCGGGAGAAATACATCTCTTAACCATCTTCTCACGTGATTTTTTTGTCAGTTTACTGGAACTACTTGCATCTACCACGACATAAAATTACTTATCTTTGTCTACACATTGTTTTACTTTAGTTACAAATTCGCCTTTGGGTTCTTCGAAGTACATGCACAGTCGTGTTCCTAGACTTCCAGCTGCATACCTATAGATTTCGACGGTGTACGAATGGGTGACAGATGCCATGGATTGCACTACTACTCTATTAATGTGAGTTAAGAGAAAAAGGAAATATACTAGAGCAGTGATGTCAACTGATTCCCATAGCAGCAAGCGCGCGCTTTAGAGCCCAGGAGAGCCTGAGCGCGTTACAGCGGAAAGGAAAGAGACAGACGAAAGAGATGGTATATGCCGCTTGGTCGAGCTATATTCAGGGATGGCCAGCACTGATTCAATAAAGGGAAGAGAACTTATTAAAACTATATCCATGTTAATTTTTATATTTGTCTGAGAAATATAAGTGCATTATAAGAATGTAAGTTTTAATTTTAATGTTCATTTTTCACAACTTTGCTTTTTTATTCAAAAGGAATATTTTCTCAATTTTTTTTTACAGAGAAGTGAAATTTTCAGATATGTTTGTTTAGTAGCGTTACAGGTACTAAAAAAATGTTTTCGTAAATCTAATATATCGTAAATTGTATTAGCCTAGTGAAGATAATATATTAAAATGTTTGAAAATATTCGCATGGAAAATGGTTGTAAGGAAATGAATTAACAAAGCAAATACTGTTACATCACAAACAAAAGATATGTGCCTATGTGTTGGTAAAACGTCAGCTCTATAGCTTCAACAGATTTCGAGATAATTTAATATTCTGATAACAGAAAGTTGCGCACCAATATCACCTAAAAGCATAATGCGATAAGAGTTTTATTAAGTAATATTAGTTACAGTTAAAACATATACCTAGGCAACTTTGCTTTGTACTATAATATTGTTTGGATCACTTTTATAAGGCTAAAGATACCATCAATATCAATTTCAACTTATCATGTGATATTCAGTGTCTTTCTTTGGGATAACACTTTCTTTATGAATGATGTGTTTAATTCAGTTAGTACAGTATAGTTGTAGTTATTATGGAATTTGTGTGAATATTCCTTCTTTACTCTTTATTATGTTACTAACGTTTAAAACACAACTGCAATATTAGGCTAAGAAATAGGTGTTAGTACTTTTGTTTTACAGAAAATATAGAAAATAACAAACAGAAAAAGCCATATAAAAATAACGACATAAAATTTCACGTTCCGTTTGAAGTTTGTACACCACTGTTTTCTTAATCCAACAAGCTGCTTATTCCTCCTAGCATACCTAGCGCTTAATGCCCGCGCACGACGTCAAGGTCAGAAAAATGCGCTTGCTTTGACATCAATGTACTAGAGCATTAATGGAAGAGCTGTGATACGGTGTGGCGGAGCTCTGAGGATCCCAGTGCGCGCAAGAAGCGGCATAAGTAGCAATGATTTTCAAGTCAATGTATTTCGTAAACTAGGAAAAAGCGAAATGAATGACTGTCACCATGTTTCTTAACGAACGAAAATTAACTTAAATATGCATTTTCATTAAATTCAAGCTACACGACCTGGGACGGTTCCCTTGTGAATGATAGGCCTACACTGACTGCATCAAGATGAGGAACTCCAGTTTTTGTTTTAACTCTATTGAAACAATAAGTCAGTGTCGGGATCTTGTGAACGGAGAGTTTATATCCGCCTTTTTTGCATATCGTGTGATTTCCCCCCCGTACCAGAGATGTAGAAATCGTACGCGTTATTCTCCATTCCTCCAATTGGAATAAAAGCTACTGATTCAATAAACAAGTTCCTCCTTTCTTTCGTGGACGTGCAGCCGATACAAAGTCCTGAAACGTTTTGCATGTTTCTACGAAAACAGAAAAATACCTCACAATGCACCATATAAATTGAGAAGTCCTAACATTGAAATAGTGAAAGCATTTTTGGATAAAAAGGTCGGTCAGAGATAAAAGACTTCACCAATAACGCAACAAACTATTAATTTCATCGACTTTAATTTAACGATATTTAACCAACGGTTACTTAGTTTCGTCTGTGGGATACTAGAGGAAAGCTTAAGAAATAAAATAAAAAAAGAGAATCTTCGTAAATAGCTATGGCAAAATAAAATGTAGTTATATTTTGACAACTTTCTGATTACCAATCAATTCTCCTTAATAAATAAGAGCTTGGTGGTAAGTAATTTTATTATCAGGGTTATCAAGTGAAGAGGATACTAACGTGTATTTATAGGCTAATTGATGAGTTAATGACTGAATTTGGTATAATTTCCCTCTATTCAATACCTAATTCCCTCTTTACCCTTTCCTATCCAGTCCTCTGACTGAACTCTTACTTTCTTCGACCACGACGGCATTAGAGCATTCGAGGCCTAGGGGTTCATTTCCCTTTCCTTCCTCCTCTTTCTACTTTTCTGTTCCTAGTGCTGACCTGCTATGGCACTAAAATCGTCCTCCAGTGGCTTAAGGAAGGAAAGCTGGTGATCAACAAGATCTCCCAGCTAGGTCCAGTGGACCCGTCGACCAACAGCAGGTGTGGTCCTCCAGACATTCTAGGGGTTGTGTGTGAATGAAGTAGCCACCAAAACGTTAAGATATGGTGTTCACTTAAATCGGCTGCAACTTGTTATTTAAAGATTTGTTAAATTTACATACTTAGACTTCAACAAACAAAATTTGATAACACAATCTCAAGAGAAAAAATGGAACTCTCTGCATCATAATCCACAGTTGATTCCCGATTTACCACGAAAATCGTCTGTAGCTGCATTTAGATTGGCAACAGACCTTGATTGTTTGGCCAAACACCTGCATAGAATTGGAATATATCAGTCCCCTAACTGCCCATTGTGCAACTCAAACCAAGAAATGGATTCGGAACACCTCAAAATCTGTGCTTCAGTGGCTGACCATGATAATATCTTTGAAAAATACTGGAGTGCAAGAGGTCAAATGACTTTATTGTCAAACGCCTGGCATTAGAAAACAACAACATTTATAGGCTAAACCAATTTGTAAAAAATTGACTACTTATGTACAAAAATTGCCGTGTTCTACTGGAGATATGCAGAATAATGTGCATTTTCAAATGCTATGAAATACACGGATGGTGCAGAACTGAAAAGCTGTTGCGAGAGTTGCTACAAAGGGAAGTAATCAACAGCTCTTAATTATGAAAGCGACCGGTCCCAAATTTGTGTGTTTAGTTTTGCTCGTCAATATCGTCATTAATAGAGACGTAGTGTAGTGCTACACAAGATGACAACAACCAAGGTAGAATAAGTTTATTGTGTGTTTGAATTCGCGCAAACGGAACCCTTTGTGACAGAGTATATCACAGTTTCACTTGGATGTTCGACAGCGTTGGATCGGGCGTGCAGCAAACAATTCAGTGTGGCCTCCGCGATCCCCGGACCTAACACCTTGCGACTTCTTTTTTTGTGGGACAAATTAAAGACTCCGTGTATGTCGTTCCTTTGCCAACTGACCTGAATAATCTGAGACGATGAATCGAAGCAGCAATGGAGTCAATGACAGAGGACATGCTTGCACGATTCTGAGTCTGGACAGAACTAGAGTACCGTCACCAACGAGAGTCACATTGAACACTTGTAGTGCTGGTAAAAACTTGGACAGTTAATGTGTTGTTTCGATCCAATAGAGTTGTTTTTAATATGTTCACTTTTGAATCAATCAATCAGTCAATCAATCAATCTTCTTAATGTATCCAGCTGTTTGCAGACAACATAAAATCCACTGTAGTCTATTCAGTTGTTGTTTTTCACGAGAAATGAGGGGTATTTTGATCGGTGTTCATTATAGATGCCTGTTGCTAGTAGCCAGAGTTGGGGTGTAGTCAATATATACTGCAGGGCTGTGTCTTCTGCAACTGGTACTGATGATTTTAATTTACTTCTTTTGTGGTTTATGGGTGGACAGTATAGAATTTTCCAGATCTTCATCATTCCACACCTGTGTCAGTTTATGAATGGACAGTATAGAAGAATGTGTTCCAGATCTTCATCATGATTATTACACCACAGACAAGTAGGATTATCAGAAATGTGAAATCGGTGTAGTGACAATGTGACCTGTTCTGGCTCTTGTTAAAAATGTTTGAACATGTCTGGGCAAGTTTTTGTACATTTCCAGGTCATTTGGTTTCTTTTGTACAGACTGTAAAATTTTACCTTGTCAGAAGAGAGCCAATTGTTGATCCATAGGTTTGTGAAATGAGATTTTACTGAAGCAAATAAATAAATATTAATTAATCACTATTAATTTTGCACCATCCTTTTTTAATCACGGTGTATGCCAGTGTTATCTTTTGTGTACGTTAGTGCTGCTGAACTTTTAAGAGTTTGAATAGATCTATAAATCCGAGGTGAGATTATTAACGCCAATATTTAGATATAGAAAGTTAACTAAATTAAGACGAACTTACTCTATCAGACTGCATATTAATATTCAATTTATGTCAGAAAACAAAGAAGTATCAGTACATATTATTTCAATCATATGCTAGGAAAGCCTACATCTTGAATTATGTGAAAGATATTTTAATGTTGTCCAACAGAGACGAGGAAAAGAGGAATCATTGGATTAGTCGTTATAGGGGCAGATCGACAGACCGATGGTAGTGATCAGTGGCGCAGCATGAAATTTTGAGCAGGGGAAGCTAACTCAAGTTGTCTTTCATGCGATATGAGAAAACGTATTACAAAAATACAGTCTTAAAATAAATAGTAGTCAATGTCAAGTCAGCAGTCGAAGATTGGTTGGAACCTCGTAACACCAATAAGGCATGACCTCAAATGGTACGGAGTGAAATATGATTTCACGGTTTACACATATCTCTAACAAATAGACACGGTCATTTGTTTTTTAAATCGCACTTTTGTTCGTAAGTCAGTCTTGATAATAGAATTGTCCTAAAAAATTCAAGTAAATTGGTGTCAGGAACTGTTATTTCGCTCATTATTTATTATATCAGCCACAATCCACACTAACACTTCAAGAGAACACAACTGACGAAAAGGGATAACTCGGAAACTAAATTATTTTCAATGTAAAAGCTAGCTTCTTGCGAGCCTTGCGACCAGGGTAGTTTAGTTAGAAAGGGATGGAAAATCTGTGGAGTAGGTTACACAGAAGAAACCAGTCTGCTTGGAAGCTGGTGTGTGCAGGCTTCTTGTTTACTGCTGCATCACGAATCATCCTGAGCTGCCGCATCACAATATTTAACGCATAAATATAAACTCTGATAAAATTAATAAATAATTTTGTTCATAAACTGCAGGTTTATTATGAAATTATTATTAACTGGGGAAGCTGAGCTTTTTAGCTTAAATTGACGCTACGGCACTGGTAGTGATGAAGGACAACAGTTCAGTTGTGATTATTCGTCTTATGTCTGACTGATGGTTCTTACTTCGGAATGCTGTCTTCTCTACTGGCACTGGCTCCAGAGGTGCAATCCACTCCTCTTGCACTTTCTCCAACTCGGGCTGGCAGTGGCAGTATAGTTGTGGCGGCTGGTAACACGTCACAAAGTGCTGCTGACAGGCACAGCGGGGTGGTTCTGCAACAGACATTCCACATCCCTGCTGACATTCGCTGACTTGTCATCTTCATCCCACTCCATTACCACTACATTACCATCGTGTGCGGTTGGAATATCTTTTTCAATTCAAAGGAATCGTTAAACACATTACTACCGTGGCTTATTTTTTAACGTCCCGCGCCGTGGCGTCGCGGTCTAAGGGTACGTACACGTTGGAGCAACGATAAACGATAAAAGATATGAGCTAGCGACGCTTTGGTATTATCAAAGAATCAAGTGTTCATATCGGAGCAACGAGAAGGCGGGAAGCGAACATTTTGATTTATCAGTAGAAGATATTCTATGCATCCACTTAATGAAAGAAGATATATAGAAAGTATCAGCTGCTAAGTTCAAGGTTAATATAACTTAAATACGTACAAAATTAAACCCGTTTCTCATCCCAAAGATAGTATAAATTCGTTGTGTTGTGATTGGTTCTTGTGATCACATAACATATGACCAATAAATACACAACTGATCAATTTGCCAATATCTACAATAATTAATTTAATACGCTGAAATAATAATAAATGGATTAATATTCGGATATATTGATAACCAACGGTAATTATACAGATTAACATTATCTTAGTCAGAGATCATATGAACGACAAGAGCGAAGAAAATGGAACTTTTCATTTTCGTCGCTTTTATCGTGTATCTTCGCTTTTATCGTTACTCCAATATGCACACCTCAATAACAATGCATGCTTCAATTCTCTCTGATATAGCATCGCTGCTTCTTTTATCATTTATCGTCGCTCCAACGTGTACGTACCCTAAGGCATCTGCCTAGGACTCGCGTTACGGAATGCGCGCTGGTTCGATTCCTCATGGGGGAAGAAATTTTCTCATGAAATTTCGGCCAGTGTATGGGACCGGTGCCCACCCAGCATCGTGATGCACTTGGGGAGCTACGATAGGTAGCGAAATCCGGTTGCGAATACCAGCTATAACTGCTGGGGGATCATCGTGCTAACCACACGATACCTCCATTCCGGTTGGATGATCGTCCACCTCTGCTTCGGCATGTGGGCGTGAAGCCAGCAGCCGGCTGGTCGGTCTAGGCCCTTCACGGGCTGTAGCGCCACGGATTATTATTATTATTATTATTATTATTATTATTATTATTATTATTATTATTATTATTATTGGTAGATCAGCTGGCTACGGACTGGAAGGTCCGGGGTTCGATCCCAGGTGGTGACAGAATTTTTCTCGTTGCCAAACTTTCAGAACGGCCCCGAGGTTCACTCAGCCTCCTATAAAATTGAGTACCGGGTCTTTCCCGGGGGTAAAAGGCGGTCAGAGCGTGGTGCCGACCACACCACCTCATTCTAGTGCCGAGGTCATGGAAAGCATGGGGCTCTACCTCCATGCCCCCTAAGTGCCTTCATGGCATGTTATGGGGATACCTTTACCTTTTTACCTTTATTATTATTATTATCATTATTATTATTATTATTATTATTATTATTATTATTATTGGTAGATCAGCTGGCTACGGACTGGAAGGTCCGGGGTTCGATCCCAGGTGATGACAGAATTTTTCTCGTTGCCAAACTTTCAGAACGGCCCCGAGGTTCACTCAGCCTCCTATAAAATTGAGTACCGGGTCTTTCCCGGGGTAAAAGGCGGTCAGAGCGTGGTGCCGACCTCACCACCTCATCCTAGTGCCGAGGTCATGGAAAGCATGGGGCTCTACCTCCATGCCCCCTAAGTGCCTTCATGGCATGTTACGGGGATACCTTTACCTTTTTACCTTTATTATTATTATTATTATTATTATTATTATTATTATTATTATTATTATTATTATTATTATTATTATTATTATTTAACTAGATACAAAGTATTACTGTATTCTCAGCTACAGAATTTAAAGATTTGTTATTCATTTGTATTGAGGTGTTCATTGATCTTTGAAATGATCTTTTGTAAAAGATCGCATGACTTGGGATTTTGAGAACTTTTATAAATTCTTGTTGTCTCTAATTTCCAAATGTTTATAGTCCATAATTATTATTAGCACCAGGAAGATACTCGTAGATCATCGCTCGATAGGGGACTGAGGGCGTAAAGTATTTATACAGGGTATGTAAAAAGTGCCGTAGCGCATAATTACAGTTAAAATTGAGTGAGGGGAATTGGAACAAAAATCTCAGACATGTCAAACCTTGCATTTAGAAATGGATACTGCTTTTATAGAAACAAATGAATGTTTTTGCGATCTTTGTTGTGCGAATTATGGCGTCATTGAGAGCATTTATAAATGTCAGCCTATAGATTTTTTAAATAAATAATCTCAAAGAGCTTACTTTTATGTATTAATTCATTTGTTTTGTATAAAAACACAATGCTACGGTTACTATAGTAACGATTTAATTGCTGGTGCATTTCGTTAGTCATTGTGTTATGAAAACAGTTTTATTGACGAAATCGACATGAAACTAGATGCTAACAGGAAATGATCTTTGTGCGAGATCGTGCGTATTTGCTTGCTTTCCGCACAAAACCAATACGCGGTAAGTGTGAAATACCACATTCAGTATTCCCAACCTAACACACATAACAATTTCCCTCTTTTTACCGCTTAAGCGCCATATTCATTTTACTGCTTTAGGCTTTTAACATATTATTTTTAGAGACGTTTAACATAGTAATAATTATAAATTGGAAACTTATCACTGCAATTTCACCTAAATTGCAATGTTAATTATTGTTTTTAAATATTTGCAAAAATTAAGTAAAGTCTACTACTCCACGAAACTTATTGCATTCCTGATACAAGTAACATTAAGGAAGCCGTGAAAAAATTAACAAGATTCCAGATGCCGATGTTATTACTGCAATATGTTATATAAATAATATTGTTAAAACATTAAAATGAAAAATAAATCATTACATAACCTTACCGTTTGTTTTAAGTTCGCATTTATAGACTGGGGAAAAAAAAAGACAGATGTATATCACGGCCTGCTGGAATATAGTAAACACAGAAAACATTTTATAGCAACAATGTTGAAGATAGATATTTTAGTTTTTAAAAGTTGCCGTCATTGAACAGAAACGAAGATGGAGGTTTCATTGCAACTAATTATAAATTCCTCTTTCAGATATGTAATAAACGATCTTCGCACAAAATAATGTACGATACACGAGCGGTATGTTTGTTTTCATGTTCTCAGAAATTAAAAAAGCTCAACTACGTTTCGCTTTTTCAATCTTTTCCTCGACCATGAAAACGTCAACATACCGCTCTTGTAACGTATATTACTATTTTATGTCTCTGTAATGTGCATGTTCCTTGGATTTCGGTTCTGTGTATTCCACAGAGTTTCGTTAAAAAGTGTGCATACCTCTGTCACCAAACCCTGTCATCACCAAGATCTCATTTCCAAAAAAAATAAGCGCTAATGATCCCCATCGAGCTTGAAGATCCATTTAGTCTTCCATCGGACTTACCGATACACGCGTACACGATGCTCGCACGGCCGGCGTGACACGCACAGCAGTTGTGGTAGTGACAGTCCATGACGGGGACTGCATGCCTGACTCAACGCATTCACCTGTGGCAGAGGAAAGATTATTGCTGAGCGTGAAAGTGAAGATGATAATAATAATAATAATAATAATAATAATAATAATAATAATAATAATAATAATAATGAGTAAGGAGCGGATTCCTATGTAATTAAATATTCTTTTTGCGTGTGATAAAACACAATTAACAAAGTTAAAAATTCCGAACATGAAGTTTCAAGTTTAAAAATCGAATTTTATTTCACATAAAAACACATATTTTCACAAAAAATTATGTAAATACATATTTTCAGGAAATCTATTATAAACACATAAATCTAGGAGTTTTTTACTTAAATAATTTTTTACAAGAACTTTTAAATATTTTAAAACTAAATCAATTATGTCACTCAGAAGTACGTTATCTTTTTTAAGAATCCTTGGTTGCTTCGTGTTTCTAAGCGCTGTGTGGTGTATCCGTGATCCATTTTCGTAATAGTATCGCCTCAAGTTCTCAGAACTGCTAGGCAGCATATCAGTGTTATTATTAGAGAATAAATTAACAAGGACAAGGAGGAGAGATCTTGTAACACAAAATTAGGAATGTTTATTGTTGCTGAAGATGATTTCATTCCACGCTTTGTTTGTGAAACACAACAGATAAGAGCTCGGGTATGAACATTATTTAATTTAAACAAATCTCTCTCTCATGTCTATCAAGTAAGGCAATATATCTTGTTGTGATTCCCTGTTATCGGGCTTCACCAATCGATATCATTCAAGATATACTGAAAGATGGTTGTTTAAAAAGCGATTTGGCTTTCCTATTACCAAATTTAAGCTTTTTGTGTGATACCATAAAAAACTCGAAACATCCAAAAACCTGTTGTCTGAAACAGGGAGGTGCGTGCCGTGGAAATTAAACTAGACTCGCTACCAGGTTCAAAAGCACAATTACTAAGGGACAAATTCCAGAATGTGTTTGGGAAAAACAGTGGATATAAAAAAATGTGTAAAGTTGCTCAAGTATTGGAGGATGTGCCTGTAGGTGAAATTGACGTTGTTCAGAGATAATCGGCATGCATTTGTGATGGAGATGACCTTTGTTGTTCACTGCAATTCTCGGCCAACTACTAGCATTCAACTGCGGTTGGTGAGTACCTAGTAATATTTTTTTTTCAAGCTAAGTAAGGTATTTTTGTCATATTAAAAAAAATATATTTTTTTATTTTTAGCAAATATTTTCGTACTTTTCAGCACATAAAAATAAATATATTTAAATTTTTTAGCACATAAAGATCCGTTCTCTAGTAATGACATTATCACATGAAACAGGAAAGATATTAGCTACAAAAAACAGTCTAAATCACAAATCTAAGTCACTATGATGAACTTGCAAACCTCTAATACATTAGATTAGAACTCACTAGGCTACATTGAAATTGTTGTTGTTCCAATGGATAGGCACTTGAAATGAAGTCATTTGCCATCTCGCACTCCGATGTCTTTCGATGTGTTCTATGTTCATCTCTTCATTTGACTCACACACTACACAGATGGATGTACGGGAAATGACTGTCCTGTGCAGCTGGCTTGCCAGGCAATCCTGACCTGTTGTCAGCCTGAACAGCGCAACAGCAGATTTCGTGGGCAATGGCGGAGGCACAATTACAGGAAATAAGTTTTAAAGAAACTTTTGTTATGTAACATTTTTCATGAAAATCAATAATAAGGGAGATATTTCGATTTAT
Source organism: Periplaneta americana (assembly GCA_025594305.2). Lineage (NCBI taxonomy): Eukaryota > Metazoa > Arthropoda > Insecta > Blattodea > Blattidae > Periplaneta > Periplaneta americana. Next base: position 64,206,823 of record JAJSOF020000038.1, on the reverse strand, counting down.
TTAATTCAGCCCCCTTTATAACCCCCCCTTTAAATAAAGCATTTTGAATGCCATATAGCCTAAAATCTAAGTTACAACAAACTTAATTTATATTCCAATTTTCATATAAATCGGTTCAGCCATTATCGCGTGAAAAGGTAACAAACATCCAGACAAACAGACAGACAGACATACAAACAAAAATTAAAAAAAAGCGATTTTTGTTTTCAGAGTGGTTAATTATATATGTTAGGACCAATTATATTTGGAAAATCGAAAATTACTAGAAATTTTTCGGCTACAGATTTATTATTAGTATAGATTATGTTATGCATATAGAGTGTTAGTTGGGAGGCCGGAGGGAAAAAGACCTTTGGGGAGGCCGGGACGTAGATGGGAAGATAATATTAAAATGGATTTGAGGGAGGTGGGATATGATGGTAGAGACTGGATTAATCTTGCTCAATATATTTACCGATGGCGGGAACTTATTCATGAATTTCGGCAAAAAACCTTTGCAACGGGTTTTTAAAAATTTTAACTTGTAAGTTTCAGTTAAAAATGCTATACATTAAACTTACAGTAATTATATTTATTAATATTATGTTCTAATGGAACATATTCATGAATTTCCTTAAATCTTTGCAACATAATTTTAAACAAATTTTAACTTGTGTTTAATTTTCGATGTTAAAATGCTTGCCCTGCCATTATTACAAGTTCTTTACACAATAAATGCCAGTTCTAATAATCATTTATATATATATATATATATATATATATATATATACTGTATATATATAGTCAATAGTTATTTGTAATGATGGATAAGACTTTTTACATAACAGGAAAAATCCGTGGAAACAAAATGTATTGGACTATATGTAATATCTTTTTAAAAAGTTAAAGGTGGTTTTAAACAGGTAACCCCCTCCTTACGTACGCCCCTGATCTCGGGGTTAGTCAATAAAATTTTCCATGTTTTATCGTTTGATCAATCCGAAATTTGTTGTTTTTAGGCAGATCTGAGTTTACTTTTGATTAGTTGTTTTACAAAACAAAATGGAATCCATTATTAGATACTTGTCAAATTTCAGTGACCTTTTAGCCAAAGTCTGCTGTTTCATTTCCCTTTGTTTCAGAATGGGAAGGAATTCACTGCGAACGAATGTTTTTTTAAGGTAATACATCATTTTTCTGTAATCCTGAATTTTAGCCCTTTTTCTAGACTGTTTTGAAATTTTATGTAGCTTATATGACTGCCCTTGAATCTAATAATACGACAGCGCTTTGGATTTCTTTTTTTTTGCAAAGATATGTAAATAGTGCGCAGTAACTTCTTCAAAAGTTGTATATTTTCCTACAGAACGGTAAAATGAAAACAGAGGACATGTTCCTGTTCCTCTTGAACGTGATGTAGAGATCTATCTATATTTATACGGTCTTACTAATAAAAACTCTATATACAGACATTTAACTGTCTTATAACTTATACAATGAATAGCTCGTTTATAAGTCGTGTGTAAATTCCTTACTAATAATCACTACATACGTCGTGTATAACAGTATAACTGTTACACAGCTACGTCATAGTTTACTGGATCCGGTAGAGCGCTCTAGTGTGGCGTGTTAAATATCGATAGTACAACTAGCTCTAATCGATTACCACACTACATTTTGGTCAAAGAGTTCAAGATACAGCAATATTATTCTAATAATTCTATGATCTTTGGTTTGTTCTTCTTTGGTTACTAGGCAACCATCATCATAAAATGACAGTCGATACGAACAGCTGTTAGAGGGGCGGCCATTTTTTCTCTATATACAACGCTTAAACAAGGGGTTTCGTATATATAACTACTGCAAAGCAATTCCCATGTATATTTACAGCCTGTTTATACGTCCATCGCTTATTCACGGTTTATTAGTAACGTTTTCAGTCTCAACTCTGCATAATTCTCGTATAAAAACTATACACGGTTTATTAGTAAGACTGATAGAATATAATAGGTAATACATGGGCAATCGCAACAGGCATCTATAATGAACACCGATCAAAATACCCCTCATTTCTCGTGAAAAACAAGAACTGAATAGACTTCAATGGACTATAGTGGACTTTATGTTGTCGGCAAACAGCTGGATACATTAAGAAGATTGACTGATACATGGGCAATACCTGCTTCTCTGTAGAAATGCAAAATGTGTACTTCGAAGCGAGACAAATGAAGAAACAAATTATATTTTTAAAAGAAAACAGCCACATACAGTACATACATGGAAGGCCGACTAACTGCGGCCGGAACGGGTCATGACCAAGGTTGCCAGATATCCCGATTTTCAACATGTCCAGATTGTCATATAAAAGTCCCGAGTCCCGCTTCGATTCGAGACGGGACGCAAAAAGTCCCTCCTTTAGAGAATTAATATCACGCGAATAATTCTATCGTTACGTAGAACTATTTTCTTTTAGGCTTAAGTACTTACTTACTTACTGGCTTTTTCTTAACCCGGAGGTTTGCATTGCATTGGAGCCCGCCATAGGTCCCTTTCTGAGCAAGATTAATCCATTCTCTATCATCAATATCCCAACATTTCAAATCCATTTTAATATTATCTTCCCATCTACGTCTCGGCCTCCCTAAAATGCTAAAGTCTTTAAATATGTAGGAAGCTCTAAAAATGGCCTCCTAACTAACACTGTATATGCATTTTGGATTCGCCCATACGTGCTAAATGCCCTGCCCATCTCAAAATCTGGATTTTATGTTCCTAATTTTGTCAGATATGAAGAATAAAATGCTGAAGTTCTAAATTGTGTAACCTTCTCCATTCTCCTGACAACTTCATCCCTCTTAGCCCCAAATGTTTTCCAAAGCACCTTATTCTCAAACACCCTTAACCTATGTTCCTCTCTCAAAGTGAGAGTCCAAGTTTCACAACCATACAGAACAACCGGTAATATAACTCTTTCGTAAATTCTAACTTTCAGATTTTTTGACAGCAGACTGGATGATAAAAGCTTCTCAACCGAATAATAACAGGCATTTCCCGTATTTATTCTGTGTTTAATTTCCTCCCGAGTATCATTTATATTTGTTACTGTTGATCCCAGGTATTTGAATTTTTTCACCTCTTCAAAAGATAAATTTCCAATTTTTATATTTCCATTTCGTACAATATTCTGGTCACGAGAGATAATCATATTCTTCGTCTTTTCGGGATTTACTTCCAAACCTATCTCTTTCCTTGCTTTCAGTAAAATTCCCGTGTTTTCCCTAATCGTTTGTGGATTTTCTCCTAACATATTCACGTCATCCGCATAGACAAGCAGCTGATGTAACCCGTTCAATTCCAAATCCTCTATTTGATCATGTAATTTTTGTAATTGTTTTCTCTGATAATTATATCTGACACTTTTTATATACATTACCAGCATAATCTAGAAACTAAAATACATCTATAGGATTAACAACTACGTAGCCTACTGGTATGTATCAAATAGTAAATTATTATGATTTACTTCCATAACTAGTATAATACATTATCTTCAAGCCGTGCTCATTATTTCAGAGGCGCACTACATTGAAGCTTTTCTAAGAATTGTAGAAACACTATCTGTTCTTTGGTACACGATAGCAGAACCTGGAAACTTCTAAAGCAATGTGAGAGAGAGCTAACATCAGCAGAGATGTTCATGGAAAAAATAGCAGGCTACTTCTAGAGATAAGAAAAGATGCGCACACTTAACTATGAATATATCAAATAATATTGATTGAACTGATTTTATATATGCACACTAATGTACACTACCAAAACAAATTACAACAGTACAAAGCCTTTTGATGGGAATCTGTAGGACTTATAAGCTATAGACGGGAAGGTTAACAGACCATGTTAGGCTTTGTAGAAGGTGAGGAAGGTAGTCTTCGTAAGAATTGTCGCATTCTTAACAAATCTATCATTTCCTCGAAGTATGCAGAATAAGAAACATTTTATTCTTTAACTAGACCACACAACATGAGCTTTGCATTCAGGTTTCATAGGTATGAAATAATGAAACTAACAGTTACTATAGGAATGAGAAATATTTGCGTTTCAAAGAAGTACATAACCTCACTGATGGCTACAAAACAATATGAATACACACGATTTCATATTACTAAAGTTTCTATAATACTCGTAAATGCTAGTATTTAAGTACTGGTAATGAATTAAATGGTATAATTTAATAATTATATAATCAATTCAGTAGTACTTACGGTTTATTTTTGTGTTGTTTTGTTTTAAAAGCTTTTTCTTCGCTATCATTACTTACTGAGACAACAATGTAAACAAGAATTTCCCATTTTACGAGTGAAACTTTTACACATGCAATTATTAATAAAGACAAAGTGCATTCACACTTCAGCGAAAATAGCTGGAACACAAAACAAAAGGCTTGTACGAATGCTATTATTCACTTTACGCAGTTACTAATAGAGTAAAATCGCTGTATATGTAAAGTTGTGTCATTTATTTTGTTCGCCATCACATTATTCCAAGTAACTATTTGCTATCTAATTATCATAGGTAATATCACTGGAGTTGTATGCATTATCTGAATTTTAAGATGACATTTATCAATAATTTGTTGGATATCTATCCAAGGATGATCAAAGAGTTCTACTAAAATGTTGTCAAAATAATCTGAAATATAGCATTAAATTTAAAAGGAATGCAAAATGAGGCGTTCAGAAGTCAACATGATTAACTCCTTTTCCAAAGATTTTGAGATATTCAAGGTTAAACTTAAACACACACTATTAATTCTGTGATGTAGTCGAGAAGAATACTGCAGTCTGTGGGCTTTTTACTGAACTATGGAGCAAATCACATTGACCACTGAAAATATGGTCAATTTAAGGGGAGAGGATGATATTTTTTAAAACTTTTTTCCTATTTGGTGTAAAATATTAATTTTTTTTTGTATGTAGAGAGCTCATAGCTGTAGCAACTCAACCAAAAATAAATATTTTGAAAAAAAAATTATTTGGGGGCCCAGATTTGAAAAAAATATACCCAATGCAGGATTTTACTAAAACCGATATACCAAAACCATTTTTAAAGATAGATTCACCCGTTTTTGCAATGTACTTGCAAAAGCATGTTCTACAAACTGTCAGTAACAGAAGGTTATATTAGTTCCATGTTAGTTTGTAAAAAAACAATTAAAATTTAGTCAACTGGATAATACGCACGGCAGACCAATATCGATAGTCGACTTTCGCTGGCCACTAGTCACCGAATACCAGCCGTATCAAACAAAATATAATCGAAATGGCTTTGTCAAATTCGCGACTATATTCTTAAATAATTCAACTATTAGTCAAGTTCTATAGGAATGTAGTAAAACGGCGGTTTTTTGAATGCATTAAATGAAAATCAAGATGTAATAAGATAATAAACTAGGTTATCACAAGGAAATTAACAGGAAAAAGATGTATTTCACGGAATACAATTAAAATGACGGAATGACGGAGTAAATTTCCGGTTAATGTTCGCCAAAGCGTAAAGTACGTAATTATGACGGCGTTGCTGTTTTATTTCTGGCCTATAGAAAATACCTAGCCTTTTAGAAAAAAATTTAAGGACCATGAAATTATTCACCGCTTTCATTATAGGCCTATTATTTTTTAACAATATTACGAATCAAAAACTGTCATATTATAAATTTTAACTACTTCATGGACGAAAAATCAAGCTAAAACCTAACCTAACCAAAATAAAACCTTGTAACCAAAGCTAACCTAACCTAACCTTACCAAAGCTACTAACCTAACCAAAACTAATCTAACCTAACCAAAGCTAATTTAACCTAACCTAAGCTAACCTAACCTAAGCTAACCTAACCAAAGCTAACCTAATTAACAAAGCTAATAACTCTAACCAAAACTAATCTAACCTGACATAAAGCAATTTGTTGGAACCTAACCAAGGAACCTAATCAAATCTAAGCTAAAATGTTAACATAACATAACATAACATAAATAACATAACATAACATAACATTCATAACATAACATAACATAACATAACATAACATAACATAACATAACATAACATAACATAACATAACATAACATAACCTTCGTAAATGCAAGGCCTGTAACCGGAGCAAGAAGGGCATCTCAATTTTAATCTGCAAGTACACGCAAAAATAAATTCAAGTTAAGGGGATCATGCTACTGCATGAAGGTTTTTCGCATGCGCTAAAAAACTTTTCTGTCCCGAGCCTCTCATCTAAGGCACTCAACAAAAATAAATATTTTGCAAATAAACATTGTCGCTAACAGTGGTGCTATCTCAATAATGTTGAAAAAAGGTAGACCTAATGAGAGAAAATTTACTCCCGATATACGCAAAACCATTTTTAAAGATAGATTCACCCGTTTTTGTATTTACTTAAATTTGGTGCTAACAGTAACGGCATTTTCAAAGTGACCGTGCTAATTCTCCAATAAACAATTAAAATTTAATAACACTTTTCTGAATTCCTTTCTTGCAAACAAACGGACGTAATTTTAAAATGAAATCAATTAACAAAATTCTGTTACAGAGAAAATTTTCCTAATACTCTAAAGAATGTGTGTTCTAAATTTCATGCATGTATCTTTAATAGTTCAGAAGTTATATTCATTTTTGTCTGGCAATGAAGCAAAAAAATGAAGTTACCGTAAACCGATAAAAGGGGTCGAGTGATTTAAAAATCCATAGCGCAGGAAGTTTAACAATGGCGTCTCAACATCCGATATGGGCACAAATTCCCACAATTATGCTATGCATTCCACACAAATCACAGAGTATTTTAAAGTTAGCAACTTAAACATCATATTTAATGGTAATATAATAATTGTTATCTTCTCTTTATTATTTATTTATTCAGTTATTATTATTCTCAAAGTAGTCTTATTCAAATAAATTCAATTGGGCATGGTTCCATTTCAATTAGCCTACATCTAGCGTTTATAAACAAATGAAGTGAGCCTCAGAACAAAGATAACATACAGGAAATAAGGTCGTATTCATAAACAAGGCTGTGGATGAAGATTTTCCAAGTCTCGTTTATGTATACGACTCGTAAGTAAATTTTAGTGTGGGAGTAGAAAAAGTTTATTGCGTTTAAAAATTTTATTCATACTTAAAATTAGTACACTTATAATATAAGAATGCAATGACTGTCGATAGTACAGAATGTGTGTTGAAACCAGAATGATTCGCACTTGTAAAGCACTGACGTTCGTCTATTGGAGATCAATAGCAAAGAGCAGGAATATACGATCGCATGTACGATAAGTAGGAGTGGTTGTCGCTCAGACACTGGGTGTTGTTTCCGAGGTCTGTCCCTGGAATGAGGTCTTCATTTGGGGCAATTCCTTGCGCCGCCATCTGGTCTCGAACCTGAAAGAAACCACAAACTCAGTTGCTAGGTTACCGACGATGCACTGGAGTGATATAAATTATCTACCACTAAAATGGCCCGTAGCATATTTCATTTTGTAATGCAGCTTATCTTAATATCGATGATGTTTTGTAAAAAGGGCGCTATCAACAAAATCAGAAGACCTAAAAAATGTTTAAAAATTTATTCTATAAAATACTTTGTGCGAGATCGTGCGTATTTGCTTGCTTTCCGCACAGAGCCAATACGCGGTAAGTGTGAAATACCACATTCAGTATTCCCAACCTAACACATATAACAATTTCCCTCTTCTTACCGCTTAAGCGCCATATTCATTTAACTGCTTTAGGCTTTTAACATATTATTTTTAGAGACGTTTAACATAGTAATAATTATAAATTGGAAACTTACCACTGCAATTTCACCTAAATTGCAATGTTAATTATTGTTTTTAAATATTTGCAAAAATTAAGTAAACTCTACAACACCACAAACGTTACTGCATTTGTAATGCAAGTAACATTAAGGAAGCCGTGAAAAAATCAACAAGATTCCAGATGCCGATGTTATTACTGCAATATGTTATATAAATAATATTGTTAAAATATTAAAATGAAAAATAAATCATTACATAATCTTACCGTTTGTTTTAAGTTCGCATTTATAGACGGGGAGGGGGGAAGACAGACGTATATCACGGCCTGCTGGAATATAGTAAACACAGAAAACCTTTTATAGCAACAATGTTGAAGATAGATATATTTGTTTTCCAAAGTTGCCGCCATTGAACAGAAACCAAGATGGAGATTTCGTTGCAACTAATTAGAAATTCCTCTTTCAGGTATGTAATAAACGCTCTTCACACAAAATAATGTACGATACACGAGCGGTATGTTTGTTTTCATGTTCTCGGAAATTAAAAAAGCTCAACTACGTTTCGCTTTTTCAATCTTTTCCTCGAACATGAAAACGTCAATATACCGCTCTTGTAACGCATATTACTATTACCTATTTTCTTAATATCAATATTTACAGTAATTTTATAAGCCTCAGTTTTTCATACATAAAGGAAATGAGTCGAAGGAATTATTTATAACCATTTATTAATGTAAAACTACAAAAATGTTGGTAACGGCCTTCTTACAAAACACTGTCGATATATATTTTAACTTTTGCCTTCTCCAAGATCTCTCCCAAACATGCTTTGGCTTTTTCGGGAGCGAATTAATTGCAAATTATGTGATATTAAATTTTTATAAAAGAGTTCAAATTATTAATAATTATTTATTCATCATCTTTAGTTAAAGCGTTCATAAGTAATTAAATTAATTTGTTGTTCAAAGGAAGTGTTCAAATTATTAACCGATATCAAATATTCATAAGTAGAGGAAATGTCTGGTCATATGATCACCGTGCCCCAGGATCATTTCTTGGGAAATTGGCATATTTTACGACGCTTTATCAACTGAAAACGGCATAAAAAAGCCAAGGTATTGGCTGACTTTCCGAGGGCAAAGCCCCAGGAAGTTCATGTGTGTAGAGCTTATCATAGAGAGCACTGTAAACAGCTTTTTATTAAAGCAGGTACTCTTATCTTGCCATCTATTTACGTTATGGCTTGCCCTCTGTATGCTAGGGATGATCTTAAAAAGTCCCATGACATTCATGGTCATTTTACTACTAGGAATTCTAATACATATTTGGATGAATTTAAATGTTCTATTTCGGAGAACAGTTTTAAATATTATGTCTGTAAACTTATTCAATACTCTTTCTATTAGAATTAACAATTTATCAAAGGGAAGGTAAAATCCAAACTTTATAATGTGAATTTAATATTATGATATTGTGTGGTGATGTTCTTTTTTTTTTTTAATTATGACGGTGCCATAATATGCTGTAATGTCACTTGGTGAATTAAATAAATCAGTCAGTTGCGCGCAAAATAAGTTTTTACCTGATATGAATGCATCAGTTACGCGCGCTGTGACGGTCAGTTATACATCAGTTGCGCGCAGCATTTCCCTTCCCATTTTACAGAGACTTAAGATTCTCTGTGCAGCTGATGCTGTCGACAGGTGTGGTAAAATGCTTCTTACCATGCTGTAGCAGTAACTTGGTGAAATTATTGTCAAGAAATTTAAAATATTTGTACATACAACATGAATATTATTACTAATTAAAAAAAGTCTTTTTTCTTATAAAAATAACAGATGCTGTTGAGAAAACGTAGTGTACTGACATTCCCGTGTTCATATTGAGAATTGTGGCTACAAGGTATAGTTTGTGTTTTTTGTGTACAGGACTGACTCTAGAAATGTTACCTTTGTTATTATTTTAATACACTCGATTGTGTTTGAAGAAGTACTAGTGTTAACAAAATCGTAAATATGTGGACTAGGGGAGACTGTTGTACCTTCAGCATAGTGTACCTTTGAACATTTTTTTGTTTTTTAATTTTTTCTGCTACCTAGAGGACTCAAACTGAAGTAGATTGTAGAAGCTCTGGTCGTAGTTTCAGTCTGATTTATTGCAAAGTGTGAGTTCCACAGACAAAAGAAGTTTTTTTAGTACCAAAAGTAAACATTTCGTTCATTGATGTATGTTTTCTAACACAAAACCAGATTGCATTTGTTAATATCCTTCAAGTACGGTGTGTTCCCTATCATCTGGTGAGTAATAACATATTTTAATTTCCATGATTTATTTGACTCTCTAGTTTTCGGAGCCATATTTGTTTAAACGTGCACCCTGTTGTACCTTTGAACACAAAACAGCTTGTATCATGGAACGTGTTCCAAATTACACGATGCTATCGGTTTTTGTTTTTCTTTTATTTTAAGATCATGTCACGAAGTAAGTCTGGAGTTACGAGGCCCCCAATTGACACGGATGCCTTGAAGAAAGTTGTTGAAGCAGTTATTGCTCCTCCAGGAAATAAAATCTCAATCAGAGAAGCCTGCTCTGGTTTATGATTTCAAATACATTTTAAATATGATTGTTAGTTCTTACAGCTATATTCCCACCTATATTCCATGTGTTCCAACTTCCAAGAGTGAATGTTCCAAGGTACATGGACCTGTTGTACCTTTGAACATATTACATATCCCTTCATTTTATTTTTTCCATCCTTAATAGATCTGTAAAACAGGAAGTTGTAAAGGAATCTTCAATAATTATTTCAAGCATTTTTTCATTTAAAAAATTTCATTTCCCAAAAATAAAAAAAATTAAATGCGAAAAGTGTTTAAAGGTACAACAGTCTCCCCTACATTCTGGTACGTCTTTGTTGTTCTGTTTGACAACTAAAAGATCCGCGCGCAACTGATGTGTTTTACCTATTAACAGGGTTGCGCGAAAATGATGAATTTTTAATCTCTTCGAACGCAACTGATATACGCCAGTCCCGGATGGGTGCTACTCTTGGGTTCACATTGGTCCACTGTGCGCCCTATAAAGGGGTGAATCGTAAGTACTGTCATTAATTTCAAGGGGTTGTTCTTTGAGATATTTCAAACAAAAATGTTTAATACAATTTTGCTCGTTTTTACTTCCTTTTCGAGATGAAAACTGTTTTATGTGTAACATTTCATAGCGTGTTTTGGGAAGGGTATTGATTTAATTCCCAATATCATCAGTCATTTAAGAGAGCAGTGTGTCATGATAATACTTACTTACTTACTTTTTTAAGGAACCCGCAGGTTCATTGCCGCCCTGACATAAGCCCGCCATTGGTCCCTATCCTGAGCAAGATTAATCCAGTCTCTTTCATCATATCCCACCTCCCTCAAATCCATTTTAATGTTATCTTCCCATCTATGTCTCGGCCTCCCTGAAGGTCTTTTTCCCTCCGGCTTCCCAACTAACACTCTATACGCATTTCTGGATTCGCCCATACGTGCTACATGCCCTGTCCACCTCAAACGTCTGGATTTAATGTTCCTAATTATGTCAGGTGAAGAATACAATGCGTGCAGTTCTGTGTTGTGTAACTTTCTCCATTCTCCTGTAACTTCATCCCTCTTAGCCCCAAATATTTTCCTAAGCACCTTATTCTCAAACACCCTTAAGCTATATTCCTCTCTCAAAGTGAGAGTCCAAGTTTCACAACCATACAGAACAACCGGTAATATAACTGTTTTATAAATTCTAACTTTCAGATTTTTTGACAGCAGACTGGATGATAAAAGCTTCTCAACAGAATAATAACAGACATTTCCCATATTTATTCTGCGTTTAATTTCCTCCCGAGTATCATTTATATTTGTTACTGTTGCTCCAAGATATTTGAACTTAAATTTCCAATTTTTATATTTGTATTTGGTACAATATTCTCGTCACGAGACATAATCATATACTTTGTATTATGATAATACATGATTAAAATAATTTTAGTTTTGTCCTTTCAATCATTTATTATCATAATAAAGTGCTCTCTTAAATTGACTGAGCATATTGGGAATTCAAGAGATGGCTTTCCTAAAACACGCTATAAAATGTTTCATATAAAACAATTTTTATCTCAGAAAGGAAGCAAAAACGAGAAAACTGTATTAAACTTTTTTATTTGAGATATCTCAAAGAATAACCCCCTGAAATTAATGACATTACTTAGGTTCACTATATGTGATGATTGTTCCAATCCAGCAAGTAGCTTAGCAGTATTCATGAATCTGATGCTGACAGGCAGGCCATCCTGTCTCAGCCCTACAGAGCCAAGTCCCATCCTATAAGCTGCAGAGTTGTAAGACTTTAAACCACATGTCAACATCGGAGACATTCATACTACCCCAAGAATTGACCTCAGCCTAATTTTATCATTGCAGGGTGTTGGTGGAATGATGGAAGTACAACGAGAAATATTCTGCATGACGTCTGCTTGTCCACCACAGATTTCATCATGGATCAACGGGGATTGAACCCGGACCGCCTCGAAGGAAGACCAGCCACGCACTCATTATCTGCAGATGCGAGAAAGGTGAGAAGGAACGTTTACTAACCTTTTCAATGCCTTCCAGAACCCTCAGAAGGTTCAGACCTGCAAGTTTCTGCAGATCCTCGACGGTCCACTCGGGCTCTCCAGGACGGCGGTCTGCCAGACGGTCGAACAGGTTCGGGAACTTGGACACGTCCTCCAGACCGACTGGCACCCTGTAGGACAACGAACGAAAAGTCTTCAGAAATGTGTTGCTTAATTCTCTAGCCTCAGAGCGTTCAGCTTGGCTCCCGGCCGGAAACGAGCATCCAGACATGATTGCATATCCGGCGTAGACTGCTTGGGGTTGGCAACATCTTACTTACTTACTGGCTTTTAAGGAACCCGGAGGTTCATTGCCGCCCTCACATAAACCCGCCATTGGTCCCTATCCTGAGCAAGATTAATCCATTGTCTATCAACATATCCCACCTCCCTCAAATCCATTTGAATATTATCTTCCCATCTACGTCTCGGCCTCCCTAAAGGTCTTTTTCTCTCTGGCCTCCCAACTAACACTCTATATGCATTTCTGGTTGCTGTAGTCGTGCCAGACAATCAGTCCCATTCCAAGGCTTATTTGAAGGATTCGCAACAAGCGTTTTTTTACGGTGATGGGCAGGCTTCGAGACTCCGGACCCGATAGAGCAGTTCAGTGGGAAATCTGCATAACGGTGTACTGAGTATAGTGGTAAAGCGTACAGTGGGTGGGGGTACTGTGGAATGAATGCCAACAAATACGCAAAGGAAAACGCTCTGGATTTGAAGGTTCTGACGAATAATGTAATTTGGTTTTCATACAAACTGTGTCTGAAACTTTTACACGGTTAGAAAAGTCAGAGCAAGAGATGCCGGAAGCCCTCAAATTAATTTAGAAAATGATGCAGAGAATTAATGAGACATCAAAACTTACTGAACGTTAAAACAGAAGTGGAAGTCAATTTTATGCAAAAATAACGGATATGGAACATTGTGTAACATAAACAGCAAATTAGTGGGCATAGAGTCACCTGAGAATAAAGGACTGTCTCTTAGAGATTGCAATGATGTTAGGTTTTTTCGTTTTGCTCCTATCACGTCATGCGACGTAGAGCGCCGCTTTCCACAGTACAAACTTTGGCAGATAACCGAAAAAGATTTACGTTTGAGACACTGAGAATGTATCTTGTAGTACATTGCAATTCGGTACTGTAACTGCACTTCCTAAAGACGACCAATAGGATGAATGAAAAAATTAAAATTGCTACATGCTTATTTCCACCATTAACACTGTGTATAATTAAACACAAATGCTTATAAAAGACAGGAGAATAAATGCTTTTCACATTATTTTGACATTGTCATAGTGTAAAATTTAATCTTTCAAAATGTCCATATGTGTGTGTTCCCCCATACTACCGACTTTTCTAAATAGCAACGTTTTACCTCAACTTTACCTTTCACTCTACCTGCAGAGTCAACCCTGGTTTGTGCACAGTAAACTTATTGTATCGGGTCCAAAGTCTCGAAGCCTGGTTATGGGTTATTAGCCCTGCGCCCAACCCCCAAGCTGGAGGACCACCCTCATCGGCTGTCCGCGACTGCTTATTCGATATATTCACAGCTACCCTCCATATCTGGAGACCGTCTCCTCGATCTTTTGAAGAAAATACGAGAGACTAGGAATCGACAAAATTCTACAGAAGATTAGTTAAATTATTCAGTTCATTTACTGAAAACAACTTTCTTTTCCATTAATAATTAAATTAGGTATTTTGTTTTAAAATAGTAAATCAATTGCAGTTAGCAGTTCTGATTTGATTAGATGTGTCGTGCTGCTGTTTGGAACATCTGTACACTTTATTGTTATGAGATTGTTCCCGTCGCTATTAAGGCAGCCAAATCGAAAAAGGTCGATATTTAAACGTGCATCTTGTGATTCCTTATCGTTATTCATTTCTTAAGGCTCGATAAATATTCTTTTGCAATCGCACCATTTGGGCTCTTTCGTTGGCGTTTGGATCAGAAAGCACACGAAGACGTTATTTGCCGCTCAATTATTTGCTGAATTACAGAGCGTTTGATTTATTATCATAGACAAATTAAATGTTTAACTGCAGCAAATAGATTTTATGGTGGCAACGAAAGAACAAAAATGGCGAACGTTCAGCTAGAACAGAAGATCAATTTAACCTCTGATCTAAGATTAAATCGGTTTATACAATGCTAGCCAGTTTTTTTAAAGATAGTTTGATTTTAAACGGATGACCAATGAAACACATTTTTGGCAAGCATTACGTTCACAAAGATTGCACATTTTAATGCATCTAATGAACAACAGAATTTATTATATAAATAATAATTTACGGCAAAATAAATGTTTAGAATAAAGGATTTTACATTATGCAAAAATAAGAGAAAAAACTCAAACTACGATACAATGGATATGGTTATTTCAGCTCCGTATTGCAGCTACCTAAAGACTGAAGTTAAAGACACATTGGGTATATAGTATGCCGAACACAGGTAATGCAATGGATAAGGATATAAACCAGGCATTCAGAAATCAGACTCTGAATGTGCAGTTATGTGCGCGGATCCCCGGTCTGTGCAGACTGAATTATTCAAGGGCTGCTCTTACCATTCTTAGCTGGAGGGGTGTACAATAATCTAGTCTGAGCTTCTAGGGTTGGATTAAATATGCATTTGGATACACTTAGCAGAAGGAAAAAAACACGGTTATATCAGTGTCTATATTTCACAATTGTAATATAAGAAACTTTATGCTTACTCAGTTATACTTCACAAAGTAGTGGTTTGTAAAGCATAATTTATTAAAATGATTTTAATATAGTATTT
Source organism: Periplaneta americana (assembly GCA_025594305.2). Lineage (NCBI taxonomy): Eukaryota > Metazoa > Arthropoda > Insecta > Blattodea > Blattidae > Periplaneta > Periplaneta americana. The sequence goes on along the minus strand of JAJSOF020000038.1, from coordinate 64,191,590 downwards.
AAGAAAAAAATATTGCAGTAATTTCGAAACAACAAAAAACGAACAAGTATTTCATTTTACGTAGTAGATACTAATTATTTTAAAGTAATAGACCCTACTCTTTCATTGTTCGTTGAGAATTATTATTTATTGGGACCATTGGTACACAAATGTTGAAGAAAATATACTCCCAATCATTTACATGCAGTAGGACATTGTGAAGTTTTTACACTGAAATAATTCCCTTGCCGTATGTCAATATAAATTAACATTAATATTAATAAATAATATAAATTAAGCTTAGAATTTAAATTCATATACAGTTTATTTAGAAAACGTTGAGAGCAAGTATCGACAAGTTGCCAGCGTTACTGAAAGAAATTAAAAGTGTAGTTCACAAGCTGTGAAGCGATGATATTCTATTTATGTCAGGTTTAAAGATTTATTAATATAAGTATACTGAATTAATATTGTGACGTTGCGATGGAAAATTTGCCATTATATATTTTTCCAGAAAATTTTTCCGCCTTGCAAATACAGTAGTTGCTTTCTTCCCTCCTTACAACCTCAAGAGCCTTAATGTATTCCTCACTATATTCTCATCACTTACCAGCTTATGAAATGAAAGTCGTAAGTCGTCTAATCTTTGATGGCTGTGTTAGTACAGACTCCAAAACAACGCCAATGTCAAGTTCGTTTTGCCGTGAGAGTACCGATTAACTTTACTAATCTGATCTAAACTGTCACAACACTATTACCTCGACATGGGCTGATGAAAGCCTTTCATTTTTAAATAATTATTGTTGGCTGAGGAAAACATAACAATTATGTTATATGATTAGTAATTTCCCTTCTTCGTTATCTGTGAACTCCTCACTTTATTTATCATAACCCATTCACAGACACAGCCAAATCTGTACCCGTACTGAAACTGAGTTACTGAAACAAAAGCTGATATGCTGTTGCAGGTCTGTACAGCCCTGTGGCGTTCCCCTCCAAGCGATTCACTCCCTCCAGGTAGGGGAACAGAAAGTGCACATCGCACAGAGACTACTGCACAATATGCAGGGTTTTGGCATGCCTGATATAAACAAACACGTCGTCGCTGCGTGTTCGTGGAGTACAGTCAACTCCCGACATACTAAAGCTATACTAGTAAACACATGCTTGAGACGTGATGTTCATTTTCGTCGTGATCTTTGTAGTGGATAATAACGTGCATTCGTAAGTTACGGAACTTGAACATATGCGGATGTCACTTGAAATGATTTCATGCTCGACCATGCCGAAATGTAGTAATTATACACCTGGTAGCAGCCCTTTAATGCATGTCATTAAAGTACACCTACTCATTAAAGTTCAGGTTTTCGATTAATCTCGGATATGCAATCGAAAGACAACTAGCGAAACGTCACGGAGGCTGGAAATCCAATACTGTCGCAGAAGGTTATGTTCTGTTACTATAATAATTAGCGTTAATTGTAAATAATATTCAAATAAATTCAATTTGTCATCTCGTTTTTCAATGTCGAATTCAATTTCAAGGTTATATGAATATTAATTTTTATCTTACTCTCTAGATTATATCAAGGTTGTCGACATTCGTGTCCCGGAAAAAATCAATACTTTCGCGTCTGCGCACATCTCACAATTTATGGGGTAGGCTATTGCACTCACTCACATAACAATAACATGAATACTTATGAATAATTTCAAGTTAGAAATATAGTCGAGCATAAAAAGTCGTATGAAACTTGCCTATAATGGTAATTAAGACGTTCGTATGAAAATTATGAAACTCACTTGCGCTCGTTTCATAAACATCCTCACGTCTTAATTACTACCATTATAGGCTCGTTGCATAATGTACTGTTATATTACAAGAAATTCTTTCAATAGCACATGACATTAATTGTGTATGAAGTATTAGAAGATATTTATATTGTCTGATATTTTTTCGTGTTTCATTAGGATATTGCATATGTCGCTAATCACTGAAAACCCACTAATTTTCTATGTACTTTTTAAAAAATTTCCTAAGCTGTACATTATTTAATTTATTAATTGTGATGTTTGCACTGAACATCATGGTAGCTACACAAATCTAAAGCGTAGAGTTAATGTCTTCATAATTTCCTTAGAAAAAACAGCAAATACGATATGCTTATTTTATATTAAACGAACTAAATGAAAAATATTATCTTCAAGCTCTTCAATTTAATTTTAATTAATTATTCAGTGAATATAGACAATAGAAAGGCTTATTTCTTTCGGCATATACATTTAACTAAATTTCTTCAGGCAATTAGAAATAGTTCCCTCCCACTTTAATTTTGAAAGTAGTACCGGAAAGTTTACATACAAGGAATCAAATTTCTTTAAACGCAATTGTTTGCGTTATGCTTACGTTTCTCGAACACGCGAGCTTCAGGGTGCCTAGGCCTACGTATCAGCGTGTCTCAGGCAACAGTGCAGTACATTGTAAAATTGGAGTGCAGAACGAAATGTTACATTTGTTCGGATAAAATTTCTGCATATTTAAAGGACAAAACTAATATTCTTTTAAATAATTTATTATCACAATACACTGCTCTATTAAATTAACTGAGCATATTGGGAATTAATCATTGGCTCCCCAAAACACGGTATGAAATATATATATATATATATATATATATATATATATATATATATATAATTTGAAGTGGTAATGAAAATTACGGGAAAACGGCTGAACGGATTTCAATAAATGACCCCTCATTTTGAAGCTTGGAACACAAAGTTTTTCAGAAAAATAGTAGTTTTCAGTGAAATGTCAATTTTCCTACATCATTTTCCTATTTTCCAAAATCCATCTTTCGTCAGTTTTGAGAACTAATTAATTGCATTTCAGAATAAAACAAAACACACAATACAATAATCAATAGACTATACACGAAGGCCATGAACTATAGGATTGCTGAGATACTTAGAGTTTAGATGGGTCAGATTCTTTCACATCATAATGCCAATATGTCGATCTTCATTTGTGTAATTTTTTAATAACGTATAAAAATAATTTAGAAGTCTGATTCTCTGGTCTATAGTTTTCCGAGTACAGCTGTGTATTCGATATTAAGAACTACAAAACTTAAGAAAGTTTGGTGACATTATTACCATTAAAATGAAATATTATTATAGTTAATGCAACACATAATGGTATACTAATGATATGAAAGGGAAATCTTTTGGAGTCTATGCATGAAGGCATAGAAAGAAGATTTTATATTAGATCTTCATTTCTATAATATACTGAGTAACGGCTATATATATATATATATATATATATATATATATATATATATATATATATATATATATACTATATATACATATATAACTGAAAACTATAAAACTTACGTAACGGCGTGGTCCATCGAAGGATGTTGCGTCAACATTTGTTGAGACTATAAATTAGGAATGCCTATAACATCGACATCAACGTGAAGTTTCGATTTTATACACGAGAACGTATAATCTCATAAACTTCTTTCCATCTGACTGTAGAAAATTATTTGAAGAGAAGTAATATAATGATAACGAGATACTAAGGTTATTGTTACGAACTTAACACTACTTGTATTAAACTTGTAGGATATGTGGAAATCAAACCACAGTATAGAGAACATATCTCTATACTGTGGTCAAACAGTTTATTTTCTTCCTGCTCACAAGGAAGTAATGTAATTGTTTAAAACTTCTGTCGTACGTAATTTTGACGTATAATGGATAAACAATTGATCCTCACTACTTCTACCGCCAAGAGAGGGCACGACGGCCAGAGGGCACGAGGTACGAGGCCACGTGAACACGAGGGCACGCGAGCATGAGAGCATGAGGGCAGGAGGGCATGAAAGCACGAGAGCACGAGGGCATGAACGCACGAGAGCACGAGGGCACGAGAGCACGAGGGCACGAGAGCATGAGGGCACGAGGGCAGGAGGGCATGAAAGCACGAAGGCATGAGGGTACGAGGGCATGAGGGTACGAGGGCATAAGGGCACGAGGGCATGAGGGCACAAGGGCATGAGAGCACGAGGGCGTGAGGGCACGAGAGCACGAGGGCATGAGAGCATGAGGGCACGAGAGCACGAGGGGATGAGGGCAGGAGGACACGAGAGCATGAGGGCACGAGAGCAGGAGAGCATGAGAGCACGAGGGCAGGAGGGCATGAAAACACGAGGGCATGAGGGCATGAGAGCACGAGAGCATGAGAGCATGAGGGCACGAGGCCACGAGGGCATGAGGGTACGAAAGCACGAGGGCATGTGGGCACGAGAACATGAAGGCTTTAGGGCACGAGAGCCTGAGGGCACGAGGGCATGAAGGAACGAGAGCACGAGGGCATGAGGGCACGAGAGAATGAGGGGCACGAGAGAATGAGGGCACGAGAGCATGAGGGCACGAGGGCATGACGAGGGCACGAGGATAAGAGGGCATGAGAGCACTAGAGGGCAGAGCACTAGAGAGGATAAGAGGGAACAGAGCACTAGGAGAGCAGAGGGAACGAGAGCATGAGGATAAGGGCACGAGAGAATGAGGGCACGAGAGCACTAGGACACGAGGATAAGAGGGCACGAGGCACTAGGACACGAGGATAAGAGGGCACGAGGGCACTAGGAGGATAAGAGGGAACGAGAGCACTAGGACACGAGGATAAGAGGGAACGAGAGCACTAGGACACGAGGATAAGAGGGAACGAGAGCACTAGGACACGAGGATAAGAGGGAACGAGAGCACTAGGACACGAGGATAAGAGGGCAAGAGCACTAGGAGAGGATAAGCACACTAGGACACGAGGATAAGAGGGAACGAGAGCACTAGGACACGAGGATAAGAGGGCACGAGAGCACTAGGACACGAGGATAAGAGGGCACGAGAGCACTAGGACACGAGGATAAGAGGGAACGAGAGCACTAGGACAGGATAAGAGGAGAGCACTAGGAGAGGATAAGAGGGAACGAGAGCACTAGGACACGAGGATAAGAGGGCACGAGAGCACTAGGACACGAGGATAAGAGGGAACGAGAGCACTAGGACACGAGGATAAGAGGGCACGAGAGCACTAGGACACGAGGATAAGAGGGCACGAGAGCACTAGGACACGAGGATAAGAGGGAACGAGAGCACTAGGACACGAGGATAAGAGGATAAGAGGGACGAGAGCACTAGGACACGAGGATAAGAGGGCACGAGAGCACTAGGACACGAGGATAAGAGGGAACGAGAGCACTAGGACACGAGGATAAGAGGGCACGAGAGCACTAGGACACGAGGATAAGAGGGCACGAGAGCACTAGGACACGAGGATAAGAGGGCACGAGAGCACTAGGACACGAGGATAAGAGGGCACGAGAGCACTAGGACACGAGGATAAGAGGGCAACGAGAGCACTAGGACACGAGGATAAGAGGGCACGAGAGCACTAGGACACGAGGATAAGAGGCACGAGAGCACTAGGACACGAGGATAAGAGGGCACGAGAGCACTAGGACACGAGGATAAGAGGGAACGGAACACGAGAGCACTAGGACACAGGATAAGAGGGAACGAGAGCACTAGGACACGAGGATAAGAGGGCACGAGAGCACTAGGACACGAGGATAAGAGGGCACGAGAGCACTAGGACACGAGGATAAGAGGCACGAGAGCACTAGGACACGAGGATAAGAGGGAACGAGAGCACTAGGACACGAGGATAAGAGGGCACGAGAGCACTAGGACACGAGGACGAGAGCACTAGGACACGAGGATAAGAGGGCACGAGAGCACTAGGACACGAGGATAAGAGGGAACGAGAGCACTAGGACACGAGGATAAGAGGGCACGAGAGCACTAGGACACGAGGATAAGAGGGAACGAGAGCACTAGGACACGAGGATAAGAGGGCACGAGAGCACTAGGACACGAGGATAAGAGGGCACGAGAGCACTAGGACACGAGGATAAGAGGGCACGAGAGCACTAGGACACGAGGATAAGAGGGAACGAGAGCACTAGGACACGAGGATAAGAGGGCACGAGAGCACTAGGACACGAGGATAAGAGGGCACGAGAGCACTAGGACACGAGGATAAGAGGGCACGAGAGCACTAGGACACGAGGATAAGAGGGCACGAGAGCACTAGGACACGAGGATAAGAGGGAGGATAAGAGGATAAGAGGGCACGAGAGCACTAGGACACGAGGATAAGAGGGCACGAGAGCACTAGGACACGAGGATAAGAGAGCACGAGAGCACTAGGACACGAGGATAAGAGGAACGAGAGCACTAGGACACGAGGATAAGAGGGCACGAAAGCACTAGGACACGAGGATAAGAGGGCACGAGAGCACTAGGACACGAGGATAAGAGGGCACGAGAGCACTAGGACACGAGGATAAGAGGGCACGAGAGCACTAGGACACGAGGATAAGAGGGCACGAGAGCACTAGGACACGAGGATAAGAGGGCACGAGAGCACTAGGACACGAGGATAAGCACGAGAGCACACGAGGATACAGGAGGATAAGAGGCACGAGAGCACTAGGACACGAGGATAAGAGGGCACGAGAGCACTAGGACACGAGGATACGAGAGCACTAGACACGAGAGCACGAGGCAGGAGGGCATGAAACTAGGAGGGCACGAGGATGAGGGCACGAGAGCACGAGGGCAGGAGGGCATGAAAGCACGAGGGCATGAGGGCACGAGAGCATGAGGGCACAAGAGCAGGAGGGCACGAGAGCATTAGGGCACGAGAGAACGAGGGCAGGAGGGAATGAAAGCACGATGGCATGAGGGCACAAAGCAAGAGGGCAGGTGGGCACGAGAGCATGAGGGCACGAGAGCACGAGGGGATGAGGGCAGGAGGACACGAGAGCATGAGGGCACGAGGAGATGGGGGCACGAGGCCACGAGAGCATGAGAGCACGAGGGCAGGAGGGCACGAGAGCACGAGGGCAGGAGGGCACGAGAGCACGAGGGCATGAGGGCACGACAGCACGAGGAGATGAGGGCACGAGAGCACGAGAGCACGAGGAGATGAGGGCACGAGGCCACGAGAGCATGAGGGCAGGAGGGCACGAGAGCATGAGAGCACGAGAGCATGAGGGCATGAGGCCACGAGAGCATGAGAGCACGAGGGCAGGAGGGCACGAGAGCACGAGGGCAGGAGGGCACGAGGGCACGAGGGCAGGAGGGCACGAGAGCACGAGGGCAGGAGGGCACGAGAGCACGAGGGCTAGAGGGCACGAGAGCACGAGGAGATGAGGGCACGAGGCCACGAGAGCATGAGGGCACGAGGGCAGAAGGGCACGAGAGCATGAGAGCACGAAAGCACGAGAGCATGAGGGCACGAGGCCACGAGAGCATGAGAGCACGAGGGCAGGAGGGCACGAGAGCACGAGGTCAGGAGGGCACGTTAGCACGAGGGCATGAGGGCACGATAGCACGAGGAGATGAGGGCACGAGAGCACGAGGAGATGAGGGCACGAGGCCACGAGAGCATGAGGGCACGAGGGCAGGAGGGTACGAGAGCATGAGAGCACGAGAGCACGAGAGCATGAGGGCACGAGGCCACGAGAGCATGAGGTCACGAGAGCACGAGGAGATGAGGGCACGATGCCACGAGAGCATGAGGAGATGAGGGCACGATGCCACGTGAGCATGAGGGCACGAGAGCACGAGGAGATGAGGGCACGAGGCCACGAGAGCATGAGGGCACGAGGGCACGAGAGCATGAGGGCACGAGAGCACGAGGGCACGAGGCCACGAGGGCACGAGAGTACGAGGGCATGAGGGGAGAGGGGAGAGAGGAGAGGATATTTTCATAACTCTAACCTACAATCCACAATAACCTGAAATAGCTGTTGCTTCACTCCCATATGTAAAACCGACTGATCGTTCTGACATTGTTAGTTGCGTTTTCGCATTGGAACTCAAGAACTGAAGAGGTATACGTTAAATAAAAAGTATTTAGCATGACGGAAACCATTGAGAGTGGTAGGCCTATGTTTCATTATTATGGAAGCAAATAACTTCCAAAATGTCTGGTATTTTTCATTGGAAATAAATTTGAAAAAAATTAATTTGAACTTCTAATGAATTTAGCAGTATTTGCTGCATAAGCCACTAGTTACATATAAAACAATTTCTATCTTCAAAAGCAAGCAAAAACGAACAAATTTGTATTAAACCTTTATGTTTGAAATGTCTCAAAGAATAACCCCTGAAATTAATAACATTACTTACTGTATAGTGTATAATATTATTTCGAATGTTATACTTTTCTGTGTGTCCCACCTTTTCTCGGAAAAGGTGCGTCATACAGAAAGACTCTAAGGACCAAAAACATTTAATTTTGAGAGACTACCCAGGAAAAATGATTGGTTTCTTTCTTAGCCCGCTGTGGCCGTGAACCATCAGCATCGGGCGTTGTAAATGCAGAAATATTGCAATTCAGTTTATTTGATTAAAATATAAAAACAATATAATTATTACATTATTAAAACACACATTTTATTTCGTTGCAAGGCCTGCTATACACGCATATTGTGTTCATTTGTTTGTTTGTAATAATATTATCGTACATTAACTGATACATAATCACTGAGGATATTATACAGAGTTAATTAAAAGTCCCGCAACACCTAAACAATAATGGTATTATCGAGTTTTTGTTACTTTCGGTTTATTTTAAATGGAATACCCAATATGTTTTTATATTTTCGAATAATGCTCATTAAGAGCTTTTTAAAAAGTACCCATACTAGATACTGCAGTACAAATTTATTGTTGCTAAAAGAAGAAAACAGAAAAGTGTAGGTCTAATAAATAATACGAGTAAAACGCTTCTTTTGTTTACTGTGATTTGATTGTCCTTTGTTTATATCCATGGAATCATGTTTATTGATACAGAAACATTTTACTTAAAGGATTGAATCTGACATCTAGTGCGTTGAATAATTATTCTGTCTGATGTTGAGTGAAAGGGAAAGAATTCTAGTTTTAGTTATGGAGGCAGGCAACGAGAGGCGGCGAATTTATTTAATGATATGCATCCAATTCCCCATACAACAGTGACAAGGATCGTAAGAAAATTTACTGCAATTGGAAGCATAAACGACTTATCAAGATCACGTCGCATTCCGTATGCTAGAGAGTTGTTTTCCTCACGTAAATGGAGAATTTAGAAATGTAGAAGCAGTAAATGTGTGGTCATAATATTAGGTTAAAAAGCTTTCCCTTCTGTCCAAACGTGCAATCTATACTAATAATAAATCAGTAAGCGAAATTTTTCTGGTAATTTTCGATTTTCCAAAAATAATTGGTGTTAACATGTATAATTAATCATACTGAAACTGAAAATCGCTTTTTTGAAATTTTTGTTTGTATGTCTGTCTGTCTGTCTGTCTGGATGTTTGTTACCTTTTCACGCGATAATGGCTGAACGGATTTCGATGAAAATTGGAGCATAAATTAAGTTCGTTCTAACTTAGATTTTAGGCTATATTGCATTCAAAATACTGTATTTAAAAGGGGGGTTATAAGGGATCCTGAATTAAATAAATCGAAATATCTCGCTTATTATTGATTTTTGTGAAAAATGTTTCATAACAAATGTTTCTTTAAAAATCATTTCCAGTAAGTTTTATTCCAGACAAAATTTTGATAGGACTGATATTTAAGTCTGTCTGTCTGTCTGTCTGTCTGGATGTTTGTTACCTTTTCACGCCATAATGGCTGAACGGATTTCGATGAAAATTGGAATATAAATTAAGTTCGTTATAACTTAGACTTTAGGCTATATGGCATTCAAAATAGTTAATTTGAAAGGGGGGTTATAAGGGGGCCTGAATTACATAAATCGAAATATCTCGCTTATTATTGATTTTTGTGGTAAATGTTACATAACAAAAGTTTCTTTAAATATTATTTCCGATAAGTTCTATTCCAGGCAAAATTTTGATAGGACTGATATTTAAGGATATACAAGAGTTTTAAAATAACAATACAATACATTTTCAACGCCGCCTCAGATAATAGTGTCGTTGTTCCGTAATTCCTATGTGCAAAATATAAAATTTTTCAGTAGGAAAAAAAAAACAGATTTATTCATTCTATGGCAGTGGTACATAGGAGATAGTGAATTCTTATATTTTCGAAAGAAAGAAATATAATTACATATAGGAGATTGTATTATTTGCTGTATAACTATTTAAGTTATTTAATAGAGCAAAAATCTGAAAATCGACATGTCACAAAGGAGTTATTGCAGGAACGACATCGATGGCTATAATGAAATTAAAACAAATGACTCCGTCTATTCAAGGCGGCCTTGACGTTTATCAATATTAATATACAGGGAAGATTAAATTTGTCTGTTTATATGAAGTAATCTCAGAAGCTGATTTGAATAATTCCTGCACTATTTGAAATTTGTAGTTTCTCTAGATGGATGTAATACTACATATATAAGGAATGAGGTAAGATGAAAATATATCTTTACGCACAGAAAAATTATCTTCGTACACAATCCACTCTATTAATATGGAGTGATTTATTAAAGATGCATTCAAGACTAATTTAGGAAAATGTTAAACGGATTACCGTTGCTTCAAAAACGGATGTTCTCTGAACCAAATGATCATATTTTAATAATTTGCATGTAATAACAAATAAGAAACATGTTAAAGGAATTATCATTGGACCAAATGAGTGGTCTCTGGACCAAAATGATCGCATTTTAATTACTTAAATACAATTTAAATTAAGTAACATATTAAACTATTTATCCTTCTATCAAACACGAATGTTCCCTGGATAAAATGTCCTATTTTAATTAAGTAATTACTTTATATTTATTTCTAACGGGTGCAGCGGAGCGCACGGGTACGGCTAGTCCATAATAATACGAAAGCCTACAACTCAATTCAGAAAAGAAATGATATTGTTCTTTAGAGCTGTAATAGAATTCCCATGTGATTTTATTTAATAAAATATCTCTAATGCTGAATGTCTCCTGGCCTAGTTGCCTCATAACTCATAAGTAGTGCCTTCTTAGTGTTGCTTGTGAGGTTTAGTCCTGTCTTCGGACATTTGACTAAACAACAACAACGTTGAATGTGATATTATGCACTATTTCGCGAATTTATCGTTGATGTTCAATGGAAATTGCCTAGTTAATACTTGTTCTATTAATACAGTTGATTATATTATTTACTGTTTGAGCTTCGATTTTTTACAATCGACGCCTGTTAGATTCTTGTTCTGTTCTCTATTTAATAGATAGCTTGTACTGTTCTAACTCGTTGATTGTTGTTTAGTATCTCGATTTGGATTAGAATGCGTCCCGGTCGAAAGAAGTCACTATTTACTTGATGTGCTTTGTTCGTGAGCTTCTTGGTTCGTGCCGTGTAATGGATAGTATGAGGTCAGAGTAATATGCAAGCAATTTCTTTTGTGCCATACTGTGAGTACTAAGTCAGGTGAAAGAACTCGGCCAACACGATGAGCCTTTTAGTGCAGGCATGTCAGAAATCAGACTCTAAATACTCAGTTTTGTGCGCGGATCCCCGGTCTGTGCAGACTGCGTCATTGCAGCGTTGCTCTTACTCTTTCTGCGCTTCTAGGTTTGGATTAAATAGGCATTTGGACATTATAAACATACTTAGCAGAAGGAAAAAAACACGGTTATATCAGTGTCTATACTTGACAATTGTAATACAAGAAACTTTAGGCTTACTCAGTTATACTTCACAAAGTAGTGGTTTGTAAAGCATAATTTATTAAAATTAATATTGCAGTAATTTCGAAACAACAAAAAACGAACAAGTATTTCCTTTTACGTAGTAGGTACTAATTATTTTAAAGTAATAGACCCTACGCTTTCATTGTTCGTCCAGAATTTATTATTTATTGGGAATATTGGTACTCAAATGTTGAAGAAAATATACTCCCAATTATTTACATGCAATAGAACAGTGTGAAGTTTTTACATTAAAATAATTCCCTTGCTGTATGTCAATATATATTAACATTAATATTAATAAACACAATAAATTAAGCTTAGAATTTAAATTCGCATATAGTTCATTTGGAAAACGTTGAGAGCAAGTATCGACAAGTTGGGAGAGATACTGAAGAATTTAAAAGTGTAGTTCACAAGCTGTGAAGCGACGATATTCTATTAAGTCAGGTTTAAAGATTTATTAATGTAAGTATAATAACATACATAATATAGTGACGTGAGATGAAAAATTTACCATTATATATTTTTCCAGAAAATTTTTCCGCCTTGCAAATAGTTGCTTTCTTCGCTCCTTACAAGAGCCTCACATGTATTCCTCACTATATTCTCACCAGTTACCAGCTTATGAAACGAAAGTCGTAAGTCGTCTAATCTTTGATGGCTGTGCTGCTGCAGACTCTAAAACAACGCCAATATCAAGTTCGTTTTGCCGTGAGAATACTGGTTAACTTTACTAATCTGATCTAAACTGTCACAACACTATTACCTCGACATGGGCTGATGAAAGCCTTTCATTTTAAAATAATTATTTTTGGCTGAGGAAAACATAACAATTATGTTATATGATTCGTAAATTCCCTTCTTCGTTATCTGTGAACTCCTCACTTTATTTATCATAACCCATTCACAGACACAGCCAAATCATTACCCGTACTGAAACTGCGTTACAGAAACAAAAGCTGATATGCTGTTGCAGGTCTGTACAGCCCTGTCGCGTTCCCCTCCAAGCGATTCACTCCCTCCAGGTAGGGGAACAGAAAGTACACATCGCACAGAGACTACTGCACAATGTGCAGGGTTTTGGCATGCCTGATATAAACAAACAGGTCGTCGCTGCGTGTTCGTGGAGTACAGTCAACTCCCGACATTCTGAAGCTATACTAGTAAACACATGGTTGAGCCGTGATGTTCATTTTCGTCGTGATCTTTGTAGTGGATAATAACGTGCATTCGTAAGTTACGGAACTTGAACATATGCGGATGTCACTTGAAATGATTTTATGCTCGACCATGCCGAAATGTAGTAATTATACACCTGGTAGCAGTCCTTTAATGCATGTCATTAAAGTACACCTACTCATTAAAGTTCAGGTTTTCGATTATTCTCGGATATGCAATCGAAAGACAACTAGGGAAACGTCACGGAGGCTGGAAATCCAATACTGTCGCAAAAGGTTATGTTCTGTTACTATAATAATTAGCGTTAATTGTAAATAATATTCAAATAAATTCAATTTGTCATCTCGTTTTTCAATGTCGAATTAAATTTCAAGGTTATATGAAGATTAATTTTTATTTTACTCTCTAGATTATATCAAAGTCAATGACATTTATGTCTCGGAAAAAATCAATACTTTCGCGTCTGCGCACATCTCACAATTTATGGGGTAGGCTATTGCACTCACTCACATAACAATAACATGAATATTTATGAATAATTTCAAGTTAGAAATATGGTCGAACATAAAAAGTCGTATGAAACTTGCCTATAATGGTAATTAAGACGCTCGTATGAAAATTATGAAACTCGCTTGCGCTCGTTTCATAAACATCCTCACGTCTTAATTACTACCATTATAGGCTCGTTGCATAATGTACTGTTATATTACAAGAAATTCTTTCAATAGCACATGATATTAATTGTGTATGATGTAGTAGAAGAAATTTCTATTGTCTGATATTTTTTCGTGTTTCATTAGGATATTGCATAATCACTGAAAACCCACCAACTTTCTATGTACTTTTCTAAAAATTTCCTAAAATGTACATTATTTAATTTATTAATTGTGATGTTGGCACTGAACACCGTGATAGGCTACACAAATCCAATGCGTAGAGTTAATATCGTTAATATCTTCATAATTTTGATATTTTGTTGGCTCTGTTTCTCTTGGATTACGTTCAACACACTCTCTGTGTCTTTTAGTATTGCAATGTCTTTCATTGCACTGTTTTTTTTATCACTTTTACATTTATTTTACACAATTTATATGTAATGTTGTCTGTATTGACAGTGAAAATATGAGTTCAAATATCCTCAACTATGCCCCGCAATATTACACTTTTGAGCGTCTTACCTAAGGCATTTCACCTCTGCGATGAACCTTCAATCAGCCACAAAGATGTAGTTATTTAAATAATATGACTAGTAAGAGCAGTGATCGATAAGACTACTCACTATGACTGCGTCCCGATTTTGACTTTCTAGAGGAAGAGGGCAGAGAATGCGTAACTGTTTTGTACCTGCGCTGTGACGTCACATATACTTCGAATCAGGCAACTTCATTTCAGTTTATAGGTAGCTGGAATACGGAGTCTAGTTATAATTTGTAGGATAAAGGAGTTTGTGGAAGATACAGAGACATCGGCACAACTTTTGTGGTGGTACTATAAACGTCTGTTTCACCAACAGGTTGTTCTTATCCCAACGTCTTTGCTCGGAAGCATGGACCATGGCGGTACATACAAATGGTTCTGATTACATTCCGATTATGAGTGAAGTGATCTTCCTAGTTTGTTTTAAGTGAACTTATTGTGTACTGTTTTAGCTGTATATTTATAAAATTCAACAGAAAATTGTTTTATTATTATTATTATTATTATTATTATTATTATTATTATTATTATTATTATTATTTTATGCGATTTGTGTGCAAGTGTTTGAAGGATTTCCCTTGCATGGACACTTCAATGACAATGGACAATGAAAGCATCAATTTGAACTCTCGAAAGAACATTTTAAATAAACAACTAGTAGAACCTATTATAAATAAAAATAAAGAAATGTCTCAGGAACCAATGCAAAATGTGATTTTGATGAAACAGAACACACACAATAAGATATCCTTATTTCAAACTAGATTTATAAGATTGCAAAGTATTTCCACAAGCCCTTTTCAATTTAATTTTCTAGAAAGCGTAAACAACAATAATTCTTATCCCATGTTATAAAAATTAACATTTAAATCATTTAAACCTCCACAGGTTAAAACAGCAAACACGATGTGCTTATTTTACGTTAAACGAACGAAATGGAAAATATTACCTTTAAGCTCTTCAATTTAATTTTAATTAATTATTCAGTGAAGACGTTTGAGATGGGCAGGGCATGTAGCACGTATGGGCGAATCCAGAAATGCATATAGAGTGTTAGTTGGGAGACCGGAGGGAAAAAGACCTTTAGGGAGGCCGAGACGTAGATGGGAGGCTAATATTAAAATGATTTTGAGGGAGGTGGGGTGTGATGACAGAGACTGAATTAATCTTGCACAGAATAGGGACCGATGGCGGGCTTATGTGAGGGCGGCAATGAACCTTCGGGTTCCTTAAAAGCCATTTGTAAGTAAGTAAGTAAGTAATTCAGTGAACGCAGGCAGTAGAAAAGCTTATTTTTTCGGCATATTACTTACTTACTGGCTTTTAAGGAACCCGGAGGTTCGTTGCCGCCCTCACATAAGCCCGCCATTGGTCCCTATCCTGAGCAAGATTAATCCAGTCTCTACATCATATCCCACCTCCCTCAAATCCATATTTTTTTCGGCATATACTTAAATTAAATTAATGATAAAGTCCTGTTATACTGCAAGCACTTTCTTCAGACAAAAAGAAATAGTTCTCTCCCACTTTAATTTTGAAAGTAGTACCGGAAAGTTTACATACAAGGAATCAAATTTCTTTAAACGCAATTGTTTGCGTTATGCTTACGTTTCTCGAACACGCGAACTTCAGGGTGCCTAGGCCTACGTATCAGCGTGTCTCAGGCAACAGTGCAGTACATTGTAAAATTACATTGCACAACGAAATGTTACATTTGTTCGGGTAAAATTTCTGCATATTTAAAGGACAAAACTAATATTCTTTTAAATAATGTATTATCATAATACACTGCTCTATTAAATTGACTGAGGATATTGGGAATTAAATCAATGGCTTCCCAAAACAAGGTATGAAATATATATATATATATATATATATATATATATATATATATATATATATATAATTTGAACTGGTAATGAAAATTACGGAAAACGGCTGAACGGATTTCAATAAATGACCCCTCATTTTGAAGCTTGGAACCCAAAGTTTTTAAGAAAAATAGTAGTTTTCAGTGAAATGTCAATTTTCCTACATCATTTTCCTATTTTCCAAAATCCATTTTTCGTCAGTTTTGAGAACTAATTAATTGCATTTCAGAATGAAACAAACCACACACTACAATAAACAATAGATTATTACACGAAGGCCATGACCTACAGGATTGCTGACATACTTAGACTTCAGATGGGTCAGATTCTTTCACATCATAATGCCAGTATGTCGACCTTCATTTCTGTAATTTTTTGATAACGTATAAAAATAATTTACAAATCTGATTCTCTGGTCTGTACTTTTCCGAGTACAGCTGTGTATTCGATATTCAGAAGTACGTAACTTAAGAATGTTTGGTGACATTATTACCATTAAAAATGAAATATTATTATAGTTAATGCAACACATAATAGTATACTTATGGTATGAAATATTATTATAGTTAATGTAACACATAATGGTATACTGATGATATGAAAGTGAAATCCTTTGGAGTCTAAAGTAGACGCTTAGAAAGAAGATTTTATATTAGATCTTCATTTCTATAATATACTGACTAACGGCTATATATATATATATATATATATATATATATATATATATATATATATATACGGATGTTACGTCAACACTTGTTGAGACTATAAATTAGGAATGCCTATAACATCGACATCAACGTGAAGTTTCGATTTTATGCACGAGAACGTATAATCTCATAAACTTCTTTCCATCTGACTGTAGATAATTATTTGAAGAGAAGTAATATAATGATAACGAGATACTAAGGTTATTGTTATGAACTTAACCCTACTTGTATTAAACTTGTAGGATATGTGGAAATCAAACCACAGTATAGAGAACATATCTCTATACTGTGATCAAACAGTTAATTTTCTTCCTGCTAACAAGGAAGTAATGTCATTGTTTAAAACTTCTGCCGTACGTAATTTTGACGTATAATGGATAAACAATTGATCCTCACTACTTTTACCGCCAAGGGAGGGCACGACGGCCAGAGAGCACGAGGACCAGAAGGCAGGAGGGCACGAGGGCATGAGGGCATGAGGGAACGAGGGCAGGAGGGCGCGAGAGCACGAGGGCATGAGGGCACGAGGGCATGAGGGCAAGAGGCATGAGGGCAAGAGGGCATGAGGGCACGAGGACATGAGGGTACGAGGGCAGGAGGGCACGAGAGCATGAGGGCAGGAAGCGCGAGAGCACGAGAGCATGAGGGCGCGAGAGCACGAGGGCAGGAGGTCGCGAGAGCACGAGGGCATGAGGGTACGAGAGCATGAGGGCATGAGGGCGCGAGAGCACGAGGGCAGGAGGTCGCGAGAGCACGAGGGCATGAGGGCGCGAGAGCACGAGGGCATGAGGGTACGAGAGCATGAGAGCATGAGGGCGCGAGAGCACGAGGGCATGAGGGCGCGAGAGCACGAGGGCATGAGGGCGCGAGAGCACGAGGGCATGAGGGCGCGAGAGCACTAGGGCATGAGGGCACGAGGGGATGAGGGTATGTGGGCGCGAGAGCACGAGGGCATTAGGGCGCGAGAGCACGAGAGTACGAGGGCGCGAGAGCACGAGGGCATGAGGGTACGAGAGCACGATAGCATTAGGGCACGTGGGCACGAGAGCACGAGAGTACGAGGGCCCGAGAGGACGAGGGCGCGAGAGCACGAGGGCATGAGGACATGAGACAAGTTGGCATGAGGGCACCAGAGCACGAGGGGATGAGGGCATGAGAGCACGAGGGGATGAGAGCATGAGGGCACGAGTGTACGAGGGGATGAGGGCACGAGGGGATGAGGGAACGAGGGCAGGAGGGCGCGAGAGCACGAGGGCATGAGGGAACGAGGGCAGGAGGGCACGAGGGCATGAGGGCACGAAGACCAGAAGGCACGAGAGCATGTGGGCGCGAGAGCACGAGGGCAGGAGGGCGTCAGGGCCAGGGGCATGAGAGCATGTGGTCGCGAGAGCACGAGGGCATGAGGGCGCGAGAGCACGAGGGCATGAGGGTACGAGAGCATGAGGGCATGAGGGCGCGAGAGCACGAGGGCATGAGGGCGCGAGAGCACGAGGGCATGAGGGCGCGAGAGCACGAGGGCATGAGGGTACGAGAGCATGAGGGCATGAGGGCGCGAGAGCACGAGGGCATGAGGGCGCGAGAGCACGAGGGCATGAGGGCGCGAGAGCACGAGGGCATGAGGGCGCGAGAGCACGAGGGCATGAGGGTACGAGAGCATGAGGGCACGTGGCACGAGAGCACGAGGGCGCGAGGGCATGAGGGCATGAGAGCACGTGGGCATGAGGGCACCAGAGCACGAGGGGATGAGGGCACGAGAGAACGAGGGCGTGAGGGCACGAGAGCACGAGGGGATGAGGGCACGAGAGCACGAGGGCACGAAGGTACGAGGGGATGAGGGCACGAGGGGATGAGGGCACGAGAGCATGAGGGCGTGAGGGCACGATAGCACGAGGGGTTGAGGGCACGAGAGCACGAGGGTACGAGGGGATGAGGGCACGAGGGGATGAGGGCATGAGAGGACGAGGGCATGAGGGCACGAGAGCACGAGGGGTGAGGGCATGAGAGCACGAGGGCATGAGAGCACGAAGGGATGAGGGCATGAGAGCACGAGGGCACGAAGGTACGAGGGGATGAGGGCACGAGGGGATGAGGGCACGAGAGCATGAGGGCGTGAGGGCACGATAGCACGAGGGGTTGAGGGCACGAGAGCACGAGGGTACGAGGGGATGAGGGCACGAGGGGATGAGGGCATGAGAGGACGAGGGCATGAGGGCACGAGAGCACGAGGGGTGAGGGCATGAGAGCACGAGGGCATGAGAGCACGAAGGGATGAGGGCATGAGAGCACGAGGGTATGAGGGGATGGGGGCACGAGGGCACGAGAGCACGAGGGGATGAGGGCACGAGAGCGCGTGGGCATGAGGGCACGAGAGCACGAGGGCATTTGGGGATGAGGGCACGAGGGCAGTGGTTAGAGGGGAGAGAGAAGAGGAGAGGATATTTTCATAACTCTAACCTACAATCCACAATAACCTGAAATAGCTATTGCTTCACTCCCACATGTAAAACCGACTGATCGTTCTGACATTGTTACTTGCGTTTTCACTTTGGAACTCAAGAACTGAAGATGTATAGGTTAAATAAAAAGTATTTAGCATGAAGAAAACCATTCAGAGGGGTTGGCCTATGTTTCATTATTATAGAAGCAAATACCTTCCAAAATGTCTGGTATTCTTCATTGGAAATAAATTTGAAAAAATTTAATTTGAACTTCTAATGAACTTAGTTAGCAGCATTTGCTGCACAAGCCACTAGTTACATATAAAACAATTTTTGTCTTCAAAAGGAAGCAAAAACGAACAAATTTGTATTAAACTTTTAAGTTTGAAATGTCTCAAAGAATAATCCCCTGAAATTAATGACACTACTTACTGTATAGTGTATAATATTTCGAGTTTTTTATTTTTGTGTGTGTTCCACCTTTTTTCGGAAACGGTGCGTCATACAGAAAGACTCCAAAGAAAAAAAAACGTTTAATTTTGAGAGACTACCCCGGAAAAATGATTGGTTTCTTTCTTAGCTCCTGAACCATCAGCATCGAGTGATGTAAATGCAGAAATATTGCAATTCAGTTTATTTGATTAAAATATAAAAACAATATAATTATTACAGTATTAAAACACATTTTATTTCGTTGCAAGACCTGCTATGCGACGTTGACTGTAATACACTATAGCACCAGGCCGTGGATAAGGATACGATTTTGCTTCCAAATAGTTACCGCATGACGCATATTGTGTTCATTTGTTTGTTTGTAATAATATTATCGTACAGTAACTGATAGGCTACATAATCACTGAGGATATTATAGAAGGTTAATTAAAAGTCCCGTATCACCTAAATAACTTTTATGCTCGACCATGCCGAAATGTAGTAATTATACACCTGGTAGCAGTCCTTTAATGTATGTCATTAAAGTACACCTATCCATTAAAGTTCAGGTTTTCGATTATTCTCGGATATGCAATCGAAAGACAACTAGCGAAACGTCACGCAAGCTGGAAATCCAATACTGTCGCAGAAGGTTATGTTCTGTTACTATAATAATTAGCGTTAATTGTAAATAATATTCAAATAAATTAAATTTGTCATCTCGTTTTTCAATGTCGAATTAAATTTCAAGGTTATATGAAGATTAATTTTTATCTTACTCTCTAGATTATATCAAGGTCGTCGACATTCGTTTCCCGGAAAAAAAAATCAATACTTTCGCGTCTGCGCACATCTCACAATTTATGGGGTAGGCTATTGCACTCACTCACATAACAATAACATGAATATTTATGAATAATTTCAAGTTAGAAATATGGTCGAACATAAAAAGTCGTATGAAACTTGCCTATAATGGTAATTAAGACGCTCGTATGAAAATCGCGTCTTAATTACTATCATTATAGGCTCGTTGCATAATGTACTATTATATTTTCGAATAATGCTCATTAAGAGCTTTTCAAAAGTACCCATACTAGATACTGCTGTACAAATTTATTGTTGCTAAAACAAGAAAACAGAAAAGTGTAGGTCTAATAAATAATACGAGTAAAACGCTTCTTTTGTTTACTGTGATTTGACTGTCCTTTGTTTATATCCATGGAATCATGTTTATTGATACAGAAACATTTTATTCAAATGATTGAATCTGACATCTAGTGCGTTGAATAATTATTCTATGTGATGTTGAGTGAAAGGGAAAGAATTCTAGTTTTAGTTGTGGAGGCAGGCAACGAGAGGCGGCGCATTTATTTAATGATAGGCCTATGCATCCAATTCCACATACAACAGTGACAAGGATCGTAAGAAAATTTACTGCAATTTTATTGGAAGCGTAAACGACTTATCAAGATCGCGTCACATTTAGTATGCTAGAGATTTGTTTTCCTCACGTAAATAGAGAATTTAGAAATGTAGAAGCTGTAAATGTGTGGTCATAATATTAGGTTAAAAAGCTTTCCCTTCTGTCCAAACGTGCAGTACACAATAATACGAAAGCCTATAACTCAATTCAGAAAAGAAATGATATTGGCCTGTAGAGCTGTAATAGAGTTCCCATGTGATTTTCATTTAATAAAATATCTCTAACGCTGAATGTCTCCTGGCCTAGTTGCCTCATAAGTGGTGCCTTGCTTGTGTGGTTCAGTCCTGTCTACGGGCAGTTGACTAAACAACAACAACGTTGAATGTGATAGTATGCACTATTTTGCGAATTTATCGTTGATGTTCAGTGGACATTTGCCTGTAATTTCCTAGTATCCGGTACTCGTTACATAGGTTACCAATCCTAAACGTATTTAGTATAATTTGTTGCTTGCTCCGTCCCCTAAAACTCCCTCTTGGGGACTTGGCCCCAAACCTTCGTGCAATTAATTTATAATTAACCGGTCCATCACATTTGAGTTGAAGGTACCGGCACATTCTTTAATAAATCACTGAAAAAAAAATGTGAATATATAGGATGTGGAGTGAGCACGAAATTATTATTATTTTTTGGCGCATCATTTTTACGTAAATAACGACAAATAAAAACTAACATGCCACATAACATTATTTTAAGAAATACAGGAAACAAGCATGAATAATATTCACCATTCTTAATGATCTTGGGATAGAAAAAGAAACGTATGGAATAGACATAGCATAGAAATGTGTGTGTAATAAACAATAAGCAAACCATCTTCGATTAATCATTTCAAAACAACGTGAATATAGCGTGGATTGTGTAGGAAAATAATTTCTTATATGTTGCTCCCAATGTGCATCATTGTTAACTTATGAAAACAAATGAAAACTAACAGGCATGTAAACACTATTTGAAGAAAGATAGGAGATATTAAGTAATATTCAGCGTTCTTAATGATCTTTGGATGGAAAATAACAATGAAATATGTATGAAATAGAAATTACATACAGGTGAGCATATTAAAAACAGTAAGTAGAATCATATCTGATTAATAAGCTTAAATTACTCCAGGTTTAGTGTAAGAGTGGTCTATGTAACGAGTACCGGGTACTAGGAAAATACCTGCCTAGTTAATACTTGTTCTATTAATACAGTTGATTATATTATTTACTGTTTGAGCTTCGATTTTTTACAATCGACGTCTGTTAGATTCTTGTTCTGCCCTCTATTTAATCGATAGCCATGTACTGTTCTAACTCGTTGATTGTTGTCTAGTATCTCGATTTCGATTTGAGTGTGTCCCGGTCGAAAGTCGAAGTCACTGTTTACTTGATGTTCTTTATGTTTGTGAGCTTCTTGGTTCGTGCCTTGTAATGGATGAGTATGAGGTCAGTGTAATATGCAAGCAATTTCTTTTGTGCTGTACTGTGATTACTAAATCAGGTGAATGAACTTGGCCAGCACACAAATGTCGAGGAACCTAGCTGAACCTGCTAGTGGCTAGAGGCCGAGTCTCTCTTACGTCAGCTCTCTTTTGCAGCGATGCATTTTTATTTTCAAAATGCAACTCTCTTTTATTGTATTGTATTGTATTTATTAACATTCCATGGTATTCATACATTGCTTACAGCTAGAATATGGAACAAGTCAAAAAAGTTAATACTACTATAAAGTCTTAATTTACAGTCACAGTCTAGATGAAATATATACAGAAGAGATTTACAATATAGTCTACTAGTACAACACAAAGTTTTAGTATCAATTTCATGAAGTGTTATTGAATGTCATGAATTCACCTACAGAATAAAAGGCGTGAGAAATAGGTACTTCTTTAATTTGGCCCTAAATAATTTTATGTTTTGAGTTTCATTTTTTATATCGATAGGGAGGCTATTAAAAATTTTTACTGCCATATAACGCACTCCTTTTTGATAGCACGATAGACTTGCCGATGGAGTATGAAAGTAATTTTTTGACGCGTATTTATGCTATGAACTGTTGAATTAGTTACAAAGTTTTCACGATTACAGACGAGGAAGATTATTAATGAAAAATATACTGACAAGCCATGGGCATTATTTGTAGTTTTTTTAAAATAGTCCTACAAGATTCCCTAGATTTGGCACCTACTATTATTCTAATTACTCTTTTTTGTAGTAGGAATATACTGTTACTATCTGTGGAATTTCCCCAGAATATTATTCCAAAACTCATTACCTAGTGGAAGTATGCAAAGTATATTGTTTTTAAGGTATTGATATTTACTATCTTTTGCATAGATCTAATAGCAAAACATGCTGAATTTAGTTAGGGGGTAATTTCTTTAATATGATTTTTCCAATTTTAACACATTATCGATTTTTAAGCCAAGAAACTTGGTTTCGCGATTGTTTGTGTGAGGTACGCAGTGTTACAAATGAAACATAATTAAAATAAGAGATACACAAGTTAATTTGATTTACATACAGTGATTAATGTGGTTGTTACAGCCCTGCGGAAATTTTCTTCCAAATCGCATTTGTGACTTTCATTTAGAATGTTACAATTTCAGTTTAAATGTAGTAAATACAAAATTTCATTGTCACTCCCGATTTTTTTAAAATACGAACATGTTAGGAAAAGAAAACTGCAATTACATCAGGCATTCAAATAAAGAAAATTTCATCCAGAGAATTGGCTTCTGGAAAAGTTCCTAAAATGCTGACTGCGTTTCCACGTTGGATGGCTATTCCTATTCCTTGCCATAGATCAGCCGTGGCGAAAATGTGACTAACGAGCACATTGTGGCTCGCAATGAAAACTGTGCATTTCTCTTGCTTCCTACCTCCCCAACCCCACCCTCTCACTCACTGGAGTCAAACTCCGTTCCATTTGTATTTGTCTCTGACCTGCGAGTGGCGTATCGTCGCAATGTCTCTCTCGAAACCATGTACCTCTACAAAAACGAAAGTTTCAAGCAGGATGGGAGGACGCAATTTTTTGCTGCCAATATGATGAGAATATTAAATGTATGATTTGTTCAGAAGTATTACGAGGAAAACGGTTGTATAACATAAAACGGCATTATACTACATGTTACTGATGAAACATTAAAAGGTTAAGTTATCATCATCATCATCATCATCATCATCATCATCATCATCATCATAATCTCTGTACGTCGATCCTTTTTCAGCAGATGTACGAATAATGCGGTTAGATCTTCAATTTAAACTCACTGATTTACTATGTGATGTCAAATGAAAGCTAGATGTAAGGACTTGACAAATGTTGAACTTTCAAATCTTTGCAAAAAAAAAAATCCTATACTTCGTTCTTTCGCTTGCTCTGTTGAAGCCATGTTCGCTACAACTTACGTTTGTGAAAAATTATTTTCAACAATGAAAATAATAAAAACCAAATTTAGATCATGACTGACAGACAAATACCTTCGTGATCAACTACGACTGGCAGTAAGTGACATAATTCCTGATTTTGAAACTCAGTCGCAGAGACATTCTGAAGACAGTCAAATTTAGGTTGTGATAATGTGTCCTATGTTTTCTTATTCATTTCTTTCTTCGTTACACGTACTAAACATTAATTTGTAACCTTATACTGTATAAAATTATATTTAAGTGCTTGACGTAAGGAAAATGAAAATCCGTTAATAAGTCAGACAGTTGCTTCACTTCCCCTTCGAGTGTCCGCCTCCCTCCATAGGTGCTATGCACGTTGCAGGTTACACAGTGGCTCGGCGCTCAATCACATTTTCGCCACGGCTGCGCGTAGATAATTGGAAATTGTACTCGTCCATTGTAAATGACAAGTTATGCTATATCATTTCATAACACGTTTGAAATCACGTGGATAACGTAGAAAATAAAAGTGCAGTCTTAGAAACACTGCGGAAGGTACAAATCCATCTTCCTGTCCCGAAGTGTATTTATATAGGAAAATTCCGTATAGTAGATAATTTTGTACGCCATTATTACAAAACTCCCGCGCTAAGACGTCAACCTATGCAAAAGATAACGCAGTACGCGAATTAAAGATGGGATGCGGGTGAAATTTTCGGTCACGTTCTATCAAAAATGGCATTTCAGTTTTCGTGTGAAAAATGAATCAGTATTCTCTTATTTATTTACTGAGCAAGTTTCAGTTGTCTGCAGTGTTTAGAAGCATAAAAATCACCCCATATTTAAATGGTTGCACCGCTAAGCTTCTTCCGAGGTTTTCCCCAGCCGTGGGACTGAAGCCGGATGGTCTACTCTATGGCGAGTCTTCGGGATCAACCCCTTTGATTTGACTACCCCCCTTTGATTTGATTACCTGGTTGGGTTTTTCCGAGGTTTTCCCCAACCAAAAGGCAAATGCCGGGTAATCTTTTGGCGAATCCTCGGACCTCACCTCATCTCACTACATCTCGCCAAAATATTGTAAAAAATTGCACAAAATTGTAAAAATTGTAGAAAATTACTAAATTGTAAAACTGTAAAAACTGTAATTGTAATATTGTAAAATTTTGACTTGTTCCACATCTTAAAGCTTCATTGCTCATGTAAGATCTATGGAATAAAATGAATGAATGAATGAATGAATGAATGAATGAATGAATGAACGAACGAATGAATTAATGGATGAATGAATGAATGAACGAACGAACGAATGAACGAATGAATGAATGAATGAATGAATGAATGAATGAATGAATGAATGAATGAATGAATTCCATGCAAAATTTACAAGCTGATTTCTCACACTTTGTTTTCCAGCACATTTGGTCATATTCAAAGAGTAAAATAAATGCTCTTACAATTTTAGTGCAAGGAAAATGAAATGTTTTCTGCATGTCTTGCTTATACAGGGACATCACTTTATTTTGACCAACATTTTTAACATTAACCTGGCTATACTCGGAAACACTGTTTCCCCCTTCCATTACAGGAGTTTGGAGTTACTAGTGCAATATGTAAACAAATCATTTTACTAGGTATAGGAGGAGAGAAAAGTAGTGTATCCATTTATGTTGTAGGGAAATGCGATATTACGATTTTCAGTTTGATCATCACTTTTACGGAATTTATCAAAATACAGTGGAGTAGTAACATTTTTTTTTCTTCAAAAACTCAACTTTTCAGGCGGCTATGTTCGTTATGTAATGTCTACTTTATTTATCATATTAATTATTGATGTTATCATACAATATAGAGAGTGCATTTAAATTGAGGGGGTCATAAGTAAAGGGCTGTAAGTGCACTTAAGTTACTTTTGAGAAAATAGGGTTTAAATATTTAAGCTTTCGTAAAATCGGTGAAATTTTTATTTAAATTTTAATGTGTGATGCGATTAAAATATCCCTTTGCCACTAAAATTTTAGATACTTTTGCTTACACTGGATGCACTTAACTCATGTTATTACAAATGTCACTAGCATTCCTTTGCTTCTAGCCACCTCAATTAAAAAAAAAAGCTAATCTGAATTTTTAAACAAGTTGCTGAAAATGGTTGCCGTTCATTACAATGCAGGCTTCAATTCAGTACGCATATTATTAAAGACATTTTGAAGCATATTCTCTGAAATTGAATTTATCGTTTCTTGAATATAATTTTTTAGTACGATATTATTAATATAGGTTCTTTCTTCTATAGAAAACGCAATCATATTTATGAAACACACTATACACTGCAGTGTTTACTTCACTGCTTGAAGACTTCGAATGCAACAGCGGCCGTAAGTTTGTGTGTCTGACGGGAGCAAGGACATTAGTGAAGGGGTCGGAGTGAAGTACATTCAGAAATGCAGGTACAATAAAAATGCAAGTCAAAATAAAATGATGTCCCTGTACTATACTGTAGTTAACGAAGCACAGTTGTACGTTTTCATCAATAAATACTTTCGAAATTACAAAATAAAAAAAATATATATATAGTGGATTTATTTTATTTTATTGTGTTATTTTACGACGCTGTATCAACATCTCAGGTTATTTAGCGTCTGAATGAAATGAAGGTGATAATGCCGGTGAAATGAGTCCGGGGTCCAGCACCGAAAGTTACCCAGCATTTGCTCGTATTGGGTTGAGGGAAAACCCCGGAAAAGACCTCAACCAGGTAACTTGCCCCGACCGGGATTCGAACCCGGGCCACCTGGTTTCGCGGTCAGACGCGCTGACCGTTACTCCACAGGTGTGGACTATATATGTAGTAGAGACAAATTTAAATTTTGAAGTTACATATTAAGAATTCTCTCCATTTATAAATGTAAATTTAAAAATTATGGATATTTGGTTCTTTTCTAACCATATTAGAGAAAATACTTAAAAGGTCAAAATACAACAGTGTTCATAAGTGAAGATTGACAATAATGGAGATAATTACTACAGTTGTCTGAACACTATTTATTGATAAAATAAATAAAATAATAAAAGTGGTTAGAAACCATACATGTTTCAGGGCTATGCTCCCCATCTTCAGTGGTTGTACCACGACTACGGTGTAGATGTGGTACAACCACTGAAGATGGGGGAGCATAATCCCTGAAACATGTATGGTTTCTAACCACTTTTATTATTTTATGTATTTTATCAATAAATAGTGTTCAGACAACTGTAGTAATTATCTCCATTATTGTCAATCATATTAGAGAAGCTGTAAGAAGAGACTCATGCACAAACTTAAATTTTGCAAGAAGAGATAGATTTTGAAAATAAACAATTTTTTTCTTAAATTTGAATAACTCAAAAGCCCTTTATCTGATCATAATCAAACTTATATACAGGAATACTTATAGCAAGGGGATGAAGTGTATAACATATCAAGTCTCTACTTAGGAATTTCACCCATCACCTCCCTCAATTATTTCGTCATGTAACGCCCTCTAACCTTGTCACAGACCTCGGTGTAGGACTAGCCTATGTCAATGCCAAGATGTTCCTCTTTTTATTTGCACTGGTCTTTTATTCGCTCTCCTCGTGTTCCAGATGTGCCTCCACTAGCATGACGAAGCGCTGCGAGAGATTTCCAACTCCATGGTGACGATGTGGAGTCCACTTCAGCTCATCTCATCAGTCCTTGGTGGAAATGGTGTTTTCGGTAAATATCCAAATCCGAGGATACAGACATTTTATTACTGTTATCCATGGTAGCAAAAATGGCATGCGAATAGAATTGTTATGTCTTGATTTATAAAAATAATGTCTCTCCTTTTGCACTTTGCTCCCTCAAGTGAGCACATCACTTCTTGGTCACCTTGCGAAAAGTGACGAAGTAAAGCCAATACTGATTATCTTGCCCGGCAAGGGTGCATCCGCCACAGTGGAAACAAACAGTTAGTTTTAGCGTATTTTTTTAACAAAACCGTACAACTTTGACTATTGTGATGTTTTATATAGCGACCTAAGTGCTCAACTTTCTCAAAAACTTCAACGTGTACATAATGTCTGCGTCCGATTTATTTTCAATATCCGCCGACATGATCATATATCGGAATATTTTCTACGACTCTCCTGGCTCCAATTGCAAGATCGACGTTTAGTACATTCTCTTTGCCTGCTATATCGAATTATACATGATTCCACACCCAACTCCTTGCCTCTAGCTTCACATCATAATCGTAATACACGTTCACAGCACAATCTGTTGCTATCAATACCACGTCATCAGACATCTCTGTACTCAAGTTCTTTCTCAATAGCCATGGCCCGCTCATGGAATTCGCTGCCGCTGGAAATCAGTTGTTTAAAATTAGGTTCTTTAGAAATATTTTAAATGCAAAGAATTGGTTTTTAGGTATAATTTTTATTTATTTATTATTATTATTATTATTATTATTATTATTATTATTATTATTATTATTTTACACAGTCACTACTTTATTTTTCCACTAGCCGTACCCGTGCGCTCCGCCGCACCCGTTAGAAATAAATACAAAGTGATTACATAATTAAAATAGGACGTTTGATCCAGGGAACATTCGTGTTTCATAGAAGGATATATCGTTTATTATGTTACTTAATTTAAATTGTATTATAAAAATTAAAATGCGATCATTTTGATCCAGAGACCACTCATTCGGTCATTTAGGAAATACAGGAAACGAATGTACAGAATAGCCTATCAAGTTTTCTGTGCATAAAAATCTATTTTAATCTTACCTGTCCTCGATTCACTCAGAAGTTACTGTGATAACATTATAACATTATGTCCATCTAGAGAAACTACACTTTCCAATGGTGAATTAATAATTAATTATACAAATCGGTTAATTTAGCTTCCGATATTACTTCATACAAACACAGAAACATTCTCTGTAGGCTACCGTATGTTTCATAGCTTTCGATTGTTGTTGTCCAAGGATGGAGTCATTTGTTTTTTATTTCTTTACACCGCCTTAGATGGCGTTGTTATCGTAATTTTGAAACTCATTTATCTCATTAAATATAGGTGCTATCAAAATTTTGCATAGGATAAAACTTATCGGAAATTAATTTTAAAGAAACTTTTGTTATGTAATATTTTTCATGAAAATTAATAATAAGGGAAATACTTACATTTATTTAATTGAAGCCCCCTTATAACCCCCCTTTTAAATAAAATATTTTGAATGCCATATAGCCTAAATTCCAAGTTACAACGAACTTAATGTATATTCCAATTTTCATACAAATCGGTTCAGCCATTATCGCGTGAAAAGGTAACAAACATCCAGACAAACAGACAGACAGACATACAAACAAAAATTTCAAAAAAGCTATTTTCGGTTTCAGGGTGGTTAATTATATATGTTAGGACCAATTATTTTTGGAAAATCGAAAATTACCAGAAAAATTTCGGCTACAGATTTATTATTAGTATAGATTAACACTAATATCTAGGTAATTGTCATTGTCTCAATGTAACCCGTGCTGTGCTGATCATACTAATTCTACTATTCCTTTAGTTGTGAGATTATATTCATATGTGTTAATTATTTATATTGTTTTAGTTAATACTGTATACTAGAATATATTTTCCTGTTTTGATTATGTATTCAGTATCTTTTTATTATATATTTTTTATTATTGTTATTTTAAAGTTAATTCTGATTGTGTATATGTATTCTATCTCTCTTTTTACTTTATTATGTTTATTATTATTTTTAAGTTAATATTTGTATACCGGTATGTATTTTTCTGTATGTGATTTGATCCTGGTTGAGTGGAAGAGAAGGTCTGATGGCTTTAACTCTGCCAGGGAAAATAAAACTATTATTATTATTATTATTATTATTATTATTATTATTATTATTATTATTATTATTATTATTATTACATATTGCACTTTGTTTCACGTAATATGGATGTGTGACAATTATTACTTCGTTTCTGTGGTATAGGTTTATTTCGTTATGGAAGTATTCACTATACAATGTTTAAAATGAATTAAATTAAGTAAATTGGGCCAACTTTCGAATCAGCACATAGATCCCTATTATAGTTAAACAGAAAGAGTAATATTAATATGTGTAGGTATGCGAGTGGATATACTTGTAATATTACTTATTTACTCACTTACTGGCTTTTAAGGAACCCGCAGGTTCATTGCCGCCCTCACATAAGCCCGCCATTGGTCCCTATCCTGAGCAATATTAATCCAGTCTCTATTATCATATCCCATCTCCCTCAAATCCATTTTAATATTATCTTCCCATCTACGTCTCGGCCTCCCTAAAGGTCTTTTTCCCTCCCGCCTCCCAACTAACACTCTATATGCATTTCTGGATTCGCCCATAAGTGCTACATGCCCTGCCCATCTCAAACGTCTGGATTTAATATTCCTAATTATGTCAGGTGAAGAATACAATGCGTGCAGTTCTGTGTTGTGTAACTTTCTCAATTCTCCTGTAACTTCATCCCTCTTAGCCCCAAATATTTTCCTAAGCACCTTATTCTCAAACACTTTTAACCTATGTTCCTCTCTCAAAGTGAGAGTCCAAGTTTCACAACCATAAAGAACAACCGGTAATATAACTGTTTTATAAATTCTAACTTTCAGATTTTTTGACAGCAGACTGGATGATAAAAGCTTCTCAACCGAATAATAACAGGCATTTCACTGTTCAAATACTTTGCACTGCCACTATAACCTATACAGCTTCACTGACAGGAACACGTTTCCCTTACACAGCACACTTCACTGACACGACATACTTCTTCACTGATACAACACACTTCACTGACACAACATAATTCTTCACTGATACAACACTTCAATAACAACATATCA
Source organism: Periplaneta americana (assembly GCA_025594305.2). Lineage (NCBI taxonomy): Eukaryota > Metazoa > Arthropoda > Insecta > Blattodea > Blattidae > Periplaneta > Periplaneta americana. Next base: position 64,160,244 of record JAJSOF020000038.1, on the reverse strand, counting down.
TTTACACCCTTTAAGTACTGTGTATAATTACCGTCTATTAGTAAGGTCCTTAAGCCTATTTTTAAATACATTTTTGGTTGTTGGTAAAGCCTTTAGTAAGTCTGCAGGTAAAGCATTCCAGTCCCTGATAGTACGATTGAGAAAAGAAAACTTTCCAGTGTCCGTCCTCTGCCTTCTTTCCTCAATTTATATGAGTGGTTGTTCCTTGAAGAGTAATTTGGCGGCTGCAACCTATTTTTTTTTTTTTTTTTTTTTTTTTGTGACCTGGTAGAGTGTAAGAGAAGGCCCTATGGCCTTAACTCTACCAGTATAAATAAATTATTATTATTATTATTATTATTATTATTATTATTATTATTATTATTATTGTTGTTGTTGTTGTTGTTACGTTATGACTAAGAATATGACGTCGCACCGTAGCCTGTCTTTCTCGTTAGCCACGAAAATATTATGTATTAAAACACGCCTTTTGAAAATACGTAATTGAGCTCGGTGTTCGTAAAATAGCTGACACATCAAACGAATAACGATC
>JAJSOF020000038.1:64128643-64159612 GCA_025594305.2 Periplaneta americana | reverse complement strand
AAGTCTCTTATTTTAAATGGAATACCCAATATGTTTTTATATTTTTCGAATAATGCTCATTAAGAGCTTTTCAAAAGTACCCATACTAGATACTGCTGTACAAATTTATTGTTGCTAAAACAAGAAAATCCTTATGTAAATAGTATGCGACCTTTGATGTCTGAACTTAATTCTTCCTGTCAACATCTAAGTCTCCTTGTCCAGTTGAACTTCGTAAATCTGTGACTAGGAAATTAAGAGAGGAATTAAGAAATGCAGAATTCGAATCTTGAAAGTAATGCCTGGAAGAGGCAGAGGTGTAGAATTGTACAGCCAAGTACCTAGAGCCAACGCCTGGATTTTTAATAAGTCTGGACTATCTACATCTGAATGGGTAACCTGCCTCAAAATGAATGCCAATTTAGCAGCAGTTAGAGGGAGTACCTGGTCGCTCTTTGGACGGACCCGGTGCAGACATGGCTGCCCGGAGACTGAAACCCTTGCCACGTCCAAGGTCAGTGTAGCAGAGGTTTACTCCTCCGAAATGCCAGACACCATCATGTTCGATCCTTAATTGCAACTGCTTTAAGAAAAAAAGTCTTGGATAGTAGAAGAGGAAGTTTTTGCCTTGCTACTAATGGCTCCTCTAGATGTATTGACATCATAGCGTATTCCCAGACTACCAAGAAAGGATATATAATTGATCCTACCGTAAGGATTGAAACGGGAGTAGCCAGCCGGAGGATGTCAATAAAGAAAAGATCAACATTTATCTGCCAACAGTTGATTACTTCAAAGCAAAATACCAGCTTGAAGACATCGAGGTGATTGGTCTTCTTATTGGAGCTCGTGGTGTGATTCCCAAGTTCTTTGAAAGCTTCAGGAAGATTTTTGAACTACCACAGACACTTACTGCTGACATCATAACTTCAGTTTTGAAACGCTCTTGCCAAATTCTGAGTCATCATATTCACTCTGTTTAATTTTTTTTATTCACTTTATATTCATATATGTTTATTTTCATTTTCTTTCTACAAAATTTATGTAAACATTTAATATTGTAAAATTCATGTAGGAGAGTATACTGAGTCCTTCTGGGCTACCTCCAATGGGAGGCAGTTATTATCTTATCTTTATGTAATAAATAATACGAGTAAAACGCTTCTTTTGTTTACTGTGATTTGATTGTCCTTTGTTTATATCCATGGAATCATGTTTATTGATACAGAAACATTTTATTTAAAGGATTGAATCTGACATCTAGTGCGTTGAATAATTATTCTGTCTGATGTTGAGTGAAAGGAAAAGAATTCTAGTTTTAGTTATGGAGGCAGGCAACGAGAGGCGGCGAATTTATTTAATGATATGCATCCAATTCCCCATACAACAGTGACAAGGATCGTAAGGAAATTTACTGCAATTGGAAGCGTAAACGACTTATCAAGATCACGTAGAATTTCGTATGCTAGAGAGTTGTTTTCCTCACGTAAATGGGCAGTTTAGAAATGTAGAAGCTGTAAATGTGTGGTCACAATATTAGGTTGAAAAGCTTTCCCTTCTGTCCAAACGTGGAGTATACAATAATACGAAAGCCTACAACTCAATTCAGAAAAGAAATGATATTGGTCTTTAGAGCTGTAATAGAATTCCCATGTGATTTTTATTTAATAAAATATCTCTAACTCTGAATGTCTCCTGGCCTAGTTGCCTCATAAGGGTGCTTTCTTGGTGTTGCTTGTGAGGTTCAGTCCTGTCTTCGGACATTTGACTAAACAACAACAACGTTGAATGTGATATTATGCACTATTTTGCGAATTTATCGTTGATGTTCAATGGACATTTGCCGGCAATTTCCCAGCATCCGGTACTCGTGACATAGGTTACCAATCCTAAACGTATTTAGTATAACTTGTTGCTTGCTCCGCCCCCTAAAACTCCCTCTTGGGGACTTGGCCCCCAAACCTTCGTGCAATTAATTTATAATAATTAACCGGTCTATCACATTTGAGTTGAAGATACCGGCACATTCTTTAATAAATCACTGAAAAACAAATGTAAATATATAGGATGTGGAGTGAGTACGAAATTATTATTATTTTTTGGCGCATCATTTTTACGTAAATAACGACAAATAAAAACTAACATAACATTATTTTAAGAAATACAGGAAACAAGCATGAATATTATCCACCATTCTTAATGATCTTGGGATAGAAAAAAAACGTATGGAATAGAAATTACATACAAATGTGCGTGTAATAAACAATAAGCAAACCATCTTCGATTAATCATTTCAAAACAACGTGAATATAGCGTGGATTGTGTAGGAAAATAATTTCTTATATGTTGCTCCCAATGTGCTCATTGTTAACTTATGAAAACAAATGAAAATCAACATGGCATATAAACACTATTCGAAGAAAGATAGGAGATATTAAGTAATATTCAGCGTTCTTAATGATCTTTGGATGGAAGATAACAATGAAATATGTATGAAATAGAAATTACATACAGGTGAGCATATTAAAAACAGTAAGTAGAATCATATCTGATTAATAAGCTTAAATTACTCCAGGTTTAGTGTAAGAGTGGTCTATGTAACGAGTACCGGGTACTAGGAAAATACCTGCCTAGTTATTACTTGTTCTATTAATACAGTTGATTATATTATTTACTGTTTGAGCTTCGATTTTTTAGAATCGACGTCTGTTAGATTCTTGTTCTGCCCTCTATTTAATCGATAGCCTTGTACTGTTCTAACTCGTTGATTGTTGTCTAGTATCTCGATTTCGATTTGAGTGTGTCCCAGTCGAAAGTCGAAGTCACTGTTTACTTGATGTTCTTTATGTTTGTGAGCTTCTTGGTTCGTGCCTTGTAATGGATGAGTATGAGGTCAGTGTAATATGCAAGCAATTTCTTTTGTGCTGTACTGTGATTACTAAATCAGGTGAATGAACTTGGTCAGCACACAAATGTCGAGGAACTTAGCTGAACCTGCTAGTGGCTAGAGGCCGAGTCTCTCTTACGTCAGCTCTCTTTTACAGCGATGCATTTTTATTTTCAAAATGCAACTCTCTTTTATTGTATTGTATTTATTAACATTCCATGGTATTCATACATTGCTTACAGCTAGAATATGGAACAAGTCAAAAAAGTTAATACTACTATAAAGTCTTAATTTACAGTCACAGTCTAGATGAAATATATACAGAAGAGATTTACAATATAGTCTACTAGTACAACACAAAGCTTTAGTATCAATTTCATGAAGCGTTATTGAATGTCATGAATTCACCCACAGAATAGAAGGCGTGAGAAATTAGGTACTTCTTTAACTTGGCCCTAAATAATCTTATGTTTTGAGTTTCATTTTTTATATCGAAAGGGGGCTATTAAAAATGTTTACTGCCACATAACGCACTCCTTTTTGATAGCACGATAGACTTGCCGATGGAGTATGAAAGTCATTTTTTGACGCGTATTTATGCTATGAACTGTTGAATTAGTTACAAAGTTTTCACGATTACAGACGAGGAAGATTATTAATGAAAAATATACTGACAAGCCATGGGCATTATTTGTAGTTTTTTTAAAATAGTCCTACACGATTCCCTAGATTTGGCACCTACTATTATTCTAATTACTCTTTTTTGCAGTAGGAATATACTGTTACTACCTGTGGAATTTCCCCAGAATATTATTCCAAAACTCATTACCGAGTGGAAGTATGCAAAGTATGTTGTTTTTAAGGTATTGATATTTACTATCTTTTGCATAGATCTAATAGCAAAACATGCTGAATTTAGTTAGGGAGTAATTTCTTTAATATGATTTTTCCAATTTTAACACATTATCGATTTTTAAGCCAAGAAACTTGGTTTCGCGATTGTTTGTGTGAGGTACGCAGTGTTACAAATGAAACATAATTAAAATAAGAGATACACAAGTTAATTTGATTTACATACAGTGATTAATGTGGTTGTTACAGCCCTGCGGAAATTTTCTTCCAAATCGCATTTGTGACTTTTATTAACAATGTTACAATTTCAGTTTAAATGTAGTAAATACAAAATTTCATTGTCACTCCTGATTTTTTTTAAATACGAACATGTTAGGAAAAGAAAACAGCAATTACATCAGGCATTCAAATAAAGAAAATTTCATCCAGAGAATTGGCTTCTGGAAAAGTTCCTAAAATGCTGGCTGCGTTTCCACGTTGGATGGCTATTCCTATTCCTTGCCATAGATCAGCCGTGGCGAAAATGTGACTAACGAGCACATTGTGGCTCGCAATGAAAACTGTGCATTTCTCTTGCTTCCTAAGGACGTTTACATTTCAATTCCGACACCACAGAAGAAGTTGAACTCCCAGCTCATTTCCTGGCTTGTGGACACCCTGCACTATACGCCCGCTCGGTTCGACCTGACTGCCCACGTCAACACGACCTCCACATCTATACCGATGGATCACGTTTCGTCAGAAATGAAGAGTCATGTACTCTTGTTGGTTGCGCTTTCGTTGTTTACGATAGAGACTCTGAAATATCCTACAAACAGTATGGTCTCTCACCAGCGTGCACAATATTCCAGGCGGAACTCCTAGCACTGAAGAAAGCAACAGAATGGAGTGTAAATAGACCGTGTAATGTACGAATTTTATGCGATTCTCAAGGAGCACTCGCAGCAATTGACGATAAATATAACCTCAATCCAATTGCGGCTGGTATTAGGGAAACTTTGTTACTATGTAAGCAACATGTATGTTTCGATTGGGTAGACCTACGTGGTCATGTAGGGAACGAAAGAGCAGATCATCTAGCCAAGATGGCCGCAATTTCGGAAACAGAACACGCATACTCTAAACAACCCCTCTCTTATGTAAAAATGCAAATGAAGGTGGACATCTTAAATGACTGGAATGCAATGTGGTTAAATAGTACAAATGGTCAAATCACAAAATCACTATATTTTCCCACAGTTAAAGATAGACTAACCGTAAAGAATTATGAACCATCTTACATATCCACGCAATTTATGACTGGACACGGAAAATTTAATTCATATTTTGAACGTTTCAAAATTGACAACCCAAATGGCTCTTCATGTCCCTGTGAACACCCCACACAAACAGTCGACCACCTGTTATTCCAGTGCCCACTACAAGAACGCAAGAGATACCGGCTAGAAACCCACCTTAGCATGTGCGATACAACTTTCTCACCACCAATTACAAAAGTTCTTCTGAAGCAATGTTGCATAAAGGAATTTCACATATTTATTACAGGTGTATTTAAGACCTTGTAGAAATAACAGTATTTAGTAACAGTGTCCTATTTATTCTTTTGCAGCCAAATTTGTAACTTTTAAAAGTATGGTTATCATGTTGAAGTGTATGTGTTGTAAAGGATGCTTGATTTGTTGTGTATGTGAGTCATAGTTATGGGATGCTTGATTGTGTTTGTGTGACTACTGTGTATTAATTTATGATGTATGTTAGGGAAATTTGCTTAATTGTGTTATAGAGTATCGCTATAAGAAATGTTTTGTTTATGTGTTGTAACTGTTTTCTGTATGTCTCAATTGATGACTGATGTTTGATTTGCAATCGCAATGTTTAAAATACGGAATGTTTAGGTCTTATTTCCATTGTATAAGCTAATTTATTTTTCAATTTGTTTTATGCTTAGGCCTATTTTTTGTGTAAAACTATAGCCCTAGCATACATATGTAAAATAGGGCTACCCCCCATTGGAGATACAATAATAATAATAATAATAATAATAATAATAATAATAATAATAAATAATACCTCCCCAACCCCACCCTCTCACTCACTGGAGTCAAACTCCGTTCCATTTGTGTTTGTCTCTGACCTGCGAGTGGCGTATCGTCGCAATGTCTTTCTCGAAACCACGTACCTCTACAAAACCGAAAGTTTCAAGCAGGATGGGAGGACGCAATTTTTGCTGCCAATATGATGAGAATATTAAATGTATGATTTGTTCAGAAGTATTACGAGGAAAACGGTTGTATAACATAAAACGGCATTATACAGGTCACTCAAGAAACAAATTAAAGGTTGTGTTATTATTATTATTATTATTATTATTATTATTATTATTATTATTATTATCATCATCATCATTATCATCATCATAATCATCATCATCTCTGTACGTCGATCCTTTTTCAGCAGATGTACGAATAATGCAGTTAGATCTTCAATTTAAACTCACAGATTTACAATGTGATGTTAAATGAAAGCTAGATGTAAGGACTTGACAAATGCTGAACTTTTCAAATCTTTGCCAAAAAAAAAAAACGATGCTTCGTTCTTTCGCTTGCTCTGTTGAAGCCATGTTCGCAACAACTTACGTTTGTGAAAAATTATTTTCAACAATGGAAATAGTAAAAACCAAATTTAGATTATGGCTGATAGACAAATACCTTCGTGATCAACTACGACTGGCAGTAAGTGACATAATTCCTGATTTTGAAACTCTGTCGCAGAGACAGTTAATTTTAGGTTGTGATAATGTGTCCTATGTTTTCTAGTTCATTTCTTTCTTCGTTACACGTACTAAACATTAGTTCGTAACCTTATACTGTATAAAATTATATTTAAATGCTTGACGTAAGGAAAATGAAAATCCGTTAATAAGTCAGACAGTTGCTTCACTTCCCCTTCGAGTGTCCGCCTCCCTCCATAGGTGCTATGCACGTTGCAGGTTACACAGTGGCTCGGCGCACGATCACATTTTCGCCACGGCTGCCGTAGATAATTGGAAATTGTACTCGTCCATTGTAAATGACAAGTTATGCTATATCATTTCGTAACACGTTTGAAATCACGTGGATAACGTAGAAAATAAAAGTGCAGTCTTAGAAACACTGCGGAAGGTACAAATCCATCTTCCTGTCCCGAAGTGTATTTATATAGCAAAATTCTGTGTAGTAGACAATTTTGTACGCCATTATTACAAAACTCCCGCGCTAAGACGTCAACCTATGCAAAAGATAACGCAGTACGCGAATTAAAGGTGGGATACGGGTGAAATTTTCGGTCACTTTCTATCAAAAATGGCATTTCAGTTTTCGTGTGAAAAATGAATCAGTATTCTCTTATTTGTTTACTGAGCAAGTTTCAGTTGTCTGCAGTGTTTGAAAGCATAAAAATCACACCATATTTAAATGGCTGCACCGCTAAGCTTCTTCCGAGGTTTTCCCCAGCCGTGGGACTGAAGCCAGATGGTCTACTCTATGGCGAGACTTCGGGATCAACCCCTTTGATTTGATTACCCCCCTTTGATTTGATTACCTGGTTGGGTTTTTCCGAGGTTTCCCCCAATCAAAAGGCAAATGCCGGGTAATCTTTTGGCGAATCCTCGGACCTCACCTCATCTCACTACATCTCGCCAAAATATTGTAAAAAAATTGCACAAAAATTATAAAACTTGTAGAAAATTACTAAATTGTAAAACTGTAAAAATTTGTAAAAATTGTAATTGTAAAATTGTAAAATTTTGACTTGTTCTACATCTTAAAGCTTCATTGCTCATGTAGGACCTATGGAATAAAATAATGAATGAATGAATGAATGAACGAATGAATGAATGAATGAACGAATGAATTAATGGATGAATGAATTAATTAATTAATGAATTTCATGCAAAATTTACAAGTTGGTTTCTCACACTTTGTTTTCCAGCACATTTCGTTTGTTTTCCAGCACATTTCGTCATGTTCAAAGAGTAAAATAAATGTTCTTATATTTTTGATGCAAGGAAAATGAAATGTTTTCTTCATGTCTTGCTTATATTATACTGTAGTTAACGAAGCGCAGTTGTACGTTTTCATTAATAAATACTTTCGAAATTACAAAATAAAAAGTATATAGTTGATTTATTTTATTTTATTGGGTTATTTTACGACGCTGTATCAACATCTCAGGTTATTTAGCGTCTGAATGAAATGAAGGTGATAATGCCGGTGAAATGAGTCCGGGGTCCAGCACCGAAAGTTACCCAGCATTTGCTCATATTGGGTTGAGGGAAAACCCCGGAAAAAACCTCAACCAGGTAACTTGCCCCGACCGGGATTCGAACCCGGGCCACCTGGTTTCGCGGTCAGACGCGCTGACCGTTACTCCACAGGTGTGGACTATATATGTAGTAGAGACAAATTTAAATTTTGAAGTTACATATTAAGAATTCTCTCCATTTATAAATGTAAATTTAAAAATTATGGATATTTGGTTCTTTTCTAACCATATTAGAGAAAATACTTAAAAGGTCAAAATACAAGAGTGTTCATAAGTGAAGATTGACAATAATGGAGATAATTACTACAGTTGTCTGAACACTATTTATTGATAAAATAAATAAAATAATAAAAGTGGTTAGAAACCATACATGTTTCGGGGCTATGCTCCCCATCTTCAGTGGTTGTACCACGACTGCGGTGTAGATGTGGTACAACCACTGAAGATGGGGCATAACCCCGAACATGTATGGTTTCTAACCACTTTTATTATTTTATGTATTTTATCAATAAATGATGTTCAGACAACTGTAGTAATTATCTCCATTATTGTCAATCATATTAGAGAAGCTGTAAGAAGAGACTCATGCACAAACTTAAATTTTGCAAGAAGAGATAGATTTTGAAAATAAACAATTTTTTTCTTAAATTTGAATAACTCAAAAGCCCTTTATCTGATCATAATCAAACTTATATACAGGAATACTTATAGGAAGGGGATGAAGTGTATAAAATATCAAGTCTCTACTTAGGAATTTCACCCATCACCTCCCTCAATTATTTCGTCATGTAACGCCCTCTAACCTTGTCACAGACCTCGGTGTAGGACTAGCCTATCTCAATGCCAAGATGTTCCTCTTTTTATTTGCACTGATCTTTTATTCGCTCTCCTCGTGTTTCAGATGTGCCTCTACTAGCATGACGAAGCGCTGCGAGAGATTTCCAACTCCATGGTGACGATGTGGAGTCCACTTCAGCTCATCTCATCAGTCCTTGGTGGAAATGGTGTTTTCGGTAAATATCCAAATCCGAGGATACAGACATTTTATTACTGTTATCCATGGTAGCAAAAATGGCATGCGAATAGAATTGTTTTGTCTTGATTTATAAAAATAATGTCTCTCCATTTGCACTTTGCTCCCTCAAGTGAGCACATCACTTCTTGGTCACCTTGCAAAAAGTGATGAAGTAAAGCCAATACGGATTATCTTGCCCGGTCAAGGGTTCATCCGCCACAGTGAAAACAAACAGTTTTAGCGTATTTTTTTAACAAAACCATATAGCATCTTGCAGTTTGTTTCACGTAATGTGGATATGTGACAATTATTACTTCCTTTCTGTGATATAGGCTTATTTCGTTATTGAAGTATTTACTATACAATCTTTAAAATGAATTAAATTAAGTAAATAGGACCAACTTTCGAATCAGCACATAGGTCCCTATTAAAATTAAACAGACATTTCAACCGTAATGTTAATATGTGATTGGATATACTTGTAATATTACTTACTTACTGGCTTTTAAGGAGCCCGGAGGTTCATTGCCGCCCTCACATAAGCCCGCCATTGGTCCCTATCCTGAGCAAGATTAATCCAGTCTCTATCATCATATCCCACCTCCCTCAAATCCATTTTAATATTATCTTCCCATCTACGTCTCGGCCTCCCTAAAGGTCTTTTCCCTCCGCCTCCCAACTAACACTCTATATGCATTTCTGGATTCGCCCATAAGTGCTACATGCCCTGCCCATCTCAAACGTCTGGATTTAATATTCCTAATTATGTCAGGTGAAGAATACAATGCGTGCAGTTCTGTGTTGTGTAACTTTCTCAATTCTCCTGTAACTTCATCCCTCTTAGCCCCAAATATTTTCCTAAGCACCTTATTCTCAAACACCCTTAACCTGTGTTCCTCTCTCAAAGTGAGAGTCCAAGTTTCACAACCATACAGAACAACCGGCAATATAACTGTTTTATAAATTCCAACTTTCAGATTTTTTGACAGCAGACTGGATGATAAAAGCTTCTCAACCGAATAATAACAGGCATTTCCCATATTTATTCAGTGTTTAATTTCCTCCCGAGTGTCATTTATATTTGTTACTGTTGCTCCAAGATATTTGAATTTTTCCACCTCTTCAAAAGATAAATTTCCAATTTTTATATTTCCATTTCGTACAATATTCCCGTCACAAGACATAATCATATAATTTATCTTTTCGGGATTTACTACTAAACCTATCTCTTTACTTGCTTCCAGTAAAATTCCCGTGTTTTCCCTAATCGTTGTGGATTTTCTCCTAACATATTCACATCCGCATAGACAAGCAGCTGATGTAACCCGTTCAATTCCAAACCCTCTCTGTTATCCTGAACTTTCCTAATGGCATACTCTAGACACTCTAGAGCGAAGTTAAAAAGTAAAGGTGATAGTGCATCTCCCTGCTTTAGCCCACAGTGAATTGAAACGCATCTGACAGAAACTGACCTATACGACTTGTAATATTAATGTACTTAATTAATAAACATAAAGGAATAAACAAAATAAATATATCAAACATTTTAACATAACACATGATTGAAAATAATCACTTATAATAGCAATACAGTTCTTTGGTTTCTCTTATCGGTATGCGCCAAAACAAACAGTAGGTACTGAAGTTATCGCTCATCTGCTGTCCACGTTTCCCTAGCAACGACGTATTTATTTATTGTATACCGTACAACAGTTTGACATATTGAGAATCCAGTGTTGTGTTGATTTCTGCAATAAAATTATGGTTCTCACAACAGAGGAGAAGGTGTTTAAATAAATACTTGGTTGCTATGGAAACGTGGACAGCAGATGAGCGATAATTTCAATACTGTTTGTTTTGCGCATACTGCACATTGTTTAGTGTTCGTGATGTTTGGAAAAATAACCAGTGTTTTTGACCTGAAACATTAATCAAGAGCATACAGTATGCAGACTATAGTTTCAAAACGAAGTTGACTGAGTGGGTAAAGGCTAGAATCCAGATAACGACTTAAGTCATTTCTTGCATTCAGCTGCAGTTCGCATTAGATTTTACAGCGACATTAGTTGGTTGGTGAGGGTTTTTGATTTTTTTAAATTGGTGTCAGTTTATTTCAGTGATAACTTGACTTAAATTAAGTTTCGTTTTCTTAGGCAAGTTGTAGTTTGTTAAGACTCTTTTTGAGTCCGCGATTTTTGGGTTATGTTAGGTCTGGCTTTCTCAGGATAATTACATGATTTTATGCTCGATCATGCCGAAATGTAGTAATTATACACCTGGTAGCAGCCCTCACTGAAGTACACCTATTCATTAAAGTTCAGGTGTTCCACCAATCAGAAAATACCATTGTAGCAATATGAAAGAGCAAGTATCGATTATTCTCGGATGTGCAATCGAAAGACAACTAGTTTGTGTTACTATAATAATTAGCGTTAATTGTAAATAATATTCAAATAAATTCAATTTGTCATCTCGTTTTTCAATGTCTAATTCAATTTCAAGGTTATATCAAGATTAATGTTTATTTTACTCTCTATATTATATCAAGGTCAATGTCGACATTTGTTTCTCGGAAAAAATCAATACTTTCGCGTCTGCGCACATCTCACAATTTACGAGGTATTGCACAAGGTCAGTTCCGCTCCCCAGTCAGATAAGAATAACATGAATACTTATGAATAATTTCAAGTTAGAAATATGGTCGAGCATAAAAATTCGTATGAAACCTGACTATAATGGTAATTAAGACGCTCGTATGAAAATTATGAAACTCGCTTGCGCTCGTTTCATAAACATCCTCGCGTCTTAATTACTACCATTATAGGCTCGTTGCATAATGAAGTATTTTAGTTTAGTTCCTGAAATAAGTTTTAATTTTGTATTACAGTTTGGTACTCCTACCATTCGCTGCCCGCTGTGACGTCATGTACAACACTTCATGGGGAGGACTTGATTCCCATCGTTGGACCGTGTGCAGTATCGCTGGTTCAACCCTTGTCGCCCCCAGTGTTGAGTACATTTACAATTTCATAAGTGTGTTTGTAATGTGTAGTTGTGGCAGACAGAAGAAACGAAGAGAGAATATGAAACAGAGGGGAAATGATTGGCATACAGAGCCATCTGTTAACGGACCTAGACGCAAGATGTCGCGTTAGGGGAAAGAATGGCTCAAGTCCTTATCTAGGTCAATCTGCTAGGTCAAGCAGACGTACATAATACTTCTGATGAGTTTAACTACAGGTTGTCAATATGAATAGCTATAAATCTTTGAGGAACCCAAGAACATCATCGTGGGCACGTAATGGACGTTAACGGTAGTGACTGTTTTGCAGATTGGTGGAATTGTGATTTAATTGGGGATGGTAGAGAACACCAGATTTATCAAAGGTGGCTAAAAAGATTCAAACATTTCTTGAGTTGATACGAGCTCTTGTTTTATATTGCTCAGGTGAGACTTATCAGAAACAAGCTATGGTTTGTTTTATCTCTGATATAGAAACGCAGACGAAATTATTTCTCATACAATGAAATGTGGCTGCACAGAGTGGTCGAGAAGTTGGCTTACCCCCCCCCCTCTTTATTTCGCGGGAATTTGTGTTAGTCTGTTGGTAACCTAGGTAACCGTGCAGTGGGAGTAATAACCGGTACCGCACAACTGAAGAGTTGCGAGCAACTGTGGAAGATGTCTTCACGCATCACCGCCAACCATCTGCCAGAAGTCAGTTGTGCTATCGAACCTGACACCATTAGGTAAGTGTCCATATGAAGCATGCAATCATAGTGTCAAAAATATTCGAGAAGGTGGGAGGGGAGGTACGCCCACTCTCTGGCTACTCTGTGGTACAAATTTATAATGTAACGTTGTACGGGTGATAAATGAGTAAACTGATTGCATAATAAGATCAAGAAAAGTTATACTTGGCAAATTTAATTCACTGTTATGTGATGATGATTTTGGAAGCCACTTCAACGAACGGGTCAGAATTTTTTTGCTCTAATGTGGAGGATAGTATAAACCAATCGGTGAAGAGGATTAATATATTGGCAAACATAGTGAAAGAGATGTTTTTTCCAATGTTACCAACCTGATAGAATTTCAGGAGGCGTGTAGTAAACGTTATTTCTGAATGTTAAGAAGTCTAATGTTTTCCTTGCATCATGATTCTTATGGCCAGTTTGTCCAAGTAATGTTTAATTTTGCTTAACGAATGTTAAATTAACAGTCTGTTTATTTTTAACGCTTTGTTAATGTATTTTCCATTTGTTCAACATAATTTTGTTTAAGATAACCAACACTTAACTATAACGTCTGTTAGCACTATTTTAACTACTCAACAGCAGTTGGTAATGATTCTACACAAGTAAGACAATTCTTGATTGGTTAAAATTAATTTTAATTCTATATTATAGAGTGAGTCATGAAACTGCATAAAATGACAACCTGTTATAGTAGGCCACGCTCCATAAACAAACAGTTGACAAATGAAAGTTGTAGGTGACGTGCTGAATAATAATTACAAAGTAAGGTTATATTTCCTCATTGCTACTATGGATACGAAATACGAAAGAAATGAAATAACACTGATGTATTTAAACAGTCCAAAGTATTTTTTAAATGTTATATTACCAGTCATATGCTAAACATTTGGAAAGACACACAATATTAATTTCGCAACTTCTGTTCGAACAGCTGTGGAGACATCGGCCATAATTAACTAACTGTTAAACGAGTTAACTGCCCGAAATCCTATATTCAAAATTAACAAACTGTTAACAATCTGTTAAACCAAACTGGTGTTGAAAACATACAATTTTATTAATTAACACACTATTTAGAGTTTAACAGTCGTTAAATTTTCTAACAATACTTGGAAAACCGGCCATTAGGCTGTTACAATGTGATGTTTTAGTTTTATTTTCTACTTAGTGCAATTTAATTTCATACATCTTCAGCTTTGAAGCTTTAATGTGTGGAACAAGTCAAAAGTTACATTTTTTTTTTTTTTTGTCGAGATGAGGTGAAGCCGATCTGTTCTTTGACGACACCCTATAAAAATGTCACTTGAACATGTCCTGGAAATAGTGCACAGAATCGGATCTTTAAGATTTTAAAATAATGTTGAATCGTCTTGCATCAGGCTGTAGGCTATACAGGGTGGAAATGAAATAGCCTTACAGATTTCCAGAGCGAATAGCTCATGTTTTATGTAACAAAAAACTATAATATCATATTGGTGGAAAGTTGGTAGTTTAAAAAAATGTTTTCTTTTTTTCAAATGTTTAACAATCTCTTATTCGGTAACTATTGCGAGTAGGATCGTGATTTCTGTCCATATCGATAGGAAATCTAATAACGAATAATTTATCCCTCTGGCGTATTTCAATAGCGTGGACGGTTTTCGTGTAAATTTAATTTTAAAAACCTCTAATTTCAAGCCATTGCACGATGCGAGCGAGTGGCAACGTCTTGGCAGAGAGCAGCTCGTCTACCGAAACACACCGAGTTCGTTGACCTCTTACATCTGTATCATGAGTAGAATGTGTTAGCGGCGATGTTGCCGGACTGCTGAAACTTGAAACTTAATTTTTTAATTAATCTTGCATTTAATCACAAAACGTAATACAGGTTTTCTATTCATTCACGTGTACCTTATCGTCTCTTTCAATCTGCAATGTTATTTCACTACCACTGTGTGTATATATGTACAGGGTGGAAGTGAAATAGCCCATGAGCTTTGCAGAGCGAATTGTTCATATTGAGTAACATATAACAAAAAGGTCTAATACCATATCGGTGGGAAGTTTATAGTTTTCGAGACAAAAAGTTTGTTTTATATATAAAACTTTTAAAGTCGTCGTTATGGATACTATGCATAGGATCTTAATTTCTCTCAATACCAATAGAAAATGTAATAAAGAATATTTTTCTTCCTTGTCATATGTCGATAGAATGGACGGTTTTCGTGTAAAATAAATAAAAAGAATTGCAAACTTGTTGTCTAAAAGTAGACGTGGCAACTCTGATCAGATGTTCTCGCTCCATATGAGTTGGTAGTCAAGATCGTCTTGTTCCAGAGCCGTTCTACGCTTGGTTTCCGGCAGGATATTAAATATAGTAAATAGTAAATTCAGTGATTTGGAAACTGTTAGTTGAAAATAGCAAACATACGTGTCAAAATATTGTAAATAGTAAAGTCACTGTTTGTGAAAGTGCTAGTTAAAATAGTATAAATAGTAAAGTTAGTGTTCATGGAAGTGCTAATTCAAATTACTACGTTTTCATGGAGTATTCGGATCGGTTTGAATAGTTTCCGTATTGAATACGATGCTAACGAATATGGAAGCTGAAGTTTCGAACGTAGTTATGTTGTTATCGACAAGTTAGCACGTTTGTCACTGTGTAGGCCTTAGCTATAAACATTAATGAGTTTTCTTAATAAGACACATGAAAACTTAATATTCTAGCTATTAAAGAAGAGTGGTAATAATGGCTTTCAGGAATATATAAAATATTACGTGGCTAACGAGAAAGACAAGCTTCGGCACGAATTGGAGTCACGTGATCATCATGGTCTAGTCATGGCCATCTTGACAATCGCCTAATATAAATACATGTTCAAAGTTATAAAAAACAAAGGAATTGCTACATTAAACTCATGTTAAACGTGCATTTATATATAAACTAGTTCAATGTTGGCCATGTTTTGTTCTCTTTATCAGCCGATGAATTTATTATCATAGCCTTTTTATTGTGAATTTTATTTAATTTTCGTATTTCTTTTCTTTTTTATTATTATTTTATTACATTCCATTTTGTTATATTCTTCCTTACGTTTTCCATATTAACTGTTTGTACTAACTGAGTTGCTTTCACTATATTTCAATGTATTTTACTTTTTTTTCTATTATGGTATTATTTTCATGTTGTTTAGTGTCGACTTTATTATGCTATATGTTTTTTGTAATATGTTAGTATTCTGTTCTTTAACTTTTTGTTAAAATATTTTAACTGCTTGTATACTTTGTGACCTGGTAGAGTGTAAGAAGGCCCTATGGCCTTAACTCTGCCAGTATAAATAAAGATTATTATTATTATTATTATTATTATTATTATTATTATTATTATTATTATTATTATTACTACTAAGAATGTGACGTCTCGTTAGCCACAACATTCCTTTTGAACATGCGTAATTGGGCTCGCTGTTCGTATGTTCATAAAACAGCTGACACAACAAACAAATAACGATCTATCACGCGCATAGCACATTGAGATCGTTTTGAATACGATACGCGTGTTCATGCAAATCTCAATACGATCCAATCGATCCAATCCCACTTTTTATGTGAATTGACCTTGAGACTCGGATCGTTTTGAATCCCCGTTTTCATGGAATTTTCAGTACGGTAATCATAGCTGTCTGCCAGCTGATCCGTGACACGGGCAGCGTGTTTCCAACATTTCGCGAACGGCGTCGATAGCGACTGACGAAATTGTTGGCAGGGAAGAGGGGATTTTAAATTTGGTCGAGAAAAACCCGGGGCAAAGCAGTCGCTTGATTTTGCAATACGTAGCCTTTTGTTTATATCTCACGTCGGATGAGTTGAATGCCTCCGTGCGGAATCTTGGGCATTGCGATGTTGCCAGCGTGCTCAAACTTTCCATGCAATTATTTAATCAGCCATACACTTAATCTCAAAACGTATAATAGATTGTTTGTTTATTTTCATGTAGGTAATCTATCCCTCCTTTCAATGCGGAGAGTTGTAATTATATATATATATATATATATATATATATATATATATATATATCATCATCATGATCCTTGCATGTATTGGGCCTAGTGGCCCGTTACGGTCTCTTGCCAACGCTTGAACAGTTTGCCCAAGGATCTCTTGCCCACAGGATGGTAATTTAAAATTTGGCGTGGAATTCTAGAACGAGGCATTCTGATGACATGTGATCTCCAGTTTTGTCTGTATTTCTGCAGGTATTCCGTAATCGGTTCAATCTGCAGCTCTTTCATAATGTCAAAATTTCTAATGTGATCCATTCTCGTGTATCCCGCTGTACGACGCATAAATCTCATTTCTGCCGCCGTTAATCTTTGAGAATCGTCCAAGCTTCACTACCAAAAGAGAGTATAGGTCTGGCCAATGTTTTATAAATTCTGGTGCGCGTGTGTTTTTGTACTAAGGTTGGTTTGAATATCTGATTAATTATCCCCATTTCTCTGTTGAATTTAATAATTTTCTCATTCAAATCCTTTTCTTCTTCATATGAAATTTGGTAACCGAGATAACTAAAATTTTTAACTTGTTCGATGATCTTATTATTGATGCATATTTTGCTACGGACTGGTTCCTTTCCTAAAAAGCCATCACTTTAGATTTGTCAGTTGAAATTTCCATATTGAAACTTTCTGCCATTTGATTACAGTTGTAAACCAAACGTTGTAAATTATCTTCTGAAGTTGCCATAAACACAATATCATCAGCAAATAATAAGGTATCTATTTGGGACAAACGACTTATCGGTATGCTTCCATGTGGTTTCAATCTCATTCCTTAATAATGTGATTCATGTATATTATAAATAATAGAGGAGATAAACTACAACCTATATATATACCTATGTACAGTAGAACTTGGTTATAGCGACCTCGTTTTGTGCGACACCTCGCCTATAACGTCAAATATTCTGTGGTCCAACTAATTCCCCATGAGACATATGCTTTCCTACCTTGCTTAATACGACAAACGCATATACGTCTACCTCGCATATAACGTCATTTTCAACCTCAGTTTGGAATAAGATTTTATTTATTTATTTATTTATTTATTTATTTATTTATTTATTTATTCTGGTGTAGTTAAGGCCATCAGGCCTTCTCTTCCACAACACCAGGAATACAAATACAATAATATAAATAAACAGAAATAAATACACTATAATATACAAAGTAAAGCTGCTCAAGAAATAAAGAGAGAGAAAAAAACACTATAAACAAAGTAAAGCCACACAAAAATATACAGGTTGCAGTCACACAAACTTTAAATGAGTGATTAAGTATCATAATTAATTCCATCCTAACTAATTAACTAACATAAACAAGAAACTTGCAATTTTAATCTAGGTTAAAAAAAAAAAAAACACAAATCAATACTTCTAGCAATACCTAAAAAACATTAACTAAGACAAAATTTTCCAATTTAATTTTGAATTGTGATAAAGTCCGGCAGTCCCTGACATCATTAGGTAACGAATTCCAGAGGCGAGGTATTTCTACAGTATAGGAAGATGAGTATAAAGACGTTCTATGATGAGGGATAGAAAGAAGTGCTTGATGTCGGTTTCGAAGAGTTGTAAGAAATTGAAAGCGCGATAAAAGATGAGTTTCAGAAATAAAATACAATGAAAACAGAAAAAGTTAAAATTTATTGTTCTTCAAAAGTTCCTTCACTGACAGTGCACCACCATTATGAAGTAACTGGAGGGGAAGGTGTTATATGGTCAAATTTATAGTATTGCAGATGAATTTTTCATACATTATGAACAGTTGTAGTCTCTCAGCTAAGCGTGAACTTACATTAGTTAGCAAGGAATCGCAATAATCAAAATGAAGGGCATTACAAGCGTCTGAATAAGATTCTTTTTTAGAAAATGGTTGAAATTCTTTCATATGAAACAAGTGTTGAATTGAAGGAAAATATTTTTTTGCAAATGTAAGCTGTTACTTGAGTATTAGGAATTTAGTAGTATCCATAAAAATGCCAAGATTTTTAACGGTTTCACTGATTTTTGGCCATTCAAATTCAGCATTTTGTGCAGTATAGTACTTTTACTATCATAGTGCTTTGACCAATAAATGCGGTATGGAACGATTGCTTGCGATTTATCTACAATTTTTAACCTTCTTCCATTTGTTTTATCACAGTCCCTATTCAAGTTTGTTTATTTTGTTTACATTGAACTTTCAATAATTGTACCTTTTAAAATGATTAAATTTTTATTTCATCATCCTTAATTAAAACTTTTCTATCATTTTCTTCTTATATTACTTAGGTCATTAATATAGATCATGAAGAGTAAAGGTCCGAGAACTGATCCTTGTTGAATTCCAGATTTCACGACACACCATTTTGAAGAATAATCGCATGCAATGAACATTTTTAATAAAAATGAAGGTAGGATTCAAACCAAGCCTTCTTAACAGAACTTTCAGAAAGTTCAATGAAGTCTTAATTTACAATTGGTAACAAGAGAATCCTGATCAACTGTATCAAATGCCATCTGAAGTCAAGGAATATTTGTAATGATTAGATGATACAACAATACATTTTCAACAAATCAATTAATATTTTATTTTTAGTAGTGCTTTAATTCTTATAATTTATATATCCATTTCTTCTAACCCGGATTGGTATTCGTCCATTGAAGGCAATCAAGTTTTGATTTTCATTAGTTATTTTTACAATACGTTCATAGCTTTTGATCAATAAAATGGTAGGAGGACGTCTTTGGACGGAAATCATTTCACATAATTTTTGATTTTAGCATTTGTTTAATTTTTTCTTCCAGAGGTTTGTTTGTTTTTAGTTACTACCTTAGCATTTGAATATATTTGTACTGCATAGATAGTCGACTGAAAACGGTGGCGTCTAAACATTTTTTAATGTCAACATTTTATGCTGCAATATTTTCTTTACGATATTAAAATATTCCGATCACTTTGTTTCAGCTTTAGATAGTCGACTGAAAACGTTTTATTGTCGTTCAAACTTCATTTTGGTAAAGGTAACATTAGTGAAATAAAATATTTTTATCCGGAATTAATATCATTTTATTGTTAACTGTCTTTGTTTGTCTAATCTTTATATAATTTCTTCTGTTTTATCACCTTCCAAAATTTGTTTCGTTTGTCAAGATTTCAAACTGCAAATTCTTTACCTATAAAACCTGGATTTCCTATCATCATTTGTTTACAGCATAGTTTCTCGACTGAAAATGGTCAGCTCGTTCAAATGTTATGAAAAGTCTAACATTTGGTTTCTAATTTCAGTAAGTTCAATTAATATTTTATTGTATAGAGCATTTATTTATTGTAATCTTTAAACTTTTGTATAATCGTTTCTGTCCATAATCATACTACGTTTTATGTCAGATCATCCATGGTGCTGGTGTCCTGTTTAAATCAAAACCGTTTAGATTTGATATAAATGCTTGTCATATAAGTTTATAATGTATTCATTTAGTTTAAAAGTATTTTCCGTAAGATGCGTATTACGTGTCTATTTAAATGCCAGAAAAGAAATTCTTCATAGGATGTCCATAAGTTGGGTTTCATTAACGTTTCAAGTGTTATTCTTTGAGATTTAGAAACAAAGGGTTGAACACAATTTTGCTCGTTTTTACTTCCCCTTCAAGATAAAAGTTGTTTATATGAAACTTTTCACAGCGTGATTTGTGAAACCCATTGATTTAATTCCCAATATATCAATTTAAGAAAGCAGTGCACATTATCAAAATAAATGACTGAATTCATTTTAGTTTCGTGCTTTGAATTCGCAGAAAATTGATCGAGCAAATTTGGCATTTGTAAAATTTCTTTGTAGAACGAAAAATCTAATAAGGCAAACAAATTTGTGTTAAGATCACCCATTATTAAGACGTGTTCATAATCTGTGATGAATTCCAACAACGATCTCTCGATCTCTGCAATATCGTTAATCTTATGAGGGTTTAAATTGAAAAATAAGACATGACATGCCATAAGCATTATTTATAGTTCTTTTTTTAAATGGTCCGACACGATTCTCTAGATATGACACCTAGTATTATTCTAATTACTCGTTTTTATAGTATGAATATCCTGTTACTATCTGTAGAACTTCCCCAGAATATTATTTAAATTCATTTCTCAGTGGAAGTATAAAGTATATTGTCTTGAGGATAATATCTTTACTAAGATTCATAGATCTAAGAGCAAAACATGTTGAATTTAGTTTTTTTTTGGATTGATTTTCGTCGCTTTACCAAACTCTGAGCGTTATTTGGGATCTGAATGAGATGAAGGTGAAAATGCTGATGAAATGAGTGCTTCAGCACCGAAAGTTACCCAGCATTTGCTCATATTCGGTTGAGGGAAAACCCCGGAAAAGGTCATCAACCAGGTAATGTTCTGTCAGAGACAACCGGCCACCTGATTACTGTCAAGAATCAGGGTATCCACTTGTCCCTACCGGGAATCCGGGCCACCTGATTTCGCGGCCAGACGCGCTAACCGTTACTCCACAGGTGTGGACTTGAATTTAGAAAAAAAAATGTTATATTTTTCCAATTTAATATATTATCGATTTGTAAGCCAAAAAATTTTATTGTTGTTGTTTCTATTAGGAACCTGTTCTTATTTACTGTGCATGAAATTTTTCAAGGTTGTATTTTAGGGGCTGCAAGTGACAATATCTCTCAAGAGATTTGAAACAGTATTTTACTTTTCCATCCGCCTTCAAGATATAAAATATCAGTAAAGTGCAGACAAAAGAAAAAATTATTTGTAAATTAATTATTACTGCTTGTTACTTTGCGTAATTAAAATTAAACCAACTTCCTGACAGGGGCAAAGGGTGACGTAGATTGTTACCGTTATTTTGCAACAGACATTCCGATATCCACCATGATACAGCAGATCAGATACTGCCAGCACCGCAACGCTGTCAAGACTTGGCTTTTTAAATTTTATGGTCGTATTTTGTTCCTCAGAAGGTACGACCAGTTTGTTTCATTACAATCTCTTGTTTCGGAAAACCTCACTACGCTTCCAGTGAAGGTAATCCCATAATTGAAATCATCTAAACATCCTATGATGCCCACGATGAGGTCCTGTCGAGTCAGGCTACTCCAACTTCGATTTTCTCCTTACATCGATGGCAATTTATCGGTGTCTTCCCTCTAGTTTTACAGTGTTAGTTTAGCGGGTAAAATTTATTAAATGAGTATTATATTGATTAAGGGGGTTTTTAACACTCAATTGCAAACTCCAATGTTTTCCGATTCCTTTTAGCTCTTTCGACTTCTAGCGATTTAATAGCGGATCTTTAAGAATCGAGTTGGCAACACTGCTCTCTATAATAGTTGCAGCTCAGCTGATTGAGTTTTGATTCCCCAAGCAAGACAGAATGCAGAAATGCCATAATTAAATTGCCAGACGTCCATCGCTCATCTCGACAAACTACCTAGTCTCCATTGAACTTTCTTATAGCCCTCTATTTTTTGGTGGCATTACGCGAAGTTTATAACTTTTCAAAACGATATAAAATCTTATATGGAATAAGATATACTCTATTCCTGTAACTCGTTGACTTAACACCAACAAAATCATGCGTCTACCTTGCATATAACGTCATTTTCAGCTTTAGTTTGGAATAAGATTTTCTAAGAACCAAAGTATTTTAAGAAATATTTTGTTGAAATCTGACCCTGACAAATTCTTTACAGTCTCCTTCTGTCATAGACCTCTGGAATGCAGGCGGATTCCCCACCCCATTGTAACCTGTCCGAATTCATGCGGTATTAGATCAGTTTCGACAGGAAGTTTTCACTAAGTGCACGCATTTTAATGCAGTATGGCCACTAAAAGAAGTGAGTGACACTTTAGAAGTCATTTGAATTATGAACATGTTCTATGAAGCTAGTGAAGGGAGCAGTGAAATTGCAACTGAAATAATGAACAGAGAACGTAATTTAGCCCTAGAAAGTGTGTATTGGGCAAGTAGAAGAAACAGAGTAGAATGACTAATTACTTCACTTCTAAGTAAAGTAGTTTGGTGAGTACTGAACAAACTGTTTTAATACAGAATACTGTATTTATAATTGTAGGCCTACGTGTATTTTATTATGTTCATTGTAGGCTTGAAAGTCAGTACATAAATCTAAAATAAGTCTAATTAAGTTTGTTATTTTTCATTTCCACCTCACTAGATTGATAATGTGAATCTCGGTTACTATGACACTCGTTTATAACAACATAAGGTCCCTTGGATGTCATTATAACCAAGTTCTATTGTATATATAGTTAAAAATAGGATAGTTCTGAAAAAATTACGTTTCAAGGATTTTAGTAGATATTCATGAATATGTTCTATTAGATAATATAACAGTAATAATAATAATAATAATAATAATAATAATAATAATAATAATAATAATATTAATATTAATAATAATACATAAAATTTATAATACCGATAATATAAATTGTAAACAATTTTAAGAATGATCCCCCTTCGACAAAAATTCTGTGTACCTCACTCAAGATCACTGACGTGCGCCTTAAATCGAGGAAAAAGTCAGGTTGCAGCACTGACTTCATTCCATTCAGACTCAGAATCATATTGGAAAGGTAGAAGACAAGTTGAGATTGCTAAGTTCACTGAACAATGTACTGCAACTAATGCTAGCACTGCTAGTATTACCAGTTCTACTGCTACTATAGAGGATTCCACGTTAAGAAAGAAGCATTGGTTTTATGGGCCTTGCCTAGTACATTGTACAAGCTGTGTGGTAGGTAGCCGTTTCTATGGAAACTGATCATTTGATGCAGTAGCCCTATATGCCCAATGCTTTTTTTGTTAACGTGGAATCCTCTATACCACTACTACTTATATTTCTACAAATAAATTAGAGATTTCGATATGAGGAGCATACATCGTGCGCTGTGAAGAGAATAGTTTTTGGTTAAAATTGAGGTAGAGAATTCATCATTCGATATATTTTAAAAAATAAGGCTTCCTGTGTTGCCTCGTGGGATTCAGAGGAGCTACATGATGTGCCATACTGACCTCTTAACGCCGTCGAAGTCGCTGCCAATGCCAACATGGTCCACGCCCGCTACTGCTCGAATGTGATTCACATGTCCTGCAACAAAGCTTGCTTTAGTTATGGTCCGATCTCATTTCAAATAGATGTTTATCTTGATTTTTACAGTTTTGTTCGGTAGGGCGGAAGACATTAATTCGAAGCTTCGTCTTATAATTCACTTGCTTGGTTTTTGACAACTCAGACACTCACTCTTACCCACCAGAGGCCTCCAAGATCGTCGTTGTGAAATTTAAGGGGAGAGGATGGTATTTTTTTGGCGAAAAATGAGTAAATTTTCAAATAAATTCTTTAAAATACCCTGTGATATGTGTGGAATGCATACCATAACATTTTGTGGGTATTTGTGCCCTTATCGGATGTTGAGTCGCCATTTTTAAACTTTTCAATCACTCGCCCACTTTTATTGTTGTTTCCGGTAAATTAAATTAAAAAAAAAAATTTTTTTTCTTTAAAATACCCTTTGATATGTGTGGAATGTATTGCATAACATTTTGTGGGTATTTGTGCCTTATCGGATGTTGAAACGTCATTTTTAAACTTCCTGCGCTATGGATTTTTAAATCACACGCCCGCTTTTATCGGTTTCCAGTAACTTCATTTTTTTTTGCTACATTGCCAGACAAAAATGGATATAATTTCTGAACTATTAAAGATACATGCATGAAATTTAGAACACACATTCTTTAGACTGTTAGGAAACTTTTCTCTGTAACAGAATTTTGTTAATTGATTTCAGTTTAAAAATACGTCCGTTTGTTCGCAAGAAAGGAAATCAGAAAATTGTTATTAAATTTTAATTGTTTATTTTACAAACGTAGGGACTAATATCAAAATTATGTTAGACAGTTTGTAGAACATGCTTTTGCAAATACATTGCAAAAACTGTTTGAATCTATCTATAAAAACGGTTTAGATATGTCGGTTTCAGTACAATCCTGCATTGGGTATATATATTTTTTTTAATTTGGGCCCCCAAATATTTTTTTTTTTCAAAATATTTTTATTTGGTTGAGTTGCCATAGTTATGAGCTCTTTACGTACAAAAGAATTAATATTTTACACCAAATAGGAAAGAAGTTTTAAAAAATACCATCCTCTCCCCTTAAGAAAAAAAAAAGAGATGTTCTATCTAGCATCTTGCTATGGATTTTTAAAATTTGAACTGCATCATGTGAAATATTGTACATTGTTGCCGCTATCATTTTTCTACACATGCACCGATCTAAAATGTAGTGTTGACATGAAAGAGGAATATTTATAGTTCAAGTTAACGTACTGTACATTAAATCTCGTGTTTAGAAATCTAGAACGATTTTAATTTTCAGAATTTGCACTACCGGCGACAAGTGTCAATGCTGCCAACATAACAATTAGAAAATTAGGCCTAGTAGCAGTTGTATTTGTCTACCGAAATTCGAAACGAAACAGAAAATTCAACCTGCAAAATAGAAAATCTTCATAATCTATTGACATAAGTAATAATGGGGGGGAAATGGTTATGTTTCACCCTTGGGGTGTGAAGTAAGCTGATCCGGACTGTATCACGTGATTATTTTGTACTACGGCGCACTCCTAGCTGTCCGCGTTCCTGCTTGGCGACTAGTTATAGTCTTTAAAATTATACATTGATTGTCGGGAATCGAACCATAGTCTAACTCAGTGATGTCAAAGCAAGCGCATTTTTCTGACCTTGACGTAGTGCGCGGGCATCAAGCGCTAAGTATGGAAAGAGGAAGGGTTGTGTATATGAATAAGCAACCTGTTGGATTAAGAAAACAGTGGTGCACAAACTTCAGACGGAACGTGAAATTTTATGTCGTTATTTTTATATGGCTTCTTTCTGTTTAATATTATCTATATCGTCTGTAAAACAAAAGTACTAACACTGATTTCTTAATATTGCACTTGTGTTTTAAATCTTAATAACATAATAGAGAGTTAAGAAGGAATATTCACTTAAATTCCATAGTAGTATAATATTATACTGTATTAAGTGGATGAAACACATCATTCATAAAGAAAGTGATATTCCAAAGAAAGAGATTGAGTATGACATGATAAGTTGAAATTTATATTGATGGTATCTTCAGCCTTACAAAAGTAATCAATAAACTAATCGAAACAATATTACAGTACAAAGTAAAGTTACTGTAGCTGTTTTAAGTGTAACTAATATTACATAACAAAACTCTTATCGCATTATGCTTTTAAGGTGATATTGGTGAGCAACTTCCTATCATCAGAATATTAAATTCTTTTCTCGAAATGTGCTGAAGCTATAGAGCTGACATTTTTACAACACATGGGCACGTATCTTTTGCTTATGATGTAACAGTAGTTCCTTTGTTAATTCATTTCCTTGCAAACAATTTCCATGCGAATATTTTCAAAATTTTCAATACACTATCTTCAGTAATACGTATATACGGTATATTAGATTTACGAAAACATTCTGTAAGGCTACTAAATAAATAGGCCTATACTTGAAAATTTCACTTTTCTATAGGCCTTCGAAAAGTTGAGAAAATATTTATTTTGAATAAAAAAATCAAACTTGTGAAAAATGAGCATTAAAATTAAAACTTGCATTGTTATAATGCACGTATACTTCTCAGGCAAATCTAAAAATTAACATGGATACAGTTTTAATAAGTTCTCTTCCCTTTATCTATTGAATCAGTGCTGGCCATCCCTGAATATAGCTCGACCAAGCGGCATATACCACCTCTTTCGTCTGTCTCTTTCCTTTCCGCTGTAAAGTGCTCAGGCTCTCCTGGGCTCTCAAGCGCGCGCTTGCTCCTGTGGGCATCAATTGACATGACTGGTCTAACTGATAGATTTTTTAAGGTAATATAACTGTTTTATTCTACTCTCGCACGGGGAGCCATATATTTCTCTTCATCCCCTTTCTTCCCCGCCGAGCACTGCGCAGCGTTGATTCCCTGACGGATGAATATTAAGCGTCCCCGTTTAGAGTCTAAGAGACAAGAAAATATTTCCCTTTCCAGTCATAGCTCCTATAATATCCAGTCAATCACGCTGTAATTCTTATGATTGATTATTATGATTGTAAAAGAATTCAAAACAAAATCCTTTTTTAAAAAGTCAGGGAAGAAATACTAACTTCGAAGTGATCTGTTCAAAATAGACATTTACACCTTCAAAAAGTTGGTCAACGGTAAACTTTTATATTTTCACTTTAAATTGTGGGGGACAAAGAAAGAGGAACGTTGAGAGCAAATTATGAAATTATAGGATGGGGTAGCTCATTTAAATCTAATTTTAATCCACTTCATTTATTACAGAAGAAAATAATTAAAATATGTCTTCATAAACCTATTGATTTTCCATCTCAAAATTTGTTTCTAGATTTTAATGTACTTAACGTAAGACAAATTTATTATATTGTATTAATAAAATTTATACATAAAAATCGAAATAATTTTGAATTGTATTCTCATAGTTATGAAACAAAAGGTATGAATTCTTTAAGATTGTTTGAACCAAAATGCAACACTGTTAAAGTATTTAATCATAGTAGTAATTTAGGCCCAAGAATATATAACAAATTTATATTTAAATATCCTGATCTTGTCAATTCTAATAGTTCTAGTATTAAATTTAAAAACTTATGTATTGATTTTATAAAACTTGAAAAATTGTAAATTTAAATTTATATACCCGTACTATAATTGCACAGTAGGCATAAGACAAATTGTATTGTATAATTATTAATTTCAATTCAGGAATCCGCCCTGAGCACGAGTTCTACTCTTTCAGGGCGAGCTAAAAGTTTTCTGTATATATTATATTATATGTTACAATTATTAGCAAAATAATAAATAAATAAATAAAAATAAATAATAAATAAATAATAAATAAATAAATAAATAAATAATAAATAAATAAAAAATAAATAAAAAAATTAAATAGATAATAAATAAATAAATAAATAAATAAATAAATAAATGAAAATAAATAAATAATAAATAAATAAAATAAATAAATAAATAAAAAATAAATAATAAATAAATAAATAATAAATAAAGAAATAAATAAATAAATAAATAAATAAATAAATAAATAAATAAATAAAAAATAAATAATAAATAAATAATAAATAAATAAATAAATAATAAATAAATAAAAAATAAATAAAAAATAAATAGATAATAAATAAATAAATAAATAAATAAATGAAAATAAATAAATAATAAATAAATAAAATAAATAAATAAATAAAAAATAAATAATAAATAAATAAATAAAAAATAAATAATAAATAAATAAATAATAAATAAATAAATAAATAAATAAATGAAAATAAATAAATAATAAATAAATAAAATAAATAAATAAATAAAAAATAAATAATAAATAAATAAATAATAAATAAATGAAAATAAATAAATAAAATAAATAAATAAATAAAAAATAAATAATAAATAAATAATAAATAAATAAATAAAAAATAAATAGATAATAAATAAATAAATAAATAAATGAAAATAAATAAATAATAAATAAATAAAATAAATAAATAAATAAAAAATAAATAATAAATAAATAAATAAAATAAATAATAAATAAATAGATAATAAATAAATAAATAAATAAATAAATGAAAATAAATAAATAATAAATAAATAAAATAAATAAATAAATAAAAAATAAATAATAAATAAATAAATAAAAAATAAATAATAAATAAATAAATAATAAATAAATAAATAAATAAATAAATGAAAATAAATAAATAATAAATAAATAAAATAAATAAATAAATAAAAAATAAATAATAAATAAATAAATAATAAATAAATGAAAATAAATAAATAAAATAAATAAATAAATAAAAAATAAATAATAAATAAATAATAAATAAATAAATAAAAAATAAATAAAAAATAAATAGATAATAAATAAATAAATAAATAAATGAAAATAAATAAATAATAAATAAATAAAATAAATAAATAAATAAAAAAAAATAATAAATAAATAAATAAAAAAATAAATAATAAATAAATAGATAATAAATAAATAAATAAATAAATAAATGAAAATAAATAAATAATAAATAAATAAAATAAATAAATAAATAAAAAATAAATAATAAATAAATAAATGGAAATTACTTTTAAAAGTAGTCACAACTCAAAATCTTCACTGGTGTGCTATTTACAGCGCGTTGAACAAATCAGTGTTTTCCTTGGAGGGCAATAATTCACATGCAGAGTGATACATTTTGGCATGTTAACGGCGGATTTTCTTGTGAAATCTTCGAAATAATTTAAAAATCTGTTTACATAATATTTGTATCGCTTAAGGTTTTGAGTTATCGTGAGTTTAGAAATTTGATTGAAATATTTATATCAGATAATTGAGGAGCTTGGGCGTAAAACATGGTAACTGACATTTTGATAAAAAATGAAATGTGTAGCGTATATTATTGAATCTCCAAAATTTACAGACCCTATTGCACCTAAGGATGTTAGGGTTGTACTTAAGTTGCCAACTTTTTGAAAGAAAATACGGAAGATTAAGGAATGGACAAAATTTGACTCAGAAAATTGACAAATCATTCAGTTCCAGTTACTAAAAGAAAAATTTTATTCTGCACTCCGGCAGCTAGGCTTAAAGCAAGAGTATCTTGAGACAGATTTTGTGTCCCGTAATAGTTGGAAGTCGACTGCAGTATGCAGCTCTGATTTGATCAGATGTGTCGTGCTCCTGTTTCGAACATCTGTCCAATTATTGTTCATGAGATAAAACATCCTCTTTGTATCAGCATTACAACTTGGGTATTGGCTTAGAATAAACCACTTTTTCTAAACTTATAATATTAATATTGTTTGATTTTAAACGAGTAAGCACTAAAACCCATTTCTGGCAAACCTTACTTTCTAAAAAGCCTGCACATTTCAATGCATCTCTTGAATAACAAAATTCATCATATAATCATGGCAAAATAAAATGGTCAGAATAATGATTTTTACATTATACAAAAATAAGGAGGCAAATGTTCCAAGAGAAGAAAAATACGGGAGCCGGGAGACTTAAAATTAAGGGCAAATACAGGAGTCCCCAGGAAATACAGTTAAAATGATAAACATAATATATAGGCCTAACAATTCAAATATGTTTAGAATCTTTTGAAAATATGGTAAGTGAAACTGAGAAAAAATGCACAATGACAAGGCTTAACAAGTATTTTGAGAAGAGAACAATAGTCTATGTAATGTTACATTCATGTAAATGTAAAGTTAATTTACGTATATCTTTCTCTCCGGAATGTAGCGTATAATAATATAGTATCTTACATTCTCATGGCGGAAGCACCATGTACATTCTGCGGTTAATGCAGGAGTTAGTTTTCCAACA
Source organism: Periplaneta americana (assembly GCA_025594305.2). Classification (NCBI taxonomy): domain Eukaryota; kingdom Metazoa; phylum Arthropoda; class Insecta; order Blattodea; family Blattidae; genus Periplaneta; species Periplaneta americana. The sequence goes on along the minus strand of JAJSOF020000038.1, from coordinate 64,129,309 downwards.
TCTCAACAGATGGCAGAAGTATACAGATTCTACTTACTTCAAGTGAAATTTGATTAGATGCCTTCAAGAAAATGATAAGTAAGTTGGAACTAAAAACCTTGTAATATCTTCCTAAATCACTTTAAAGTAAAAGCCTTGCATACTGTAGGCCTATATATAATAAGGCTGGTACTTAGGCCTAAGTAAAAATCAATATCATGATAATTAAAAAGAAATAAACTGTAGCATGTATGAATGTTTACTTACCTAATAACTTAAAAACACTAAAACGTCTCTTAGCATGTTTTACTGCCGAGCCCCTGAAATTACATCCACGCTGATTCAACACTACTGTGACTTACTTTGAAATTCAGAAGAATGAAAAGAATATCATAGTGGTGTTTAAATGGATTATTACTGCTATTATTATTATTATTACTAGTATCATTATTATTATTGTTATTATTGTTATTAGTATTATTATTGTTGTTATTATTATTATTATTATTGTTATAATTATCATTATTATTACTAATATTCTTATTATTATTGTTATTATTATTATTAGTATTATTACTATTGTTGTTATTACTAGTATTATTATTGTTATTAATATTATTATTATTATTAGTATTATTATTATCATTATTATTACTAGTATTATTATTGTTGTTGTTATTCTTATTA
>JAJSOF020000038.1:64125842-64128543 GCA_025594305.2 Periplaneta americana | reverse complement strand
TCTTGATTTTACAGTTTTGTTCGTAGGGCGGAAGACATTAATTCGAAGCTTCGTCTTATAATTCACTTGCTTGGTTTTGACAACTCAGACACTCACTCTTACCCCAGAGGCCTCCAAGATCGTCGTTGTGAAATTTAAGGGAGAGGATGGTATTTTTGGCGAAAAATGAGTAAATTTTCAAATAATTCTTTAAAATACCTGTGATATGTGTGGAATGCATACCATAACATTTGTGGTATTTGTGCCCTTATCGGATGTTGAGTCGCCATTTTAAACTTTTCAATCACTCGCCCACTTTATTATTGTTTCCGGTAAATTAAAAAAAAAAAAATTTTTTCTTTAAAATACCCTTTGATATGTGTGGAATGTATTGCATAACATTTTGTGGGTATTTGTGCCTTATCGGATGTTGAAACGTCTTTTTAAACTTCCTGCGCTATGGATTTTAAATCACAGCCCGCTTTTATCTTTTCAGTAACTTCATTTTTGCTACATTTGCCAGACAAAAATGGATATAATTTCTCTGAACTAAAAGATACATGCATGAAATTTAGAACATTCTGAACTGTTAGGAAACTTTTCTCACCAACAGAAGTTTGTTAATTGATTTCATTTAAAAATACGTCCGTTTGTTTGCAAGAAGAAATCAGAAAATTGTTATTAAATTTTAATTGTTTATTTCTAAACGTAAGGACTAATATCAAAATTATATTAGACAGTTTATAGAACATGCTTTTACTGCAGCTCATTTCAAACTACCCCGAATCTATCTATAAAAACAGTTTAGATATGTCGGTTTCAATACAATCCTGCATTGGGTATATATATTTTTAATTTGGGCCCCCAAATATTTTCAAAATATTTTTATTTGGTTGAGTTGCCATAGTTACTTGAGCTCCACCACCAAAATTAATATTTACAAATAGGAAAGAAAGTTTTTAAAAATGCCATCCTCTCCCCTTAAGAAAAAAAAAAAAGAGATGTTCTATCTAGCATCTTGCTATGGATTTTTAAAATTTGAACTGCATCTGTATGAAATATTGTACATTGTTGCCGCTATCATTTTCTACATGCACCGGAGTCTAAAATGTAGTGTTGACCTTGAAGAGGAATGTTTATAGTTCAAGTTAACATATATGCATTAAATCTCGTGTTTAGAAATCTAGAACGATTTTAATTTTCAGAATTTGCACTACCGGCGACAAGTGTCAGTACGCAACACAACAATTGAAATTAGGCCTAAGTAGCAGTTGTAATTTGTCTACCGAAATTCGAAACAGAGCAAATTCAACCTGCAAAATAGAAGAAAATCTTCATAATCTATTGACATAAGTAATAATGGGAAATGGTTATGTTTCACCCCTTGGGGTGTGAATGCTGATCGGACTGTATCACGTGATTATTTTGTACTACGGCGCACTCCTAGCTGTCCGCGTTCCTGCTTGGCGACTGTTATAGTCTTTTAAAATTATACATTGATTGTCGGGAATCAAACCATAGTCTAACTCAGTGATGTCAAAGCAAGCGCATTTTTCTGACCTTGACGTAGTGCGCGGGCATCAAGCGCTAAGTATGGAAAGAGGAAGGGTTGTGTATATGAATAAGCAACCTGTTGGATTAAGAAAACAGTGGTGCACAAACTTCAGACGGAACGTGAAATTTTATGTCGTTATTTTTTTTATATGGCTTCTTTCTGTTTAATATTATCTATATCGTCTGTAAACAAAAGTACTACTGATTTCTTAATATTGCACTTGTGTTTTAAATCTTAATAACATAATAGAGAGTTAAGAAGGAATATTCACTTAAATTCCATAGTAGTATAATATTATACTGTATTAAGTGGATGAAACACATCATTCATAAAGAAAGTGATATTCCAAAGAAAGAGTTTGAGTATGACATGATAAGTTGAAATTTATATTGATGGTATCTTCAGCCTTAAAAAGTAATCAATAAACTAATCGAAACAATATTACAGTACAAAGTAAAGTTACTGTAGCTGTTTTAAGTGTAACTAATATTACATAACAAAACTCTTATCGCATTATGCTTTTAAGGTGATATTGGTGAGCAACTTCCTATCATCAGAATATTAAATTCTTTTCTCGAAATGTGCTGAAGCTATAGAGCTGACATTTTTACAACACATGGGCACGTATCTTTTGCTTATGATGTAACAGTAGTTCCCTTTGTTAATTCATTTCCTTGCAAACAATTTCCATGCGAATATTTTCAAAATTTTCAATACACTATCTTCAGTAATACGTATATACGGTATATTAGATTTACGAAAACATTCTGTAAGGCTACTAAATAAATAGGCCTATACTTGAAAATTTCACTTTTCTATAGGCCTTCGAAATTGAAAATATTTATTTTGAATAAAAAATCAAACTTGTAAAAATGAGCATTAAAATTAAAACTTGCATTGTTATAATGCACGTATACTTCTCAGGCAAATCTAAAAAATTAACATGGATACAGTTTTAATAAGTTCTCTTCCCTTTATCTATTGAATCAGTGCTGGCCATCCCTGAATATAGCTCGACCAAGCGGCATATACCACCTCTTCGTCTGTCTCTTTCCTTTCCCGCTGTAAAGTGCTCCAGGCTCTCCTGGGCTCTCAAGCGCGCTTGCTCCTGTGGGGCATCAATTGACATGACTGGTCTAACTGATAGATTTTTTAAGGTAATATAAC
>JAJSOF020000038.1:64113342-64123342 GCA_025594305.2 Periplaneta americana | reverse complement strand
ATATTTATATCAGATAATTGAGGAGCTTGGGCGTAAAACATGGTAACTGACATTTTGATAAAAAATGAAATGTGTAGCGTATATTATTGAATCTCCAAAATTTACAGATAACCCTATTGCACCTAAGGATGTTAGGGTTGTACTTAGAGTTGCCAACTTTTTTTGAAGAAAAATACGGAAGATTAAGGAATGGACAAAATTTGACTCAGAAAATTGACAAATCATTCGGTTCAGTTACTAAAAGAAAAATTTTATTCTGCACTCCGGCAGCTAGGCTTAAAGCAAGAGTATCTTGAGACAGATTTTGTGTCCCGTAATAGTTGAAGTCGACTGCAGTATGCAGCTCTGATTTGATCAGATGTGTCGTGCTCCTGTTTCGAACATCTGTCCAATTATTGTTCATGAGATAAAACATCCTCTTTGTATCAGCATTACAACTTGGTGTGCTTAGAATAAACCACTTTTTCTAAACTTATAATATTAATATTGTTTGATTTTAAACGAGTAAGCACTAAAACCCATTTCTGGCAAACCTTACTTTCTAAAAAGCCTGCACATTTCAATGCATCTCTTGAATAACAAAATTCATCATATAATCGCGGCAAAATAAAATGGTCAGAATAATGATTTTTACATTATACAAAAATAAGGGAGGCAAATGTTCCAAGAGAAGAAAAATACGGGAGCCGGGAGACTTAAAAATTAAGGGCAAATACGGGAGTCCCCGGGAAATACGGTTAAAATGATAAACATAATATATAGGCCTAACAATTCAAATATGTTTAGAATCTTTTGAAAATATGGTAAGTGAAACTGAGAAAAAATGCACAATGACAAGGCTTAACAAGTATTTTGAGAAGAGAACAATAGTCTATGTAATGTTACATTCATGTAAATGTAAAGTTAATTTACGTATATCTTTCTCTCCGGAATGTAGCGTATAATAATATAGTATCTTACATTCTCATGGCGGAAGCACCATGTACATTCTGCGGTTAATGCAGGAGTTAGTTTTCCAACATCTCAACAGATGGCAGAAGTATACAGATTCTACTTACTTCAAGTGAAATTTGATTAGATGCCTTCAAGAAAATGATAAGTAAGTTGGAACTAAAAACCTTGTAATATCTTCCTAAATCACTTTAAAGTAAAAGCCTTGCATACTGTAGGCCTATATATAAATAAGGCTGGTACTTAGGCTAAGTAAAAATCAATATCATGATAATTAAAAAGAAATAAACTGTAGCATGTATGAATGTTTACTTACCTAATAAATAAAAACACTAAACGTCTCTTAGCATGTTTTTCACTGTTGAGCCCCTGAAATTACATCACGCTGATTCAACACTACTGTGACTTACTTTGAAATTCAGAAGAATGAAAAGAATATCATAGTGGTGTTTAAATGAATTATTACTGCTATTATTATTATTATTACTAGTATCATTATTATTATTGTTATTATTGTTATTAGTATTATTATTGTTGTTATTATTATTATTATTATTGTTATAATTATCATTATTATTACTAATATTCTTATTATTATTGTTATTATTATTATTAGTATTATTACTATTGTTGTTATTACTAGTATTATTATTGTTATTAATATTATTATTATTATTAGTATTATTATTATCATTATATTATTACTAGTATTATTATTGTTGTTGTTATTCTTATTATTATTATTATTGTTATTATTAGTATTATTCTTATCATTATTATTATTACTAGTATTATTATTGCTATTATTATTATTATTATTATTATTATTATTATTATTACTATTATTGTTACTATTATTATTGTTATTATTATTGTTGTTATTATTATTACTAGTATTATTGTTATTATTATTATTTTATGGAATAAAGGTGGCCTGTTTCATTATCTTGTTTTGGCAGAAGAGCCATTCCACTTCTAAGATCAAGATTTGACATTGCTAATTCCGATTTTTTTAAATATTTTCGGACATGTTTAACACTAAACTAAATTCGACCCTGTATATTTATATCTGTTCTCTATAAAAATTAATATTTTGCAGGTATTAGGTTACGAAACTTTCGAAAAATCGCGTGCACCACTTCCTTCGATCAAGCTGTCTCCGGTTCATTCATATTGTTTAGTCTTGGACTCAGAGGAAAGGTAAATTATATTCAGGCCGACGTATTGTTATTGGGACTTATATGCAATAGAAGAACAGAAAATTATGATCTAGGGCTTTGTTCCGTAAGCGTGCGCACTTCCCAACTTCTTCAGTTATATTCACATTTCAGTAGGCCTACAAGTGATGAGATCCTTTGCACGGGTCTCGGCTATTTCAGTCCAAGATTCAAACTGTAAGAAACTGCATAATATACACTTAGTAATTTATTATTCTCTCTTTCCTTGCATGCTAATTAACAACTGTTGTTGTTCTGATTAGTTTGTTAGTAACAAAAGACTCTATTCGACTTTTCATTATTGAAATTTCCATATTAAGATGCTGCTAATTCTGAAGGAGTAATATTTACGTTTTGCATAACCTATAAAAATCAGCCCAAGGATTTATTCAGCACAGTTTCCGTACTGTAACACAAACTAGAGGTCTGTACTTGTTATATGAGTTGAGTTTAATTTAGGCTTTAATTTTCCTGTACTAATTAATGTGTGTAATAGTGTGCATTGTTAAAAGCAAGCACGTTAGGTTGTACTCCCTGCACTGTTTACTACGTCCGCAAGATCTAGCTCTCTCTATTTACGATTTGACTGGCCTCACAGAGCTGCGTACGCTACGTTAACTGCGTCGTAGAGCATTTCATTCTCGGCTGTACTTCGAGAATATCGCTGTGCACAGGCATGCGCAGTAGGCATCGGACAGGTTTCTGTCACGCGAAGTGCAGAATTCGCATCGCTGGTTATGAGAAGGGACTTGATGTGTAGAACGGTTGTTAAATACAGTATCATGATACTTACTTACTGGCTTTTAAGGAACTCGGAGGTTCATTGCCGCCCTCACATAAGCCCGCCATCGGTCCCTATCCTGAGCAAGATTAATCCAGTCTCTATCATCATATCCCACCTCCCTCAAATCCATTTTTAATATTATCTTCTCATCTATGTCTCGGCCTCCCTAAAGGTCTTTTTCCCTCCGGCCTCCCAACTAACACTCTATATGTATTTCTGGATTCGCCCATACGTGCTACATGCCCTGTCCATCCCAAACGTCTGGATTTAATGTTCCTAATTATGTCAGCTGAAGAATACAATGCGTGCAGTTCTGCGTTGTGTAACTTTCTCCATTCTCCTGTAACTTCATCCCTCTTAGCCCCAAATATTTTCCTAAGAACCTTATTCTCAAACACTCGTAACCTATGTTCCTCTCACAAAGTGAGAGTCCAAGTTTCACAACCATAAAGAAGAACCGGTAATATAACTGTTTCATAAATTCTAACGTTCAGATTTTTTGACAGCAGACTGGATGATAAAAGCTTCTCAACCGAATACTAACAGGCATTTCCCATATTTATTCTGTGTTTAATTTCTTCCCGAGTGCCATTTATATTTGTTACTGTTGCTCCAAGATATTTGAACTTCTCCACCTCTTCAAAAGATAAATTTCCAATTTTTATATTTCCATTTCGTACAATATTCTCGTCACGAGACATAATCATATACTTTGTCTTTTCGGGATTTACTTCCAAACCTATCTCTTTACTTGCTTCCAGTAAAATTCCCGTCTTTTCCCTAATCGTTTGTGTATTTTCTCCTAACATATTCACGTCATCCGCCTAGACAAGCAGCTGATGTAACCCGTTCAATTCCAAACCCTGCCTGTTATCCTGGACTTTCCTAATGGCATATTTTAGAGCAAAGTTAAAAAGTATAGGTGATAGTGCATCTCCTTGCTTTAGCCCGCAGTCAATTGGAAACGCATCTGACAGAAACTGACCTATACGAACTCTGCTGTACGTTTCACTGAGACACATTTTAATTAATGGAACTAGTTTCTTGGGAATACCAAATTCAATAAGAATATCATATAATACTTTTTCCTTAGCCGAGTCATATGCCTTTTTGAAATCTATGAATAACTGATCCACTGTACCGTTATACTTACTCCCATTTTTTTTGCATTATCGGTCGAATACAAATGTACATGATACTCGTGGATTATATTAATTGTAACTCATAAAAATACTTACGGACGACATCCTCTATCGTCGCTTCCGTTGAATTGTCGCAATGGACAAATGTAGAGTAGAAATTCACCATCACGATGCCCCCGTTTGCAGGCTGTAACAAAAATAGGGTTTGCTTCCTCATGTGAAGGACAGACAATGTATTGTAATAGTGTAAATTCTACTTGGATATTACATAATAATAATAATAATAATAATAATAATAATAATAATAATAATAATAATAATACCGATTGTTCTTTATGGTTATGAAACTTGGAGTCTCACTTTGAGAGAGGAATATAGGTTAAGGGTGTTTGAGAATAAGGTGCTTAGGAAAATATTTGGGGCTAAGAGGGATGAAGTTACAGGAGAATGGAGAAAGTTACACAACACAGAACTGCACGCATTGTATTCTTCACCTGACATAATTAGGAACATTAAATCCAGACGTTTGAGATGGGCAGGGCATGTAGCACGTATGGGCGAGTCCAGAAATGCATATAGAGTGTTAGTTGGGAGGCCGGGGAAAAAAGACATTTAGGGAGGCCGAGACGTAGATTGGAGGATAATTTTAAAATGGATTTGAGGGAGGTGGATATGATGATAGAGACTGGATTAATCTTGCTCAGGATAGGGACCAATGGCGGGCTTATGTGAGGGCGGCAATGAACCTGCGGGTTCCTAAAAGCCAGTAAGTAAGTAAGTAAGTAAGTAAGTAAGTAAGTAAGTAAGTAAGTAGGTAAGTAAGTAATGATAATAATAATAATAATAATAATAATAATAATAAGAATAATAATAATTATAGTAATAATAATATTTACATTTAAATTATAGTTTATTTAACGACGCTCGCAACTGCAGAGGTTATATCAGCGTCGCCAGTGTGCTTGAATTTTGTCCTGCAAGAGTTCTTTTACATGCCAGTAAACCTACTGACATGAGCCTGTCGCATTTAAGGACAGTTAAATGCCATCGACCTGGGCCGGGATCGAACCCGCAACCTCGAGCACAGAAGGCCAGAGCTATACCAACTGCGCTACCGAGGCCGACAATAATAATAATAATAATAATAATAATAGTAATAATAATAATCATAATAGATTCTCGGCATGTATTCTGAGATGGCCGTTCGTCTAAGCGGTGACACTAATACATGGAAGGACAATGGACAACGATAACAGCAAAGGAAATAAGTGTAATGCATAATATGCAATCTGGTGTGTAAAGAAATGCAAGAATAGAATAAATTACGATTACTGACTAAATAGAAGAGCAAACAAATATATTCTATTGTAACGTTTACACTTTAAACTCAAAATGCATGCCTATAAAACGGTAGTTGTTAATGACTTTTAATTGCTCTAAGCAGATGCATTATTATTTCATTAATTAATCATTTTAAGAAAATAGAAATATAAGCACTGTCACCGCTTAGACCAACGGCCATCAGCACAGTGCACCCTCGGGCTAGCGTCTCTTGCACGCGGTTAAGACACTGCACTATGATGCATCGTGGCTGCTGGCAAGTATGCTCTCACCCTCTTCCTGCTGCTTGACGGGGCATATTATGACGCACTGCTTACCCTTTACCCATTTCAGCGAGTGCTGACGACCACTGGCTTAGACGGTACAGGGCAAGGAGAAGGCAATATACACACCCGGTTGCCGTGAGGGTGGGATAAATCTACATTTCTGTACTGGGACTGAAACCCATTTGTGGTTGACATCGCTTCACTTGGACTTCAGTGTAATGTTAGTTTCTGGAACATTAGGCCTACTCGCTCTTACCATCATGCGAAGAACATCGTCGCGCACGTTGCGATGGTGGTTGCATACGGCATAGGCTGAGGAGTGCGAGAACATGATCGGCGCCACTGCGGTCTGGATGGCGTCCACCATGGTGCCGTGAGACACGTGGGCCAGGTCCACCGCCATGCCCAGGCGGTTCATCTCCAGCACCATCGCCTGCAACGAGTCAAGATACGTTGTCCCTTCACCGGGGAATGGAACTGCTCAGTAGTGTCCATGTGTAAAAATAATACCGGTGTATGGCATCATTTACAGTAATAATAATAATAATAATAATAACAATAATAATAATAGTAACAATAACAATAGTAATAATAACAATAACAATGATAACAATAGTAATAATAACAATAACAATGATAACAATAATAATAACAATAGTAATAATAATAATAATAACAACAATAATAATAATAGTTATAGTAACAATAATAATAACAATAATAATAGTAATAATAACAATAGTAATAATAACAATAATAATAACAATAAAAATAATAATAACAATAATAATAAGAATAACTATAATAATAATGATAATAATAACAACAATAATAACAATAATAACAATAATAATAGTAATAATAATAATGATAATAACAATAATAAGAATAATAAGAATAACTATAATAATAATAACAATAACAATAATAATAATAACAATAAAAATAATAATAACAATAATAATAAGAATAATAATAAGAATAATAATAACAATAATAATAACAATAATAATGAGAATAAATTCATAGTGTTCTGCCCAAGGACAGGTGTTTCACTGCAAACCCATTATTCTCCAGTCTTTCCTATTTTCTGCCTTCCTCTTAGTCTCCTCATATGGTCCATATATCTTAATGTCGTCTATCATCTGATATCTTCTTCTGCCCCGAACTCTTCTCCCGTTCACCATTCCTTCCAGTGCATCCTTCAGTAGGCAGTTTCTTCTCAATCAGTGATCCAGCCAATTCCTTTTCCACTTTCTGATCAGTTTCAGCATCATTCTTTCTTCACCCACTCTTTCCAACACATCTTCGTTTCTTATTCTGTCTGTCCATTTCACACACTCCATTCTTCTCCATATTCACATTTCAAATGCTTCTATTCGCTTTTCTTCACTTCGTCGTAATGTCCATGTTTCTGCACCATACAATGCCACACTCCACACAAAGCACTTCACTAGTCTCTTCCTTAGTTATTTTTCCAGAGGTCCGCAGAAGATGCTCCTTTTTCTATTAAAAGCTTCCTTTGCCATTGCTATCCTCCTTTTGACTTCCTGGCAGCAGCTCATGTTACTGCTTATAGTACACCCCAAGTATTTGAAGCTGTCCACTTGCTCTACTGCCTCATTTAGAATTCGCACGTTTACTGTCTTTACTTTTCCTCCTATGACCATGGTCTTCGACTTATTTGCATTTATCTTCATCCTATACTGCTCACACCTGTCATTTAGCTCCAGTAGCATATCCCTTAGTATCATCTCTTCTTCTGCTAACAACGTCATATCATCAGCAAATCTTATACACTTTATTCTTCTTCCTCCTACTATCACTCCTCCCATGTTCTGAAAACAGTTCTTCACTAAATCCTCCAAGTAGATGTTGAAAAGGGTAGGTGATAAAGGACATCCTTATCCTAGATCCTATTTCCTATTTCACTTCCTTCTGACATTTCTTCTCCTATCCTGACTTTGACTCGTTTCATATAAAGGTTACTGAACAGACTCCCCTCTTTCCAATCCACGCTAATTTTCTTCAGGATCCCATCAGTTTATTCTAATCCACTCTGTCAAACGCCTTTTCTAGGTCCACAAATAATAAACACACTTCTTTATTCTTCACTAGGTATCTTTCGCCGATTATCCGTAGCAGTCCAATTGCATCTCTCGTACCTTTTCCCTTCCTGAGGCCAAACTGCTCTTATTTCAACTGTTTTTCCATTTTAGAATATAAACGTCGATTCAGTATTCACAGAAGAATCTTCGTGGAGTGTGATATCAGGCTGTTAGGTCCTAATAGACTAATAATAATAATAATAATAATAATAATAATAATAATAATAATAATAATAATTATTATTATTATTATTATTATTATTATTATTATTGTTTTATTTTACCTGGCGTAGTTAAGGCCATAGGGCTTTCTGTAACACTCAACCAGAAGTAAAACTTCCACATAAAGAACATTAAAATATACCAAATGCAGGGCGGTACATTTAGTACACAGCTGCGGCTGCATTACCTTTCCAAATTCGGAGAGTCCGTTGTGCTCTGTTGGCACCCTGTGCTTGCATCGTCAGCTGGCGATGAATCCGCCCTGGAACACGAAACAGGCACAAATGCAGTGATTTCCGCGGCAACCTTCCAATCGGATTTTATTCAGTTCATTTCTGAGTGTAGACATGAGTAAGAAAAGTCTAGTACAAGTGCCTTAGCTATATTTATAAGTCATATAGTGAGAGGCGATGTTAAGTAAATCAATATGATTAGATATCAGAAATATTGAATTTGACATGTATCGCGTGATACTGAACAAAAACTATCTAACAGTTCATATAAATCTCTGTAACGGGCAGTCACACAGAAAGACAAAAACAATTTCCTTTGTTAACAAGGTGGATAAAAATATTTATTTCATTAAAATCTTTAAATATGTTTATGCTCGACCATGCCGAAACGTAGTAATTATACACCTGGTAGTAGCCTTTTAATGGACCTCATTAAAGTACACCTATTCATTAAAGTTCAGGTGTTCAGCCAATGACAAATCACCATTGTACCATTATAAAACTGCAAGCATAGATTATTCTCGGATATGCAATCGAAAGAGAATTAGCAAAAGTCGCGGAGGCTGGAAACTAACATGTCGCAGAAGGTTATGTTCTGTTACTATAATAACTAGCGTTAATTGTAATCAAATAAATTCAATTTGTCATCTCGTTCTTCAATTTTAAATCAATTTCCAGGTTATATCAAGATTAATGTTCATTTTATTCTCTACGTTATATCAAGGTCAATGACATCCGGCCCGAAAATCAATACTTTCGCGTCTGCGCACATCTCACAATTCAGGTCAGTCTGCTACTCACATAACCATAACATGACCTACTTTTTTGAATCATTTCAAGTTATAAATATGGTCGAGCATAAAAGTCGTATGAAATCCTGGGCTATAATGGTAATTAAGACGGCCGTATAAAATTGGAAACGAGCGCAAGCGAGTTTCATAAACAAACATACTTGCGTCTTAATTACTACCATTGTAGGCTCGTTGCATAATGTACTTTTATTTTATGTATTGTATGTATTTATTTATTAACACTACAATTGCGTATACACCCGGTGCAGTGATATAATATACAATAATACCATTACAGCTATACAATAATTGCAGCAATTAAATAAAAGTAACAAAATAAATAAAATAAATAAATAAGTAAATAAATAAATGAAATAATTAAAATAAAAATAAACCTAAATTTATTTCTAACTATAAATAAATAGACGCAATAAACCTAGGACTGTACTATAGGCAATAGAAAAACTTCTCGTGTAGGCTACAATGCGAAAGTGAAGATAATGAAAAAGAAAAAGATTAAATTTTGTCACTATGGGGTGCTAAAAAGGTCACCAAATCCCTATTTAAGCAATATAAATGTTAAAAGAAATTGTTGCTGAAAAAAGAGTTAAAGTCGCTAGATTGGCAACACTGAACAAACTCGTATAACCAAAGAGTTTGTAATACAAATTCTTTGTGTATAACATGGTCCGCGCATCACATATTTCACTTGTTTGGTGTGATGTTGCCAAATCCTTTTCACGTGAACTTAGATTGCTTTTTTGAACCAAGGTAATTTGATCGCAGAAAAGTTTTATACAGTAGAAGAAGTGTCTGAACTCGGTTCACTTTTCGATCTTCGATCAAAGTTGATCTCAGTCAGAGTTTTATACACTACCTAAATCTCGTGAAAGCCAAGTTCTGTCCGTAGTCAGGAGGTGAAGCAAGCTTTAGGACTGTGAAACA
>JAJSOF020000038.1:64100721-64113242 GCA_025594305.2 Periplaneta americana | reverse complement strand
GATCACGCGCATAGCGTATTGAGATCGTTTTGAATACGATACGCGTTTTCATGCAAATGTGAATACGATCCAGTCGATCCGATCCCACCTCTTATGTGTATGGACTTGAGACTCAGATCGTTTTGAACCCCCGTTTTCATGGAATTATCAATACGATAATCATAGCTGTCTGCCAGCTGATCCGTGACAAGGGCAGCGTGTTTCCAACATTTCGCGAACGGAGTCGACAACGACTGACGAAATTGAAGGGGTTAGTGGAATAAGGAGGTAGCCCACATTTTGGTAAAAATGAACTAAGTCCATATTATGAAAGCCGAGTCCATCTACTGTTAGTTTAAAGTGCTATTTATGTAAGGGATAGTCCCATTTTAAAGTAAATATGAACATATGAAAGGGCTTTGTAAGTTGTATCAAAATTCTGAATGGAATAAGGAGGTATCCCACAGTTCCTTGAAACCTTGGTTCTGATTGGCCAGCTGTTTACCTAACTGACCAATGGGAGAATACTGCTTTGATACAATAAGTTTCCAAGCAACATGGCGGATGTTGACCGTACTAATGTTTTTGTAAGTGACGAAATGGTGAAAATAAGACAAATAATAGCAAAAAGAGGAAAAGAAATCCATGAAATGGAAAGACAACAGCAGACAGAAGGCACGAAACAGTGGACAAGAATATATTACACGCACAGACAAAGTAATGTCTGCTAAAGTGTTCACTAACATACAGGAAAAGAAAAGCCACCAAATACAGGATGTTAAAAAGTATCCACTATTTTAGGAGGTGATAGTATGCATCAAAATAAGAAAATAATGTCTAATAAACATGGGTCCTACAACACACACTTGTTCATAAGAGGTGCTCAATGTGACAATTCATGGCAATGCATTTCTCTGCCTTACAATACAGCAGACTACCAGAAAATCATACCGTAGTTGACACCTTTGGCACGGAATAATGATACGTCGCAAGGAATACTGAAAACAAAAGTCTGGTTGCGGATATGAGCGGGGTTCAGCAGAGATGGTGATGAAAATTCCCATGCAGTTGAAGAAACGAGGCATCAGCACCCATTCTCAATCAACGTATGGGCAGGCATTCTTGGTGAAAGATTAATAGGGCCATATGTGCTACCACAGAGACTTTTAGGACTTTATTATTAACGTATTGCCTGCCTTGCTGGAGAATGTGTCATGTCAGCAGGACTACAGATGTGGTTCATACACGATGGCACACCAGCACATTTTCACCATAATGTGCGTGAACACCTGATGTTGACATTTCAAGACCACTGCAATGGTCGGGGAAGCCTCACACATTGGCCTGCTCGTTCCCCAAACCTAAATCCCCTAGACTTTTGGTTATGGGGACACAGATGTGGTTCATACACGATGACACACACCACTGCAATGGTCGGGGAAGCCCCACACCTTGGCCTGCTCGTTCCCCAAACCTAAATCTCCTAGACTTTTGTTATATGGACACATAAAGGAATCAGGTCAATTTCAAAGAGTGCGTGATTCCTTACTCCAAAGGGCAGAGAAATGCATTGCGATGAGTGGACATTAGATTAGGCACCTCCTATGAAGAAGTGTTCAGAAAGTATGTGTTGTAGGACCGATGTTTATTAGACATTATTTTCTTGTTTTGATGCATACTTGCACCTCCTGAAATATTGGATATTTTTAACACCCTGTATAGCAAGCACAGTTATGAAACCAAAGCACCCCGACGGAATGCTCATCAAAGCTGCTTAGCGTCCTGACATACTGTCCATATTAAAGTTCATACCTCCAATTCATCACAACTTTTATTTAAATTTGAAATCAGATAATGGATGTGAAGTAGAAAACAATGATCATAACCCATTACCTCCTGGTCTAGTTGCCTCATAAGTGGTGCCTTGTTGGTATCACTTATGAGGTTCAGACCTGTCTTCGGACAGTTGACTCAACAGACAAACAAATGAATCTTATTTAAGTGTCTTTTGATTAATACCTTTCAAAGTTTGTTTCTTTCTTTGTTGTAAAATATAGTATATCATAAGTGAAATTTTCCTACAATAACAATAATAATCAAGATATTATGCTCTACATTTGCAGAAAGTTAGTTCAATACCTACCTAACACATTACCCAAAAGACTTTGTGATTCTTATTATTTTCCTTAAGTTACAGAGAATCTAACAAAATGCTAAATATCTCAAAAACATACTTTTGAGGGATACCCCCTTCTTCCACTAAGCCCTTCAATTGTTGACAGGGAAGAGGAGATTAAATTTGGTCGAGAAAAACCCGGGCCAAAGCAGTCGCTTGATTTTGCAATACGTAGCCTTTTGTTTATATCTCACGTTGGATGAGTTGAATGCCTCCGTGCGGAATCTTGGGCATTGCGATGTTGCCAGCGTGCTCAAACTTTCCATGCAATTATTTAATTAGCCATACACTTAATCTCAAAACGTATAATAGATTGTTTGTTTATTTTCATGTAGGTAATCTATCCCTCCTTTCAATGCGGAGAGTTATAATTTTCGCTTCTATATATATATATATATATATATATATATATATATATATCATCATCATCATCATCATCCTTGCATGTATTGGGCCTAGTGGCCCGTTACGGTCTCTTGCCAACGCTTGAACAGTCTGCCCAAGGATCTCTTGCCCACAGGATGGTAATTTAAAATCTGGCGTGGAATTCTAGAACGAGGCATTCTGATGACATGTGATCTCCAGTTTTGTCTGTATTTCTGTAGGTATTCCGTAATCGGTTCAATCTGCAGTTCTTTCATAATGTCAAAATTTCTAATGTGATCCATTCTCGTGTATCCCGCTGTACGACGCATAAATCTCATTTCTGCCGCCGTTAATCTTTGAGAATCGTCCAAGCTTCACTACCAAAACAGAGTATAGGTCTGGCCAATGTTTTATAAATTCTGGTGCGCGCGTGTTTTTGTGCTAAGGTTGGTTTGAATATCTGATTAATTATCCCCATTTCTCTGTTGAATTTAATAATTTTCTTCTCCATATGAAATTTGGTAACCGAGATAACTAAAATTTTTGACTTGTTCGATGATCTTATTATTGATGCATATTTTGCTACGGACTGGTTCCTTTCCCAAAAAAAAAAAAAAAAAAGCCATCACTTTAGATTTGTCAGTTGAAATTTCCATAAGTTATTGAAACTTTCTGCCATTTGATTAAAGTTGTAAACCAAACGTTGTAAATTATCTTCTGAAGTTGCCATAAACACAATATCATCAGCAAATAATAAGGTATCTATTTGGGACGAACGACTTATCGGTATACTTCCATGTGGTTTCAATCTCCATTCCTTAATAATGTGATTCATGTATATTATAAATAATAGAGGAGATAAACTGCAAACTATATATATATATATATATATATATATATATATATATATGTACAGTAGAACTTGGTTATAGCGACCTCGTTTTGTGCGACACCTCGCCTATAACGTCAAATATTCTGTGGTCCAACTAATTCCCCATAAGACATATGCTTTCCTACCTTGCTTAATACGACAAACGTATATGCGTCTACCTCGCATATAACGTCATTTTCAATCTCAGTTTGGAATAAGATTTTCTAAGAACCAAAGTATTTTAAGAAATATTTTGTTGAAATCTGACCCTGACAAATTCTTTACAGTCTCCTTCTGTCATAGACCTCTGGAATGCAGGAGGATTCCCCACCCCATTGTAACCTGGCCTAATTCATGCGGTATTGGATCAGTTTCGACAGGAAGTTTTCACTAAGGCACGCATTTTAACGCAGTATGGCCACTAAAAGAAGTGAGTGACGCTTTAGAAGCCATTAGAATTATGAACATGTTCTATGAAGCTAGGGAAGGGAGCAGTGAAATTGCAACTGAAATTATGAACATAGAACGTAATTTAGCCCTAGAAAGTGTGTATTGGGCAAGTAGAAGACAACAGAGTAAAATCACTGATTACTTCACTTCTAAGTAAGTAAAGTAGTTTGGTGAGTACTGAACAAACTGTTTTAATACAGAATTCTGTATTTATAATTGTAGGCCTACGTGTATTTTATTATGTTCATTGTAGGCTTAAAAGTGAATACATAAATCTAAAATAAGTCTAATTAAGTTTGTTATTTTTCATTTTCCACCTCACTAGATTGATAATGCGAATCTCGGTTACTACGACACTCGTTTATAACAACATAATGTTTAGGGTCCCTTGGATGTCGTTATAACCAAGTTCTATTGTATATATAGTTAAAAATAGGATAGCTCTGAAAAAATTACGTTTCAAGGATTTTATTAGATATTCATGAATATGTTCTATTAGATAATATAATAATAATAATAATAATAATAATAATAATAATACATAAAATTTATAATACCGATAATATAAATTGTAAACAATTTTAAGAATGATCCCCCTTCGACAAAAATTCTGTGTACCTCACTCAAGATCACTGACGTGCACGTTAAATCGAGGAAAAAGGCAGGTTGCAGCACTGACTTCATTCCATTCAGACTCAGAATCGTACTGGAAAGGTAGAAGACAAGTTGAGATTGCTAAGTTCACTGAACAATGTACTGCAACTAATGCTAGCACCGCTAGTATTACCAGTTCTACTGCTACTATAGAGGATTCCACGTTAAGAAAGAAGCCTTGGTTTCAAGGGCCTTGCTTAGTACATTGTACAAGCTGTGTGATAGGTAGACGTTTCTATGGCAACTGATCATTTGATGCAGTAGCCCTATATGCTCAATGCTTTTTTTGTTAACTTGGAATTCTCTCTACCACTACTACTTATATTTCTACAAATAAATTAGAGATTTCGATATGAGGAGCATACATCGTGCGCTGTGAAGAGAATAGTTTGGGTTAAAATTGAGGTAGAGAATCCATCATTCGATATATTTTAAAAAATAAGGCTTCCTGTGTTACCTCGTGGGGTTCAGAGGAGCTACATGATGTGCCATACTGACCTCTTAACGCCGTCGAAGTCGCTGCCAATGCCAACATGGTCCACGCCCGCCACTGCTCGAATGTGATTTACATGTCCTGCAACAAAGCTTGCTTTAGTTATGGTCCGATCTCATTTCAAATAGATGTTTATCTTGATTTTTACAATTTTGTTCGGTAGGGCGGAAGACATTAGTTCCAAGCTTCGTCTTATAATTCACTTGCTTGGTTTTCGACAACTGAGACACTCACTCTTACCCATCAGAGGCCTCCAAGATCGTCATTGTGAAATTTAAGGGGAGAGGATGGTATTTTTTTTGGCGAAAAATGAGTAAATTTTTAAATAACAAATTCTTACAAAACCCTGTGATATGTGTGGAATGCATAGCATAACATTTTGTGGGTATTTGTGCCCTTATCGGATGTTGAGTCGCCATTTTTAAACTTTTCAATCACTCGCCCACTTTTATTGTTGTTTCCGGTAAATTAAATTTTCAAATTTTTTTTTTTTTTGTTTAAAATACCCTTTGATATGTGTGGAATGTATTGCATAACATTTTGTGGGTATTTGTGCCCTTATCGGATGTTGAGACGTCATTTTTAAACTTCCTGCGCTATGGGTTTTTAAATCACTCGCCCGCTTTTATCGGCTTCCAGTAACTTCATTTTTTTTGCTACATTGCCAGACAAAAATAGATATAATTTCTGAACTATTAAAGATACATGCATGAAATTTAGAACACACATTCTTTAGACTATTAGGAAACTTTTCTCTATAATAGAATTTTGTTAATTGATTTCATTTTAAAAAGACGTCCGTTTGTTTGCAAGAAAGGAAATCAGAAAATTGTTATTAAATTTTAATTGTTTATTTTACACATAGGGACTAATATCAAAATTCTGGTACACAGTTTGTAGAACATGCTTTTGCAAAAAACTGTTTGAATCTATCTTTAAAAACGGTTTAGATATATCGGTTTCAGTACAATCCTGCATTGGGTATATTTTTTTTTTAAATTTGGGCCTCCAAATATATATATATATATTTTTTCAAAATATTTTTACTTGGTTGAGTTGCCACAGTTATGAGCTCTCTACAAACAAAAAAATTAATATTTTACACCAAATAGGAAAAAAGTTAAAAAAATACCATCCTCTCTCGTTAAGAAAAAAAAAAGAGATGTTCTATCTAGCATCTTGCTATGGATTTTTAAAATTTGAACAGCATCATGTGGAATATTTTACATTGTTGCTGCTATCATTTTTCTACACATTTACTGATCTAAAATGTACTGTTGACATGAAAGAGGAATATTTCATAGTTCAAGTTAACGTACTGTACATTAAATCTCGTGTTTATGCAAATCTAGTCTTTCAGGTGAAGCTCCCTGTAAAGCAGATTTGAATAATTTCAAGGGTAAAATTGTTCCGGGGCCGGGTATCGATCCCGGGGACCTCTGGTTGAACGTACCAGCGCTCTACCACTGGGCTACCCGGGAACTCCACCCGACACCATCTCAACTTTTCCCTTTATATCCACACAACCGGCCCCGGAACAATTTTTCCCTTGAAATTATTCAAATCTGCTTTACAGGGAGCTTCACCTGAAAGACTAGATTTGCATAATATATACGTTACTGTGTTCGTTAACAGAAAACCACAATTCCAAGTCACACAGAGATTGTGTGCACTCGTTGTGGGTCTCTGGCGTTTCGTCAGCCCACGCGAGTTGTGTGGATATAAAGGGAAAAGTTGAGACGGTGTCGGGTGGAGTTCCCGGGTAGCTCAGTGGTAGAGCGCTGGTACGTTCAACCAGAGGTCCCCGGGATCGATACCCGGCCCCGGAACAGTTTTTCCCTTGAAATTATTCATCTCGTGTTTAGATATCTAGAACGATTTTAATTTTCAGAATTTGCACTACCGGCGACAACTGTAAATGCTGCCAACATAACAATTAGAAAATTAGGCCTACTAGCAGTTGTAGTACTTGTCAGTACCGAAATTCGAAACGAAAAAGAAAATTCGACCTGCAAAATATAAAATCATCATAATCCATTAACAAATATAATAATGGGTGGGGGGGAATGGTTAGGTTTCACCCTTAGGGTATGAAGTAAGCTGATCCGGACTGTATCACGTGATTATTTTGTACTGCGGCCACTTCTAGCTGTCCGCGTTCCTTCTTGGCGACTAGTTATAGTCTTTAAAATTATACTTTGATTGTCAGGAATCGAACCATAGTCTAACTCAGTAATGTCAAAGCAAGCGCATTTTTCTGACCTTGACGTCGTGCGCGGGCAGCAAGCGCTAAGTATGGAAAGAGGAAGGGTTGTGTATATGAATAAGCAACCTGTTGGATTAAGAAAACAGTGGTGCACAAACTTCAAACGGAACGTGAAATTTTATGTCGTTATTTTTATATGGCTTCTTTCTGTTTGATATTATCTATATTGTATGTAAAACAAAAGTACTAACACTGATTTCTAATATTGCAGTTGTGTTTTAAATCTTAATAACATAATAGAGAGTTAAGAAGGAATATTCACTTAAATTCCATAGTAGTATAATATTATACTGTATTAAGTGGATGAAACACATCATTCATAAAGAAAGTGATATTCCAAAGAAAGAGATGGAGTATGACATGATAAGTTGGAATTGATACTGATGGTATCTTTAGCCTTACAAAAGTAATCAATAAACTAATCAAAACAATATTACAGTACAAAGCAAAGTTACCTAGGTACTGTATCTGTTTTAAGTGTAACTAATATTACATAACAAAACTCTTATCGCATTATGCTTTTAAGGTGATATTGGTGAGCAACTTCCTATCATCAGAATATTAAATTATTTTCTCGAAATGTGCTGAAGCTATAGAGCTGACATTTTTACAACACATGGGCACGTATCTTTTGCTTATGATGTAACAGTAGTTGCTTTGTTAATTCATTTCCTTACAAACAATTTCCATGCGTATATTTTCAAAATTTTCAAAACATTATCTTCAGTAATACGTATATACGGTATATTAGATTTACGAAAACATTCTGTAAGGCTACTAAATAAATAGGCCTATACCTGAAAATTTTACTTTTCTATACGAAAAGTTGAGAAAATATTTCTTTTGAATAAAAAAATCAAACTTGTGAAAAATGAGCATTAAAATTAAAACTTTCATTCTTATAATGCACTTATACTTCTCAGGCAAATCTAAAAATTAACATGGATACAGTTTTAATAAGTCCTCTTCCCTTTATCTATTGAATCAGTGCTGGCCATCCCTGAATATAGCTCCACCAAGCGGCATATACCACCTCTCTCGTCTGTCTCTTTCCTTTCCGCTGTAAAGGGCTCAGGCTCTCCTGGGCTCTAAAGCGCGCGCTTGCTCCTGTGGGCATCAATTGACATGCCTGGTCTAACTGATAGATTTTTTAGGTAATATAACTGTTTTATTATAGAGTTTGTTTAATTTAAATACTATGGAAGCACAAAAATAAGAAACACATTAAAATCTGACTGAGCCACACAGTGCTATGATGTACGCGATGTGCCCTCACTGAAAGCTGTTTTTACGAAACTCCTCTGCCTATCGCAAGGCCAGGCAGCAAGAGCGGATTCTACTCTCGCACGGGGAGCCATATATTTCTCTTCATCCCCTTTCTTCCCCGCCGAGCACTGCGCAGCGTTGATGTCGCGCGGATGAATATTAACCCTGCGTTACTCATGTTATAAATATTCTCACCATTGCTCAGGTGGGGTTTCACAAAACCCATTTTAAATAACTATTATATTTTTCCGCAAGTTTCAGAAATAAGATAAACGCAATTAAATATACTATTCTTAGTTCACTTAAACAATTTCTTAAGTGAACTCTTCTGGATGTGATTGAAAGGTATACAGATGCACAGAGTACACACTAGCTCCATCTCTTAGATTTTCGTTGAAATGTACGCACCGGGGTTTTCCACACCCCACCTGAGTAATGCAAGGTTAAGCGTCCCCGTTTAGAGTCTGGATCCGCTCCCGCCCAGTACTCTATCGGTTGCAGCTAAGAGACAAGAAAATATTTCCCTCTCCATTAAAACATTTCATGTCATAGCTCCTATAATAGTCAATCGCGCTGTAATTCTTATGATTGATTATTATGATTGTAAAAGAATTCAAAATCAAAATCCTTTTTTAAAAAGTCAGGGAGGAAATACTAACTTCGAAGTGATCTGTTCAAAATAGACATTTACAAAAGTTGGTCAACGGTAAACTTTTTTATTTTCACTTTTAAATTGTGGGGGGGGGGGGTTCAAAGCAAGAGAAATGTTGAGAGTAAATGGAAATTACTTTTAAAAGTTGTCACAGCTCAAAATCTTCACTGATGTGCGAATTAAACAAACCAGTGTTTTGCTTGGAGGACAATAATTCACATGCAGAGGGATAAATTTTGGCCTGTTAACGGCGGATTTTCTTGTGAAATCTTCGAAATGATTTAAAATCTGTTTACATAATATTTGTATCGCTTAAGGTTTTTGAGTCATCGTGAGTTTAGAAATTTGATTGAAATATTTATATTAGATAATTGAGGAGCTTGGGCGTAAAACATGGTAACTGACATTTTGGTAAAAAATGAAATATGTAGCGTATATTATTGAATCTCCAAAATTTACAAATAACCCTATTGCACGTAAGGATGTTAGGGTTGTAGTTAGGCTTGCCAACTTTTTTTTTTGAAGAAAATACGGAAGATTAGGAATCGACAAAATTTGACACAGAAAATTGACAAACTATTAGGTTCAGTTACTAGAAAACAACTTTATTCTGCACTTCGGCAGCTAAGCTTAAAGTAACAGTATCTATCTTGAGACAGATTTTGTGTCCCGTAATAGTTGAAGTCGACTGCAGTTTGCAGCTCTGATTTGATCAGATGTGTCGTGCTCCTGTTTCGATCATCTGTCCAATTATTGTTCATGAGATGAAACATTCTCTTTGTATGCTTAGTATAAAACTTATAATATTAATATTGTTTGATTTTAAACGAGTAAGCACTAAAACCCATTTCTGGCAAGCATTACAGACTGCGTATTTCAATGCATCTCTTGAACAACAAAATTCATCGCATAAACCAGCCGTGGCGAAAATGTAATCGTGCGCCGAGCCACTTTGTAACCTGCAACGTGCATAGCACCTATGGAAGAAGGCGGACACCCGAAGGGGAAGTGAAGCAACTGTCTGTCTTATTAACGGATTTTCATTTTCCTTACGTCAAGCACTTAAATATAATTTTATACAGTACAAGGCTACAAACTAATGTTTAGTACGTGTAACGAAGAAAGAAATGAACAATAAAACTTAGGACACATTATCACAACCTAAAACTGTCTTCAGAATGTCACTTACTGCCAGTCGTAGTTGATCACGAAGGTATTTGTCTGCCAGTCGTGATCTAAATTTGGTTTTTACTATTACCATTGTTGAAAATAATTTTTCACAAACGTAAGTTGTAGCGAACATGGCTTCAAAAGAGCAAGAGAAAGAACGAAGCTTCGGATATTTATTTTTTGGCAAAGATTTGAAAAGTTCAACATTTGTCAAGCCCTTACATCCAGCTTTCATTTAACATCACATTGTAAATCTGTGAGTTTAAATTGAAGATCTAACTGCATTATTCTACAGCTGCTGAAAAAGGATCGACGTACAGAGACGATGATGATGATGATGATGGTGATGATGATGATGATGATGATGGTGATGATGATGATGATGATAACACTTAACCTTTTAATGTTTCATCAGTAACATGTAGTATAATGCCGTTTTATGTTATACAACCGTTTTCCTCGTAATACTTGTGAACAAATCATACATTTAATATTCTCATATTGGCAGAAAAAAAATGCATCCTCCCATCTTACTTGAAACTTTCGTTTTTGTAGAGGTTCATTGTTTCGAGAGAGACATTGCGACGATACGCCACTCACAGATCAGAGACAAATAAGCAAATGGAACGGAGTTTGACTCCAGTGAGTGAGAGAGTGGGGGTTGTGGGATGTAGGAAGCGCGTAGCTATCATTGCGAGCCACAATGTGCTCGTGAGTCACATTTTCGCCACGGCTGGTATAAACAATCATCATTCACGGCAAAATCAAATGTTTAGAACAGGCCTGCAGAACTCGTAGTAGGGGAAATATGACGTCAGCCTCACTCCACTTCTATTGGGGACGATCTACTTCCGCGTAGAATTGTTTACATTCTCTGCCAGTGGCGGCATGTAATTTTCAAAAAGGATTGTAATAAATTCATTGTTTTTATAATGCGTTATCTCGTTTCAAGGTTTACAATTATGCTAGATTTCCTGTCGGTAGTTTGTTTGATATTTCTTTGCACCTAACCTCGTTTAGATTTTCGAAAACTTTCCTCCTATCTTCACCTACGGAAACATAAATTTATAGCATTTAAGTAATGAACCTTGAAAGTCACTATTAATTTCAATTCAAAATGAACACAACGAGTGACGTCCTTAATTTAACAGTATATAAATAAATAATCAATATACAGTTCGTAATAATGAACTTACCCGAAAGTTTGTGCATTCCATAATTCTTAATATGGACTTTGTTGAAATGTGGTTTAATATTGAAATGACGAGTGAAATAAATTGGATGGGACACAGTAAACAAGCAATTCCTTCGTCTTCAACAACAAAATAATCATATTCCCATTTCCTTTGGAAGTAGTGTTTCTTCACGAGTTTAGATTTTGCCATGTTCCAGTTCTCTTTAAACTGCAGTACGCGTATTGTGTATTTATTTATTTATTTATTTATATTTATTTATATTTAGGCTATTTATTTGGCCGGAGTGCGTTACAATGTTGAATGACAGCATTGACATCCGGTCATATAGCTATCACTCACTTATCAACGTACAATTTATTTATCGTCCTATTACTAGTAAAACCAGTTAAGACCAGTAATAAAAGTTTTGTAAAAACAGGAATTAAAACTTTATTAATGCACGAAAAATCATAATAAAGTGTTCAAATATAGTAATTGGTTTGTTGCCTGTATGCAGAATTTCGGACTTATTTCATTTTAGTAGAATACAGAGCACGGAAAGATAAGTCCGGGACTGTACTTAACTTATTTTACACACTTTACTAGTAGGCTAATAGGACGATATATACATAGGTAGACCTTCTTACATTATATGCATACATAAATTTTAAAATTTATTTTACATGTCTTTTAACTTATTTATTTCCCTCATTCATTTTTCTCTTACTTTCTAAAGGTATGTTATTAAGAATTTTATTATCTGTTCATTTGTAATTCTTGATAGCGTATTGTATACCGCCGCCGCGAGAATGAATTTTGATGCAGCCGAGAGAATGTCATGATTTTTACATTATACAAAAATGAGGGAGAAAAATGCTCCAAGAGGAGAAATATACGGGAGCCGAGAGACTTAAAAATTAGGGGCAAATACGGGAGTCCCGGGAAATACGGTTAAAATGATAAACATAATATATAACAATTCAAATAATTTGTTTAGAATCTT
>JAJSOF020000038.1:63945721-64095721 GCA_025594305.2 Periplaneta americana | reverse complement strand
TTTTCTCCTAACATATTCACGTCATCCGCATAGACAAGAAGCTGATGTAACCCGTTCAATTCCAAACCCTCTCTGTTATCCTGGACTTTCCTAATGGCATACTCTAGAGCAAAGTTAAAAAGTAAAGGTGATAGTGCATCTCCTTGCTTTAGCCCGCAGTGAATTGGAAACGGATCTGACAGAAACTGGCCTATACGGACTCTGCTGTACATTTCACTGAGACACATTTTAATTAATCGAACTAGTTTCTTGGGAATACCAAATTCAATAAGAATATCATATAATACTTCTTCCTTAGCCGAGTCATATGCCTTTTTGAAATCTATGAATAACTGATGCACTGTACCCTTATACTTACTGTCATTTTTTTTTGCATTATCTGTCGAATACAAATGTGCATGATACTCGTGGATTATATTAATTGTAACTCATAAAAATACTTACGGACGACATCTTCTATCGTCGCTTCCGTTGAATTGTCGCAATTGACAAATGTAGAATAGAAATTCACCATCACGATGCCCCCGTTTGCAGGCTGTAACAAAAATGGGGTTTGCTTCCTCATGTGAAGGACAGACAATGTATTGTAATACTGTAAATTCTACTTGGATATTACGTAATAATAATAATAATAATAATAATAATAATAATAATAATAATAATAATACCGGTTGTTCTTTATGGTTATGAAACTTGGAGTCTCACTTTGAGAGACGAATAGAGGTTAAGGGTGTTTGAGAATAAGGTGCTTACGAAAATATTTGGGGCTAAGAGGGATGAAGTTACAGGAGAATGGAGAAAGTTACACAACACAGAACTGCACGCATTGTATTCTTCACCTGACATAATTAGGAACATTAAATACAGACGTTTGAGATGGGCAGGGCATGTAGCACGTATGGGCGAGTCCAGAAATGCATATAGAGTGTTAGTTGGGAGGCCGGAGGGAAAAAGACATTTAGGGAGGCCGAGACGTAGATGGGAGGATAATTTTAAAATGGATTTGAGGGAGGTGGGATATGATGATAGAGAATGGATTAATCTTGCTCAGGATAGGGACCAATGGCGGGCTTATGTGAGGGCGGCAATGAACTTCCGGGTTCCTTAAAAGCCAGTAAGTAAGTAAGTAAGTAAGTAAGTAAGTAAGTAAGTAAGTAAGTAATGATAATAATAATAATAATAATAATAATAATAATAATTATAGTAATAATATTTAAATTTAAATTTTAGTTTATTTAACGACGCTCGCAACTGCAGAGGTTATATCAGCGTCGCCGGTGTGCCGGAATTTTGTCCTGGAAGAGTTCTTTTACATGCCAGTAAACCTACTGACATGAGCCTGTCGCATTTAAGGACAGTTAAATGCCATCGACCTGGGCCGGGATCGAACCCGCAACCTCGAGTACAGAAGGCCAGAGCTATACCAACTGCGCTACCGAGGCCGACGATAATAATGATAATAGTAATAATAATAATAATAATAATAATAGATTCTCGGCATGTATTCTAAGATGGCCGTTGGTCTGAGCGGTGACACTAATATATGGAAGAACAAATGGACAACGGTAACAGCAAAGGAAATAAGTGTAATTCATAATATGATATCTGGTGCGTAAAGAAATGCAAGAATAGAATAAATTACGATTACTGACTAAATAGAAGAGGAAACAAATATATTCTATTGTAACATTTACACTTTAAACTCAAAATGCATGCCTATAAAACGGTAGTTGTTAATGACTTTTGTGCGAGATCGTGCGTATTTGCTTGCTTTCCGCACAGAACCAATACGCGGTAAGTGTGAAATACCACATTCAGTATTCCCAACGTAACACACATAACAATTTCCCTCTTCTTACCGCTTAAGCGCGACATTCATTTTACTGCTTTAGGCTTTTAACATATTATTTTTAGATACGTTTAACATAGTAATAATTATAAATTGGAAACTTACCACTGCAATTTCACCTAAATTGCAATGTTAATTATTGTTTTTAAATATTTGCAAAAATTAAGTAAAGTCTACTACTCCACGAAACCTATTGCATTCCTGATACAAGTAACATTAAGGAAGCCGTGAAAAAATCAACAAGATTCCAGATGCCGATGTTATTACTGCAATATGTTATATAAATAATATTGTTAAAATATTAAAATGAAAAATAAATCATTACATAACCTTACCGTTTGTTTTAAGTTCGCATTTATAGACTGGGGGGAAAAAAAAGACAGACGTATATCACGGCCTGCTGGAGTATAGTAAACACAGAAAACATTTTATAGCAACAATGTTGAAGAAAGATATTTTGGTTTTCCGAAGTTGTCGTCATTAAACAGAAACCAAGATGGAGATTTCATTGCAACAAATTAGAAATTCGTCTTTCAGGTATGTAATAAACGATCTTCGCACAAAATAATGTACGATACACGAGCGGTATGTTTGTTTTCATGTTCTCAGAAATTAAAAAAGCTCAACTACGTTTCGCTTTTTCAATCTTTTCCTCGAACATGAAAACGTCAACATACCGCTCTTGTAACGCATATTACTATTAATTGCTCTAAGCACATGCATTATTATTTCATTAATAAATCATTTTAAGAAAATAGAAATATACCGTAAGCACTGTCACTGCTTAGACCAACGGCCATCAACACAGTGCAACGTCGGGCTAGCGTCTCTTACGCGCGGATAAGACACTGCACTATGGTGCATCCATGGCTGCTGGCAGGTATGCTCTCTCTCTCTCTCTGCTGCATGGCGGAGCGTATTACGACGCACTGCTTACCCTTTACCCATTTCAGCGAGTGCTGACGACCACTGGCTTAGACAGTACAGGGCAAGGAGAAGGCAATATACACACCCGGTTGCCGTGAGAGTGGGATAAATCTACAGTTCTCTTGTATTTGTGGTTGACATCGCTTCACTTGGACTTCAACGTAATGTTAGTTCCTGGAACATTAGGCCTACTCGCTCTTACCATCATGCGTAGAACATCGTCGCGCACGTTGCGATGGTGGTTGCATACGGCATAGGCTGAGGAGTGCGAGAACATGATCGGCGCCACGGCGGTCTGGATGGCGTCCACCATGGTGCCGTGAGACACGTGGGCCAGGTCCACCGCCATGCCCAGGCGGTTCATCTCCAGCACCATCGCCTGCAACGAGTCCAGACACCGAGGAATGAACTGCACAATAGTGTCCATGTGTAAAATTGGAATCATTTACAGTAATAATAATAATAATAATAATAATAATAATAATAATAATAATAATAATAATAATAATAATAACAATAATAATAATAGTAATAATAATAACAATAATAATAACAATAATAATACAGTAGAACCTCTATTATCCGTGGTAATGAAGGGGATGGACTGAACGGTTAATCGAAAAAATCGGATAATCCGTACCATGAAAGATTTTGTAATTTCGTCCGCGGTCTTGTATTTAACTCGCTAGGTAGTGGATTAAAAGTTCACTAATTCAAGTCTGGTTGTAAACGACGGGTTTTTTAAGGAGCAAGGAAACCCATTGTAATGACTCTCTCAGGAAAGACAGGAATAAAGGAGGTCTCATGTTGTAGATTTACATACTTTTTTACATTTTATCCTTGTTTTTTTATTAAATCGTTCAGTTGTAACTCCAATCTCGTAATCTGATGCGAAATGAGCCACAGTTTCTCTTTCTCAAACTATTCAATTATTTCTCATTTTTATACTTAGCACAACACGTTTTCTATTAATATCCATGGAAGACATTTTATATACAAGTTATAAATATAGAAAGGCAATTCGAACAGTAGACAATGCTGTGTAACGATAAAGGCTTGTAATAAAACACTGTAGCAAAAACGTATTTATAACCTACTAATATGATGTACAAAACAGTATTTAAGTTATTTAGTTCTGAAGAAAAAAATAGCAAGAAATAGACAGTCGGATAATCAGCCAATCGGTTAATAGGGCGACGGATAATCGAGGTTCTACTGTAATAACAATAATAATAACAACAATAATAATAGTAATAATAACAATAATAACAATAATAATAATAGTAATAATATTAATAATAATGATAGTAATAATAATAATAATAATAATAATAATGATAATAATAATAAATTCATAGTGTTCTGCCCAAGGACAGGTCTTTCACTGCTAACCCATTATTCTCCAGTCTTTCCTATTTTCTGCCTTCCTCTTAGTCTCCTCATATGATCCATATATCTTAATGTCGTCTATTATCTGATATCTTCTTCTGCCCTGAACTCTTCTCCCGTTCACCATTCCTTCCAGTGCATCCTTCAGTAGACAGTTTCTTCTCAGTCAATGACCCAGCCAGTTCCTTTTTCACTTTCTGATCAGTTTCAGCATCATTCTTTCTTCACCCGCTCTTTCCAACACAGCTTCATTTCTTATTCTGTCTGTCCACTTCACACGCTCCATTCTTCTCCATATCCACATTTCAAATGTTTCTATTCGCTTCTCTTCACTTTGTCGTAATGTCCATGTTTCTGCACCATACAATGCCACACTCCACACAAAGCACTTCACTAGTATTTTTCTTAGTTCTTTTTCCAGAGGTCCGCAGAATATTCTTCTTTTTCTATTAGAAGCTTCCTTTGCCATTGCTATCCTCCTTTTGACTTCCTGGCTGCAGCTCATGTTACTGCTTATAGTACACCCCAAGTATTTGAAGTTGTCCACTTGCTCTACTGCCTCATTTAGAATTCTCAAGTTTACTGTCTTTACTTTTCTTCCGATGACCATGCTCTTCGACTTATTTGCATTTATCTTCATCCCATACTGCTCACAGCTGTCATTTAGCTCCAGTAGCATGTCCCTTAGTATCGTCTCCTCTGCTAACAACGCCATATCATCAGCAAATCTTATACACTTTATTCTTCTTCCTCCTACTATCACTCCTTCCATGTTCTGAAAACAGTTCTTCACTAAATCCTCCAAGTAGATGTTGAACAGAGTACGTGATAAAGGGCATCCTTGTCGTATATCCTATTTCACTTCCTTCTGACATTTCTTCTCCTGTCCTGACTTTGACTCGTTGTTTCATATAAAGATTATTGAACAGTCTCGTCTCTCTCCAATCCACGCTAATTTTCTTTAGGATCCCATCAGTTTATTCCAATTCATTTTGTCAAACGCCTTTTCTAAGTCCACAAATACTAAGTTACATACATTTCTTTATTCTTCTCTAGGTATCTTTCCCCGATTATCCGTAGCACTTTTTTCCCTTCCTGAAGCCAAACTGTTCTTAGAATAAAAAGTCGTTTCAGTATTCGCAGAAGAATCTTCGTGGAGTGTGATATCAGGCTGATAGTGTTAATAGACTATTATTATTATTTTTATTATTATTATTATTATTATTATTATTATTTTACAATGGTCTGTTGAAAATGGAATGAAAATTAATCAATCCAAAACTTTTGTTATTTCCTTCTCACGGAAAACTATCTCCCTAAAATTTAACTATTCTCTCAGTAATGTCGTAATTACTAGGACAGATTGTATTAGAGATCTTGGTGTCCTACTTGATTCAAAATTATATTTCCATGATCATGTGCAATATATGTATACCCATTCGTTAAGAATGCTTGGTCTAATTAGGTCTATAACTTATTCTTTTTCCACTCCTATGTGTTTATTAATTTTATACTATACATTGGTTAGATCCAAGCTTGAATATGCATCTGTTGTATGGAACTCCATTACTTCCACTGACTCTGCTAAATTGGAGAATATTCAAAGAAAATTTATTTCCTTGTGTTCTTATAGATTTTTACCAAATTCCGATTATAACTATGAGATTAAATGCAATTATTTCAATTGCTGTAGTTTGTTCACCAGACGTCAGAATCTTGATTATTTATTTTTTTGTAAAGTCATTAAGGGTGATATTGATTGTGAATCTTTCATAAGCAATATCAGTCTTCGTATTCCTGCTAAGGGTTTAAGATTTCATAAATTGTTTTATAATAGGAATTCTAAATCTCTGTCTCCGGTCTGCAGATGTATTAAATATGCTAATTTGCATGGATTGAACTTGGATCCACTTAATGTGTAGTATATACTTTTCGAGTTTTATGTCAGTTGTATTATTTATGCCATTGTTAGATATGTATCATACTATTCTCGTCATTTGCATAACTTACAATATTAATTATATGATTCCTGTCTTCATTTATATGGTTTCATTAATTCATTTATAATACATTTTATTTAATTGCCATCATTTTAATTATCTCACTGAACTAATTTTAATAATATTATTTGTGCTATTTATTTTGTTGCATTTTGGTCAATTGAGTAATGTATATTATTATATTGATTGTATTTTCATCTCATTGCCATTTTCTATCATTCATTCTCATCATCATTTGTTGTTTTGTTTCGTTTTGTACCTGTGCTAAACTGTAATTGGCCTTGTGCTGTTGTTTCGCACATTAATATTATAAATAAATAAATAAATAAATAAATAAGTAAATAAATTATTATTATTATTGTTGTTGTTATTATTATGGTTTTATTTTACCTGACAGAGTTAAGGCCATAGGACATTCTGTAATACTCAACCAGAAGTAAAACTTCCACATAAAGAACATTAAAATATACCAAATGCAGGGCGGTACACAGCTGCGGCTGCATTACCTTTCCAAACTCGGAGAGTCCGTTGTGCTCTGTTGGCACCCCTGTGCTGGCATCGTCAGCTGGCGATGAATCCGCCCTGGAACACGAAACAGGCACAAATGCAGTGATTCCAATCGGATTTTATTCGGTTCATTTCTGACTGTAGACATGAGTAAGAAAAGTCTAGTACAAGTGCCTTAGCCATATTTATAAGTCATATAGTGAGAGGCGATGTTAAGTAAATCAATATGATTGGATATCAGAAATATTGAATTTGACATGTATCGCGTGGATACTGAACAAAACCTATCTAACAGTTCGCGAGCAATCTCTGTAAACGGGCAGTCACACAGAAAGACAAAAACAATTTCCTTGTTAACAAGGTGGATAAAAATATTTATTTCCATTAAAATCTTTAAATATGTTTATGCTCGACCATGCCGAAACGTAGTAATTATACACCTGGTAGTAGCCTTTTAATGGACCTCATTAAAGTACACCTATTCATTAAAGTTCAGGTGTTCAGCCAATGACAAATCACCATTGTACCATTATAAAACTGCAAGTATAGATTATTCTCGGATATGCAATCGAAAGACAATTAGCGAAAAGTCGCGGAGGCTGGAAATCCAATACTGTCCCAGGAGGTTATGTTCTGTTACTATAATAATTAGCGTTAATTGTAATCAAATAAATTCAATTTGTCATCTCGTTCTTCAATTTTAAATCAATTTCCAGGTTATATCAAGATTAATGTTCATCTTATTATCTACGTTATATCAAGGTCAATGACATTCGGCCTCGGAAAAAATCAATACTTTCGCGTCTGCGCACATCTCACAATTCAGGTCAGTTCGCTACTCACATAACCATAACATGACCTACTTTTGAATCATTTCAAGTTATAAATATGGTCGAGCATAAAAAGTCGTATGAAACTTGCCTATAATGGTAATTAAGACGGTCGTATAAAATTATGAAACGAGCGCAAGCGAGTTTCATAAACAAACATACTTGCGTCTTAATTACTACCATTGTAGGCTCGTTGCATAATGTACTATTATTTTATGTATTGTATGTATTTATTTATTAACACTACAATTGGGTATACACCCGGTGGCAGTGATATATAATATACAATAATACCATTACAGTTATACAATAATTGCAGCAATTAAATAAAAGTAACAAAATAAATAAATAAATAAATAAATAAGTAAATAAATAAACAAATAATTAAAATAAAATAAACCTAAATTTTATTTCTAACTATAAATAAATAGATGCAATAAACCTAGGACTGTACTATAGGCAATAGAAAAACTTCTCGTGTAGGCTACAATGCGAAAGTGAAGATAATGAAAAAGAAAAAGATTAAATTTTGTCACTATGGGGTGCTAAAAAGGTCACCAAATCCCTATTTAAGCAATATAAACGTTAAAAGAAATTGTTGTTGAAAAAGAGTTAAAGTCGCTAGATTGGCAACACTGAACAAACCTGTATAACCAAAGAGTTTGTAATACAAATTCTTTGTGTATAACATGGTCCGCGCATCACGTATTTCACCTGTTTATGCGATGTTGCCAAATCCTTTTCACGTGAACTTAGATTGCTTTTGAACCAAGGTAATTTGATCGCAGAAAAGTTTTATACAGTAGAAGAAGTGTCTGAACTCGGTTCACTTTTCGATCTTCGATCAAAGTTGATCTTTAGTCAGGGAGTTTTATACAATTGGGCCTAAATCTCGTGAAAGCCAAGTTCTGTCCGCAGTCAGGAGGTAAAGCAAGCTTTAGGACTGTGAAACAGCTGTCCGTGTCCGTGTCTGAGAGTGTCCGTACACGAGAGTTAAATTTATTATTATTTCTATATTATTTCAGTTGGGACATAAAAATCTCTCCGTATATGAGGAGTGTCCGTATCTTGGGGGTGTCCGCAAGGAGAGGTTTCACTGTATATCTTATTTTCTATTTTTCGTGCACGACTCTAATCTATACTCCGTGATCTTTGTAACCCCAGCTGCAATCCAAATAAGCCACCAGATAAAACAATCTGTTTGCCAGCGTAGTGATGTCAGCTGCTCACCAGGGGGTGTTGCAGGAGTGCGTCAGGGTGACGTAGCGCGCCCCCAGCTCGTACAAGGTCCTCAGCATGGCCATCCGACTGTCCAGAGCGTGGCCGCTCTCCACCCCGATCAAGCTGGCGATCTTCCCTCGCTTGAAGGCGTCCCAGATGCCTGCAACATCAGGGAACTAGCAGGACCCAATTTTTGTTATGCAGGGTGCGCATTGAGATTTCTGATGAGAGGGGTTAGAATCATAGACTACTGGCTTTTAAAACCCGGAGGTTCATTGCCGCCCTATTAAGCCCGCCATTGGTCCCTATCCTATTAACATTAATCCAGTCTCTATCATCATATCTACCTCCCTCAAATCCATTTTAATATTATCCTCCCATCTACGTCTTCATAGATCCACAAAAAGATCTTTTTCCCTCCGCCCTCCCAACTAACACTCTATATGCATTTCTGGATTCTTATTGAATTTGGTATCTCAAACGTCTGGAAATATTCCTAATTATGTCAGGTGAAGAATACAATGCGTGCAGTTCTGTGTTGTGTAACTTTCTCCATTCTCCTGTAACTTCATCCCTCTTAGCCCCAAATATTTTCCTATCACCTTATTCTCAAACACTTTTAACCTATGTTCCTCTCTCAAAGTGAAAGTCCAAGTTTCACAACCATAAAGAACAACCGGTAATATAACTGTTTTATAAATTCTAACTTTCAGATTTTTTGACAGCAGACTGGATGATAAAAATTAAGGAAAAACTCAAATTTTACTGAATAATAAAGAAATTTCCCATATTTATTCTGTGTTTAATTTCCTCCCGGGACATTTATATTTGTTACTGTTGCTTCAAGATATTTGAATTTTCCACCTCTTCAAAAGATAAATTTATAATTTTTATATTTCCATTTCGTACAATATTCCCGTCAACAAGACATAATCATATACTTTCTTTTCGGGAGGAACTTCCAAACAGATCGCTTTACTTGCTTCAAGTAAAATTCCCGTGTTTTCCTAATCATTTGTGGATTTTATCATATTCAGTCATCCACATAGCCAAAAATCTGATGTAACCCGTTCAATTCCAAACGCTGTCTGTTATCCTGGACTTTCCTAATGGCATACTCTGGAGCAAACTTAAAAGTAAAGGTGATTGCATCTCCTTGCTTTAGCCCGCAGTGAATTGGAAAATATTTGACAGAAACTGACCTGGGGTTAGAATCATTGATAGAGAATACCATATATAAAATTATTATTGTTATTGTTATTATTATTATTATTATTATTATTAATCATTATTTTGGCTCAACGTTTGGCCGCACTGAGTTGCTTCTCTTGCATCTTCATCATAGCAGACTTAAGATAAGCTGTATAATTCCTAAGCTATGTTATGTTATGTTTTATTTAACGACGCTCGCAACTGCAGAGGTTATATCAGCGTCGCCGGATGTGACCGGAATTTTGTCCCGGGCTTTTACATGCCAGTAAATCTACTGACATGAGCCTGTCGCATTTAAAGCCAGTAAATGCCATTGACCTGGCCCGGGATCGAACCCGCAACCGTGGGCGTAGAAGGCCAGCGCTATACCAACTCGCCAACCAGGTCGACTAATACCTAAGCAAGTTATTGATTTTTGTCAGAGTGATGACAATACATCAGTATTATTTTCCTTGCTTACATTATACTTTTTAAAGTACTAGTATACTCGTATTAAAACAATTACAGTATATTTAGTGAGGGGGATAGAAGTTATCCCTGGCAGGGATGTCAGTACTATGTATTTATGAGAGGGGAGTAACTTTCGGGCGGGGCATTCGCACCCCGTTGTTGTGATAGTTGCCTGGTTTGAGTTCGAACCTCAGCCAACTGAAGGGCAGGGTCCAAGGGCGTTTTAAGAACTGAAACGAGGAAAAGTCGACTCATGCTGTTTTAGTCGGTTATTTAATGACTCTGTATCAACTACTAGGTTATTTAGCGTCGATGGAATCTGCATGTGTGGTTGTGGCTTAGAGACGCAAAAATGCAATCCTGTCTCAATATGTAAAATATAAAAGTGTTTTTTTTTTCTCATTCTCATTTCTAGTTACACGTGTATCTTGCATTTGTATGTGTTATCTCTTCTTTCATGTTATCTCCAATTTTATGTTCTAAGCAAATATTTGTACTGTCTATCGTAATTGGAGCTTTGCCCTGTTAAATAAGTAAATAAATAAATAACTAAATTAATTAATAAAAAAATAAAAATAATTAAGTAAGTAAATAAATAAATAAGTAAGTAAATGCATAAATAAATAAGTACATAAATAAGTAAATAAATAAATCAGTAAATAGGTAAATAAATAAATAAATAAATAAATAAATAAATAAATAAATAAATAAATAAGTAAGTAAATAAATAAATAAATAAGTAACTAAATAAATAAATAAGTAACTAAATAAATAAACAAGTAAATAAGTAAGTAAATAAATAAATAAGTAAATAAGTAAGTAAATAAATAAATAAGTGAATAGGTAAGTAAATAAATAACTAAATAAATAAATAAGTACGTAAATAAGTAAATAAATAAATAAGTAAATATGTAAGTAAATAAGTAAATAAATAAGTAAATAAATGAATAACTAAATAAATAAGTAAATAAATAAAACTAAATAAATAAGTAAAATATAAATAAATAAATAAAAATAAGGAAGTAAATAAATAACTAAACAAATAAATAAGTAGATAAGTAAGTAAATAAATAAATACGTAAGTAAGTAAATAATTAAATAAATAAGTAACTAAATAAATAAGTAAGTAAATAAATAAATAATAAGTAAGTAAATAAATAAGTAAACAAATAAATAAGTAAATAAATAAATAAGTAAATAAATAAATAAATGAATAAATAAATAAATAAATAAATAAGTAAATAAATAAATAAATAAATAAATAAATGAATAAATAAATAAGTAAATAAATAAATAAATACATAAGTAAGTAAATAAATAAGTAAACAAATAAATAAGTAAATAAATAAGTAAATAAATAAATAAATAAGTAAATAAATGAATAAATAAATAAGTAAATAAATAAGTAAATAAATAAGTAAGTAAATGCATAAATAAATAAATAAGTACGTAAATAAGGAAGTAAATAAATAACTAAACAAATAAATAAGAAGTAAATAAATAAATACGTAAGTAAGTAAATAATTAAATAAATAAGTAAATAAGTGAATAAATGAGTGAGTAAATAAATAAGTAAGTAAATAAATAAATAAATAAGTAAAGGAGTAAATAAATGAATAAATAAATAAGTAAATAAATAAGTAACTAAATAAATAGTAAATAATAAATAAATAAATAAGTGAGTAAATAAATAAATAAATAAAAACAAATAAATAAGTAGATAAGAAGTAAATAAATAAATACGTAAGTAAGTAAATAATTAAATAAGTAAATAAATAAGTGAGTAAATAAATAAGTAAATAAATAAATAAATAATAAATAAATAACATCCGTCGCGCTGGATGTCGGTCAGCCAGGTGACCAAGTCCAGGCCCGTCAGCCAATTCCGGAATTAGGGAATGGACAGCTGTTTGATGTGCTGTTAATAGCCCGGCATAAAGTTTGCCTTGGGGTAGAGATAAATGAAGTCTGATATTTGATATGAAATGTACTGCCATCAAGCCGCCTCCAAGTACTGTCGGTGACTCAGGACAAGACGAGCGCGGAGTGAGGAAAAATGGCAGTTAATGGAGAATATTACGAAAATTGTGCAATACTTGTACTGCTAGTAAGCAGAAATAATGTTTCCGTTTACTAGTATTATACGTGTTGTCGTAACGTTAGCTATTAATCACCCTTTTTCCTCACTCCGCGCTCGTCTTCTCCTGAGTCACCGACTATAGGAATGGTGGCTCTTCACAGTGGGGTCTGATGAAGAGACTCAACAGGCATAATTTGCCTGCTGTTTGTAAAGTCATTCCTGGTCGTTACAAACCGATTCAGCTTCGTAGCCTGAACTGGATTAGGTTTGTGGGAGATCTGGCCTACCTTGTGCTGAGGTTGCGAACTGCAGGTCTTCCGGGTACTTCGCCACCAGGCGCTTGATCACGTCCACCTGCTCTATCACCTGCTGCACGGCGTCCTTGTACTGCGAGTTGCAGGCTATGTATGCAGCCCAGAACTGCAGGCGTCGTGAAACAGAACGGAAAACAATACTCATCATCTGGAGATGAAACTGAGCTTCAAAATTACTTTTTTTATGGACAGGATCCGTAAGAAAATGAAGAACTTACAGAAAATAAATAAAAAGATAAGCATAGAGTCACGAATAAACGACAAAATGTAAACAAATGCTAGAATACAATGTGTTAGTAGATGAACAACAAAGTATTGGCTAAAAGAAGTGTCAGTAGATAAACAATAAAATATTGGATAAAAGACGTGTCAGTAGATAAACAATAAAATATTGGATAAAAGACGTGCCAGTAGATAAACAATAAAATATTGGATAAAAGACGTGTCAGTAGATAAACAATAAAATATTGGATAAAAGACGTGT
This sequence comes from Periplaneta americana, assembly GCA_025594305.2. Taxonomy (NCBI): domain Eukaryota; kingdom Metazoa; phylum Arthropoda; class Insecta; order Blattodea; family Blattidae; genus Periplaneta; species Periplaneta americana. Next base: position 64,082,458 of record JAJSOF020000038.1, on the reverse strand, counting down.
CAGTAGATAAACAATAAAATATTGGATGAAAGATGTGCCAGTAGATAAACAATAAAATATTGGATGAAAGACGTGTCAGTAGATAAACAATAAAATATTGGATAAAAGACGTGTCAGTAGATAAACAATAAAATATTGGATAAAAGACGTGTCAGTAGATAAACAATAAAATATTGGATAAAAGACGTGCCAGTAGATAAACAATAAAATATTGGATAAAAGACGTGTCAGTAGATAAACAATAGAATGTTGGATGAAAGACGTGTCAGTAGATAAACAATAGAATGTTGGATGAAAGACGTGTCAGTAGATAAACAATAGAATGTTGGATGAAAGACGTGTCAGTAGATAAACAATAGAATGTTGGATGAAAGACGTGTCAGTAGATAAACAATAGAATTTTGGATGAAAGACGTGTCAGTAGATAAACAATAGAATGTTGGATGAAAGACGTGTCAGTAGATAAACAATAAAATATTGGATAAAAGACGTGTCAGTAGATAAACAATAAAATATTGGATAAAAGACGTGTCAGTAGATAAACAATAAAATATTGGATAAAAGACGTGTCAGTAGATAAACAATAAAATATTGGATAAAAGACGTGTCAGTAGATAAACAATAAAATATTGGATGAAAGACGTGTCAGTAGATAAACAATAGAATGTTGGATGAAAGACGTGTCAGTAGATAAACAATAAAATATTGGATAAAAGACGTGTCAGTAGATAAACAACAAATTTCAAAATGAAGGACAATTGGTGGATAACAGTAAAGTGACCAATAAACTAGCAACGTAGGAGATCAAACGCGAAATTAAGTACCGAAGAAAGTGAGAGAATCATCTAACATTCTAGTGGATACACAATAAACTGAATGCGTATCAATAATAAGTAAGCAATCTCTCTTTTTCTGAATATTTCTGCAGAGATATTTTGCTTAAAGATAGATTATGTAGCGTGGCAAAGAAAATAATGAAATATTTTGAGATGTGTGGTCGTATTCATTGAAACAAGGAGATGAAGTCCTAAAATTAATATCTTCCAGATATGAATCCTTGTTCAGCAACATCACAGGAGATGCTTAATGTGATTTCCTTTAGAAAAAAAAAAGCACCAGATATTGTGAGAGTTGGTGATATTCCTCAGAACAAGAAAAATTAAGTCTGATAAACATGGACCTTAAAATTAAATTTTGTACGAAACAAGGGCTTTGAAATTGGTATTGTAAGATCAGCATAGCCTCTAATCTGAGCTCTTTGCTTGTTTATATTGTGTATACAGTATCACATCGGAAAAGGTAACAAGGTGCAGAAGGAGGCGTTGCAATGAATGGACATCACATTGATGCTGAGGGATGCTAATTTTAGACACATATTTATTAGATTTTGTTTTCTTGTTTCGAGTAATATTACCACCTTTCAAAATACCGTGTTGAATTTTTTAACGTCCTGGGTATCAGAAATGCTCCTCACTTTCAGAACAGGATAAGATGCCTCAGCTAAGAAAGGTGGGGAGCCTACCTGAGCGCCCACTCGCCCAGCGCGCAGCCGGGGCAGGTCTGTGTGCAGCCAGCCCCATACCGGGTCTTGGGTCAGGTTGGCCGAGAAGTTGAAGTTGCTCAGCTGATTGTTGGCCACCAGTCTGAGGCCATATGGCAGGTCGTTGTGTCTGCAATGTAAACGTAATCATGCTTTATTTGCAGTTGTACGACATGATTTCGCAGAACAGATTTCGAGATATTAAGCGTATTATAGTCACTGATACAAGAAAGTAGTTGGCTCTTGCGGTCTATCTTGTATAGCGAATCCTCCTAAAATATTCAACTTTTTTTTCATAGTCAATAATTTTGTTATGAGTTAATTCGTCCGGAATTGGTTGGGTCACGGTTGAGAAGAAACTGCCTACTGAAGGATGATGAACGGGAGAAGAGTTCGGGGCAGAAGAAGATATTAGATGATAGACGACATTAAGATATGTGGATCATATGCGGAGACTAAGAGGAAGGCAGAAAATAGGAAATACTGGAGAATGCTGGGTTTGCCGTGAAAGACCTGCCCTTGGGCAGAACACTATGAATGAATGAATGATTCGGAAATAATACATATTGAGGGCATCATTCCAGAAGGGCGTATCAACAAAACTGGAATTTTACATTAGAACCATTTAAATATATAAAAACGTCTCCTATCCTTGTCTATTTACAATGTACTTTCTTTCATCCTTCATCATGCCCATTGTAATTCTCAAGCATAAATAGTTCTATTAACATATTTCAATAATGCTACATTTCTTGATAAGCCCTTCTGCTATGATGCCCTAACATGAAACACGTTCAGAGTTCACAAAACTGTCTTGGACTATTATTAATTAATAAAGAAATATTTATTTTACAGAAGTAATAGAAATTCTATAGCTACTTAAATGTACAATATCATTTTGTTATACAGAGTGATTTATATACAACTGACACATTTCTTTCTTTAATTATTCCGTTGGAAATTCATTCAATGACCCAATTTTAGCACTAAATTAAGCAGAATGTTCTGGAGTTTCGATTCCTTGTCACTAGATGCGCAGATGTTTATGTTTTATTCCTATTGTTGGATGCAGATGTTTATGTTTTATTCTATTGTTTGTTTTCGACATTTTGTGTCAACGTGAAAATGCAGTACACATTAAATCAACGACTCTTCCTTGTGAAGCAATACTGGATTACGAATTCAATTACAGCTACTCAAAGGACATACCAGAGAGAATTTGGTGTTCGCAATCCTCCCAAAAGAAACACAATACTGGGACTGGTAAAAAATTGGAAACAACTGGATCTCTGGTGAGTGAAAAGGTTCATCTAGCCACAGTTTTTTTAACCAGACTGTGAACACTGCAGAGTACAGACTGATTTTCATGGAGTTTGTTGAGCAACTGGACAATGTAGAGCTGAGTCAAGGATATTTTCAGCAAGATGGCGCTACATGCCATACATCAAATGAATCCATGGAACTAATTGCAAGTTTCTTTGACGACCGAATAATTTCCAGGAACCTGTGGCCATCGAGATCTCCGGATTTGACAACGCCGGACTTCTTTCTATGGGGTTACTTAAAAGACAGGGTTTACGCCACACGTCCCCAGACAGTGGACGATCTGAAGCACAACATCACACAGGAGATTCAAGCTATTGGCAACAGAGTCCTCCAACGAGTGGCCAGTAACATGGAACGACGTGTTGAGTTGTGCCTTATGCAGGATGGAGGACATTTTCAACATTTGCTATAGAGGTAAATAATCTCCCAAAATTCCTCTACATTTTGGGTATAATAAGTTGTCGCTAGCACAATTCGTTTTGAAACAGTTAATGAAAGAAATGTGTCAGTTCTGTATAAATCACTCTGTATTTTTATTTATCAGTAGGGTAAATTAGGGGTCTGTTGGACAGTCGGGCATGTTGGACTCTTTGTACTTTAACGCGTTACCTCGCCACTTGTGGGCACCACATTCTGCTAAGAAGTCAATGACGGAAGTAGCCACGAGTGGGGCTACTGTCGCGCCAGCTGTCAAATGTTGGCATATTTTATACGTATGAGTTGCGCGTCTGTATGTATTAGACTGTGTTTCTGCTGTACAAGTTAGCGTTGTCAAATCGTAAGAAGTGCGTCACTCACCCGTCGATAAGGGGCACGGAGGACAGCACGTCGCTTCCTTTGTTCTTCTTCCTGATGGTGTAGCCCGTGGCCGCTAGCAGGAGTCCCAGCATCACAACTGCAATCACGACACAACTCAGTGCAATGAAACAACAATAAGCGGTCTGATGGTGACTAGAGATGAGCTTAAACGATATTTTCAAATATCTGTGACAACTGTGACTGTGACAATTAAATATCTGTGACTTTTACCTGTGATTTTGTCACACCGATATTTTATATCGATAAGTAAGCACAATATGCATTAATTACACCGATATTTTGTCACACCGATAAAAATTAACAGGAAATATTGAATGTGAATACGATTTCTCTATACACGCCACACATCAGTGATTTATATGGGAAAATCCAACAAATAAATTATGTACATGTACCATTAACAAATACATACTAAGCTAACTGAACAGTAACATGTCGAAATTTAACCTCATGTACCAAGATGTTATATTGTAGATATTGAATTAGATGATAATTATTAAATGTGGTTGGGTATGGAGAAATTGAGGTTATGTGATTATTCTAATCGTTTTAAAAATTGATCCTTTTTATTATATATAGGTAATATAATGGATAAATTATTTTAAGTCGTGCATTAACATTATAATATTGAGTCAGAATAAAAATTAACGAAACATAAGTATTCGGAAAAACATTGAAAATAATTACAAAACAAAACAGTTGTTCACGCAGGATTTTATACAAAATAAAGTACTGGTAACCAATGGAGTTATTATTTAAATCGTGCAATCACTGCATCATTTATAGTATGATGGTGAAACTAGCGCTGAAGTTTCGGTGATGTCGGACGTGAAAATCGTTGCATTTTTTGTGGAGAGTAGTTGATCGGGTTAAACTAGCGCTGAGATAATTTCGGTAATTTCGGAAGTGAAAATCATTGAATTTGATTTCTTGTGGAGATGCAGTTATGCAAGGCATAACAAAGCCTAAACTAACCAAACCTAACCTGTCACAGATTCGTATATTCAAGGTGTATACAGGGAGTAGGAAGAGAACTACCTGAACGCTAGTTTAGTCGTTGATCGTATATGTCTAGGCATAATAAAAGCTTAAACTAACCAAACCTGGCCTGTCAATTCAATACAAGGGGTATTTTCAATTTTTGCTAACTACCCCATTTGTTATATTTAAAAGTTGAAAATTACTTGCAAGTTGATGATTTTAAGAATATCTAGACAAATATCACTAAATAAAAGTTTAGAACATTGATTAGGCCTATTAATTTGGGTGAAATAACACTCCACATAGTACCAATGTTAGGAAGCACTTATTTCCTAAGAGTTAATAACCATAAACAACATAATGAACATATTACAAATAATTTTGTTTTAAGTTTAATTATTTTAATTAATACTAAGTTGCACTGTTCGTGTTAGAGCTATACATTAAAACTGGATCATACATAAATGACAGAAGTACATGTAAAGTTATTAAAATAATGCTGTAGGCTCATTTAACTATTCTGTTTGTAATTAAAAGTATAAGTGCAAAAATATTGTTACTACGTAAAAATTGAGTGGAAAATGCATGTAAGTTAATATAAATTCACAGTTATGTGAAAATGTAAAGATCTCGTGGAATACGTAAAACATTTATAAAACATATATAGAGACTAAACAAAATGTCAGACTCATCATTATATCATTTAATGCCCCTAATAACTTTGCAACAAAACATCACTTTGCAAAAAATAATATCGAACAAAATATCACGAAAAAATAATCATATCACCGCCAGATTGCTGTTATTGTATCATGCGCATGCGCAAACCCACGACGTAGAGGAGAAAATATCTGTCACAGAGTACTGAATCAACACCGCCTACTGAATACGGAGCAGATTTCGATAGCGATATTTTGTCACAGATATTTCGCGTCATCAGTCACAGGCTTATCTGTGACAAAAAAATACCTGTGACAAAATATCGGTTTGTGAAATATCGGCCATCTCTAATGGTGACAACAGATATGTGCAGATTTTCCACGAAGTGCACGTTTCCAGTCTGTATCCCTGATATAAAAAAGTGGTTTTTGGCTTTCTATGACCGTTCTGTGTAGCCTACAACGATTTCTTTTAAACTGTGGTACGGATTTTGTTCATATCCTGCATTTACGAACAATTTATCCGATAATAGACCTAATAAATACAATTGAAGAGTACAGGGAAAACAATCAAAGCCACAGTTTGTCATCTTCTAATTCAATATATTACTGCAAAAATTATTGCTGTTGCTAATGAAGAAGTAAGAAAGGATGGCTGTATCCATGGTGATAATTCTCCTTTACCAGTTTTGATAGGAAAAAAAAAATTGAATTTTGCAGTAATATCACAGCCTAGGAATATACAGTCACGAAGCTCAATTCGTAGTAAATATGCATCCATAGATAGTTGCTATCCACTAGGATCGCTAATATCGCCTCATTACAGACAATGCGAAATAGTACCGGCACAGCCTATTGTTCCTAGCATCCTCACAACTCAAGCTTCGTGACTGTATATACTAGAATGGTAATATACTGAATTAGATGATATCACCCTTAAGGGTTGAGGTACAGCTTACAGCAGAAAAATTTTTGGAAATATTCAACATTTTTTTCCTCCATTACTGTATCTTGTACAATAATGAAAATTGGTATGTGTAAAACACTGTTCTGCTATATGAAAAAAAATATTTTTAAGATTAAAAAAATATGTTTATATTTTTTCCTTCAAAATTCAAAATGGTGGCAGTTCACTATGCAGTGATGAAGCGTTTCCCTCATAACTCATAAACTTGTTAACTTTTTCACGTTCTCTCTCTTTTATTTTATTGCTAAAAGTCATGTTTAGAATATCATGCTCTTTCAACTATATTCCTTAATAAATAATATATATTTTTTTATTTCGTTTTAGAAGAAAGTACGGATTATTGTCCATTTTTTGATATGAATTTATTTTATATCAGACAATCTATCAAAGGTAGAGAAGTGATCTTGCATCATATTGTAGATATTACATGCATAAATACACACAAAAAAAATTCATCGCATAATATTCGATAGTTTTTCAGTTATGTGGGAAACGCTTCATCACTGCACAGTGAACTGAATTTTGAAAAATAAAATTTAAATATATTTTTTTTAAATCGTAAAAGCATTTTTTTCATATAGCAGGACAGTGTTTTACACATACTAATTCTCATTATTGTACAAGATACAGTAATGAAGGGAAAAATGTTGAATATTTCTAAACTTTTACTGCTGTAAACTGTACCTAACCCCTTAAGAGAACTGACTTTGTTTTCCCGTGTACTCTTCAATTGTAGACTACTGTATCCTGTTAAAGAATACAAAATGACAATTGAATAAAAATTTATTTAAACGATTCTGTCGTTGAATATTATGTCAAAATATGTCAAAATGGGGAAGGGGCATGGTGAAGAGATAGTGAAAGTTTTAGGGTGGGAACTTCTCAAATCAAGGCGACGAAAAACCAGACTCACCGCATTGTTTAAGGCACAAATGGGACACAAAGCATGGACCGACATCAATGCTAGATTAGCAACACCATCATACTTAGGCAGGGCTGATCATATTAGGAAGTTTAAATGTAGAAAACAAAGAACGGACGTGGCAGAATTTTCCTTTGTTAACCGCACAATAGTAGACTGGAACAGCTTACACGCGGCAATCTTTCAGGGTGGTCTTCTCAAAATCAATACATTTAAGGAAAGGTTGAGAAGATTAGACTGAAAATGTAATTGGAGGTGCAGTGTAATTATTTAAGTTGTGTCATGTAATTAATTGAGTTGATATATAATTAATTAAGTTGATATGTAATTAATTAAGATGATATGTAACTTAGTTGATACGTAAATAAATTAAGGTGATATATTATTAATTAAGATGATATATAATTACTTAAATTGGTAATAGTTGGGTGAAATAGAAGTACTTATAAGTTAGATTTACTTTTGCTTATTGTTTTTATTTATAGTCCTAGGTTTATTGCATCTACTATTTATAGATTTACGTTTATTTTATTTTTTATTTCATTTACGTTTATTTTATTTTATTTCATTTTTTTAGTATTTTTTATTATTGCTGTGCTTATTGTATTATTGTAATTGTAATTATTGTATATTATATATCACTGCCACCTGGTGTACACCCAATTGTAGTGTTAATAAATAAATACATACATACACATACACATAAGGTGAAGTTTGCCTCTGATTGAAGTTCTGGCTGGTTTGTGCATATATTATCAGACAATACATCTCACTTGACGATGTGTGTCAGAGGAAGAACAATAAAATTGTTTCTGTACATCTGAAGTATAATTAGCGTGATATGTAGGCACTCTGCTCCAACCACGAGAAAGTCTCCAGGGAATGAAGGGAAGGGGGATGATCCTGTGAATGAGTTGATGTCATAAGATGTCATAAGGTCACACACGTGGATACTCTTATCTCTATTGGCTAGCTCTCACGGCACAAACCATAACATTGATACAGATATATTGATACTACCCTAGTTACAAAATTAGATCACTGTTAACCTCCTGGTCTTTTAATCCCTCCATACAGGAAATAACATATGCAGGAGAGGGCATGGTTTTTAAACTGACGTTATAACGGTAATATTATTTATCTACTTCGTTCCAATAGATGACGCAATAGTAAGCACATTCCTTTCACGGTTGATCTCCTTGTTGGAGAACAGTAGTTGGCGATGTATGCATGTTGTTCCAGAGAGGCCGATTTTTTAAATTTTACAAAACTAACAATAGATGGCATAGCAATATACTATTTGCTACAGTCACTGTACTATTTGCATCGGTCAGTTCTAGTCTTGATGTCAACATTTCTACATGGATAAGTCAAATTTGCCAGAAAGTGATATACGACAGTGTTTCGGGAAACCCTTGTCATGAAAAAACGAACGCGTTAATTTTTTTAAATTTAATTTGCACGAAAACTGTTTATTTTATTAAAAAACTGTAAAGAGATAAGTTATTTCTTGTCAGTTTCTTTAATGTTAAAAGACGCAGGTCTGCATTTAAGATAAAATTGACGAAGGAAGGATTTAGACCTGTGGACAGTAGCTTCTGTTTAAGGGAATGCATGGAAAAGTCAGTCAGACCTGCAGGATCGCCGTTAACTATACCGCAACTCAGTCTGTTAGAAAGTTTTCCATTGACACAGTTACATGTACTAATTAATAATTTATTAATTAATCATTCAATCTAACAATCAATTATAATTTACAGATTAAAGGAAAAAATAAATATTTATATTTTTTAACAAACTCTCAACCGAATGGGGTCTAAGAGTTTAGATAGGAAGAAGTAAGTAAGTTAACAACGGATAGTTTGCAGACCACATTAATAATTTTGTTGGCAGGATTATTCTTATTTATGAACGAAGACAGGGGGACAGATTTTCAGCGCAACATTATTACAAAGCAAATGGGGCATCCCGTGACAGCAAGCACTCTGGCTGAGGAGCGCCATGGACACCTCCTGTAGCTGGAATTGTATTAATTATAACCAGAGACCGGAAGTTTAGGCATTATGAATCAATAAAATAGGCAGACAAAAAAGGTATCATAAATAAGCTAAAATAGGCATGTAAAAAGGCATTATAAATAGCTAAAATACACAATAAAAGGCAATTACAGAAACCTTGCACTAGATCTACAACCTTTCACTTTCCACAAAGGGATTTCGGCAGCAAGAAAAGCTTTACATTAGTCGAATGCAAATTGAGATTTTCGACTCGATGTTGCAATTACTGTTGGAAGCAAAGAAATCTTCTTCCCAGTAGCCTTGGAAAGTGCATTTTTGTGTTTGGTTGTGCTGATATGTTGCGATATGAAATATTTAGCTGGCTACAACAACGTGCAATGAAAACTGAAAGAAAAATAACGTTAGGTACCCGCACTCATTGTTGCCTTGTCAAATAAACACAAGCGATAATTAAAACGCTTACTGTTATACATTTTTGCAAAGAGAATATGAACTGACTGAAAGACAATAATATACATTCGGTGAAGTCACTTTCATTGTAGCGGTTATAGAAATAAATTAAAATATACCAGTAGGCGATTTTTAATAATAAATTAATAAATAATAGATAAATAATCAAATAAAGTCAAAAAAAAGCTTTCATTTTGTAAATTAGGCATTTATATTAAAAAAGGCAGAAAAGGGCAACATAAAACAGTGACGTTTCAATCACAAAGGTATAATTCGTACAGATTTACTTTCAAAATGAAGATAGATTTAACACATTTAAAAAGGCATTCTGCCAAAGTTCCGGTCTCTGGTTATAACTTACATTTGTTAGAACGATGGACGTTGTTTGTTTTTCTCACGGGTGTTGTGACATCGGAGGTGCTGGTAAAATAATGTTGATTACATCAGAGTTAGTTGTCACAGCCATCATTCCTCTCTGCATTTGGTCCGCTCTGTTCCATGAGGATTTCTGGACTATTAATGTGGGTCAGCATTGAACCCAGAAGCTGGGAGATACAGGCCTATAACCTAGATCTCTTAACAGCAAGCGGGAGGGAATGACTGACAATTTATTTCGTCCTCAAATAATCGTGCCTGGTTATTAGTTCTCATCTTATGATGTGTGTATGCAAATGAACATAGTTGGTTTAATCCATGTCGGACAAGCAGTTTTGCCGTCTGTGTGCAGTGAATTTTTTCTGAACTGTTCGACGATATTGCTCATATTCTATATTCATTCATAGTTTTCAGCACAAGGGCAGGTCCTTCACAGCAAACCCAACATTCTCCAATCTTTCCTATTTTCTGCCTTGCTTTTATTCTCTGCATACGATTCATATATTCCATACCTAATACTAAACTAAACCTGAAACGATTCGCAAGAAGCATAGCCTAATTAGTTTTGCTAAAAATGAACAGTCTTTGAAAAAGAAAGTCGATCACTCGAAATCGAATCTAACGGTTTTTGTTGTAAATTTTATTTTAAATAAATTAAAAAGCCTTCAAAGGGAAATATCCTATTAAAAGCAAAATTTGTAGTAATAGCACTTTAATTTGAACGAGTCAACTCTTTTAATTTCTTGTCACAAGATGTTATTCGGTATAAATGGAGATATGGCGAACAAAATATCGAAATAAATTTAAAGTCACTGCGGTAATGCGAGTAAATGAAGTTTTTAAACCCCCACGAGTACAGAAACACACCAGACTGCAACTCTATAGACTCTTGCTAGACCTGTTGTATATAACATACGGTAGTGAGGCGGAAGACGGATGGGAAGCGTTTGACGGCGGCGGAGATGAGGTTCATGAGGAGAACCCTTCTAGAACATCGAAGGAATGTTGACATCATGAAAGATCTCTACATAGATCTAATTGTCAAGTACAGTACCTATGCTAATGTGTAGGGCTGGTCTCGAGGACCAGATAGTATTGCTACAGAGATTCTTAAATTAGTTTCCGAGGCCATAATTCCATACTTAATGCGTATATTTCATGTTTCCATAAACAATGCAGCTATTCCATGTGACTGGAAATCAGCTATAGTGGTACCCATACATAAAGTTGGAAATAAATTAGATGTCGGAAACTACAGACCGATTAGCCTTACATCTGTCGTATGTAAAGTCATGGAGCATTTGATATCGGATTATATTCGTCATGTTCTAAATGCGAAAGACTGGTTTTACAACCGCCAGCATGGTTTTAGGGAAGGCTTCTCATGTGATAGTCAAATTACGTCGCTGGTTCAGGATCTAGCTGAAGAGGTAGATAGAGGCGGAAGAATCGATGCAGTTGTGATTGACTTTTCGAAAGCATTTGATTTGGTGCCACATGACATATTAATAGATAAGTTAAGTAGGCTAGGAATAGATAAAAGAGTGGTGCTATGGATCCAAGAATTCTTAAAAGGTAGAACCCAGAGAGTTAGAGTAGGTCATGAAATATCGGAAATTGGAAATATAAGTTCAGGGGTGCCACAGGGCAGCGTTCTGGGTCCATTACTCTTTATAATATACGTAAATGACCTATGCCAGAATATTACATCAAATGTGAGGCTATTTGCAGACGACTGCATTATCTATAGAAAGATTAGAAATAATTCAGATGTAGAGTCTATTCAAACAGACTTGAATAACATTTACAACTGGGCGTTAAAGCATAGGATGAAAATAAATGGTTCTAAAAGTAAATCTATAACATTTTGTAAAACTCGAGAGGAGACTAGTCTTAATTACGAATTCAGTGGTGTTGTAATTCCGCAAGAACAATGTTGTAAATACCTAGAAGTGTATTTAAACTCCAAACTTTCTTGGGGAGAGCATGTTGATAATGTTACAGGCAAAGCATGGAGGGCACTTCACTTTATTATGAGAATCTTGAGAAAGGCTAGCCCCAAATCGAGGGAAATAGCATATCTAACATTAGTGCGACCGTTAATGGAATACGGAACTACGTGTTGGGATCCCTATAGAATATATCAGATAAATTCCTTAGAAAGAATCCAGTATAGGGCAGCTAAATTTGTTAAAGGTAAAAGAGAAGATGGGAACGATACGATAAAAAAGAACTTAAATGGGAAACTTTGGAAAACAGACGTAGGAAAACTAGAATAACATCATTGTATAGAGCACATCTAGGTCAGAAAGCATGGGTAGACATAACGGCTCGGTTAGAAAAGCCAACGTACTATGGTAGGAACGATCATGATTTTAAAATCAAATGTAGGAAACAGAAAACGGATGTAGGTAAATTCTCATTTTTAAATAGAACTATAAATGATTGGAATGACCTATCTGCAGCGGTCTTTGAGGGCTGTCCTTCCTTAAGGAGATTCAAGAATAATTTAAAGAGTTGTGTATAAAGTGAAAATTAAAATTAAGGTGACATTCAACATTTAATTTTTTAAGGTGACATGTATTTATCTAGCCTGACGAGTTTACTTCCTTGGTTTGAATTGTAAATTATTTAAAAATAGCGTGTAAGAGGGCCTTAGACTAGAAATGTTTAGTTTAAATGTAGTTCTGTTTATAAGTATGCATAAGAATGCAATTATTAGACTTATTTGAACTGTTGTATCAGTGAAGCGAGGTGAGTCAGTGAAGTTATGGTTTACAGTGTAGTGAACAGTTCCGATCAGTGATAATTTATAGCGTCAATGAAATGTGTTCTATAGTGTCAGTGAAATGTGTTACAGAGTGTCAGTGAAATGTGTGCTAAAGTGTCAGTGAAATGCGTCATAATGCCACTACAGGGAATGAGATGAGAGTAAAGTGAAAGACTATTGAAACTTATCTAGGGCCTATACATAATTATGTAGGTTGTGTTGTAAAATTAGGTGTTTCATTTTATGTTTTATTATTATTGTGTTAAATTGTATTGTGTATTCTTATTGTATTGTGTATAAAATTGTATATGTGTTGTAAATTGTATTACGTATAGTAAATTTTATTGTGTATAGCTTATCATTTTAACTGTGTATTGTTAATATTGTATATACCACTGCCACCGGGTGCTTGCCTACTTGCAGTGTAAATAAATACATACATACAAATTGCATTTTTTTTCTAGTAAGCCAGAAACATAGCTGCTTTAGTATTTATATGTTATGTGATAAACTGAGTGTTTTAAGACATATTTGTTAGGGCATTTTTTTTTTGCATTTTTTGCCTCTTACAACTCATAGGAGCATCTTTTGTTTTATTCGGACATTTTTGAGGCATTTTCATTTAATTTTGGCCATAAATCCCCATTATTAATATAAAATAATGGTTATTTCCTTTGATATTTTGTCTACATATTTTGTCCATTAATACGCTTTATTTTTTACTTGGTTATTTAACGACACTGTATCAACTACGAGGTTATTTAGCGTCGATGGAATTGGTGATAGTGATATATTTGGCAAGATGAGGCCGACGATTCGCCATAGATTACCTGACATTTGTCTTACGGTTGGGAAAACCTCTGAAAAAAACCCAACCAAATAATCATCCCAAGCGGGAATCGAACCCGCGACCGATCGCAACTCCGGATCGGCTGGCAAGCGCCTTAACCGACCGAGCTACGCCGGTGGCTAATACTCATTATTTTGTATAATATTTTAATCGTTTTTCTACACAAATATTGCATTTTAACGTAGTACACTCCAACCACCCCTTCAATATAGACTCCTCTATACCTGCTAGTTCCGGATAAGAGTGGCCTTGTGGTGGACTACATGGAAACTACATCACGTAAAAAGTGTACCACGTAGAAAAAATTATGTAAAATTAAATAAATTCAAATGTTGGTACTAAAATTTAATTTAATTACTAGTCTAAATATTACGTACTACAAAACCTCTTTTCCTACATAGCCAATTATGTAGGCCTCCGAACAATTTTTAGGGCATTTTAAGGGCGTTTTTGAAAGATTTTTATGTGATAAATGCATTGTTTTAGGACATTTTTTCATGATTTATAGGTCATCAAAATCCTAGCCCTACTGATGTGTAAGTGAAAAAATGAGTTTCACGAAGAGGCGCCCTCTGCTCCGTCGATAAGAAACAAACGAGTATTGCCGTTCGTCGTCTGTTTTCGTGAACTATTACGTCATTTGCGACACCCCCAAGTAAGACGATGCGTTTTTTATTTTTTGGTTTGGACGCGAAAAGAATTTCTATAACCCCTAAAGTGATACAAAACATTTAATTTACAAATTGTACTGTTTGACATGTACGAGATATATGTCATTCATTTTGAACGAATTCCTTCAAAATAATTACTTGCATATTGTTATTATTTCTAATCATTTGTCCTGTTAACAAGAATAGGCATTGTAGGCTAAATGTTACTTACTTCCATTATGATCTCTTTTTCGCTTGCGAGTAACTTCTTTGCTTCCATAACAAATTAATTCTAAGTTACAAAGTTCAGCATTTATTTAGGTATACATAATGGATTCTTCCGTTTTTTTATCCAGTCTCCCTTTCATTAGCGGAATCCTCTAGCTTGCTCTTGCACGGGAACTGCTATTTTGACAGCGTATGAAGCTATAATTTTATTGTAGACTAGGCCTATGCACATTGCTAGAGTACCTCGATAATAATTGAATATGAGTTCAGACAATCAGCATAATCCTTCTGATTGGTTGGATCCAACCATGACCTTCATTTACATAATTTAATAAATCTAAGTACATATAGACCTATATTATGTATTCAAATAAAAATAAATTGGGTCGATGAAATAATAAATCTCTCATTATCTGTAATGTGTAGATTCTAGAATCCCTTTATAGGCCTAATGAAAATTGAGACGTTGATACCATCAACAATGATTTGATAGCACTGAATGACTAGAAAATGAAAAAGAAAAAAACAAACAAAAATTTCCCTACAAGAAATAAAACCATTTTATACAGATATTAAACAAATTTGATACATCATTTTATAATAATATAATTTATTATATACAATCTATAAAATTATTATGACAGCCAGTTTATCACTGAGGAATAAGGAAAACCTATTAACTTGTATTTACGAGTACTGGACGCAAAGCCATTGTATATGCTTAGTTAATTATGCATTAAAGTAGGCCATGTCTGGTTCCATTGTCTCAAGTTTTATCGTAGATGTTATAGAGGGACTCCACACTTTTCATTTGGAAACTGCCATGTAGCTGTTGTAATAATGAAACCGATGGTGCTGCTCCTTTAGGCAAAATAAGAAACTTCATCTTAAACAATCTTATTCATAAGTGTTGCACGTTTTATCAGTTTGTAGATCGAATACAAACTTTTTCGTAAAAAATGCTAAAATAAAAACTTGGACAAAATCAAGATATAGGCTATGGCACAAGAAACATTGAGTTGTCCTAAAATTGGAAAATGGTAATGGATCTGAAGCAATGGAGTGGATGATGATGAGGACGAAATGAATGTACAAGTCATATATGTAAATACAATAAGCAATATTGGATTAGAATCACTTTCTCCCGTTAGTTGTCGCACGTGTTCAATAGCTGTCATGTTACAGATACTCACCGCTAGTCCTCATTTTTGTGCCTGTAGAACTGATGTAGGAGATTCGTCAGCTGTAAACAGACAGTTCAAACACGATATTAGAAACATCAAACAGCGCTACCAACTTTGTGCACGAGTACAGAGTTTTTCAGTTTCTTGTCAATTTAACAACTTTTGACATTCCGCAAGTTTTGTACATTCAGCCATCTTGAACGAAATTCTTTCACAGACACCTTCATGCTGTCGTTTGATACCAGTAACTAGTTATACGCAACCATGAGTGTCAACGCTTAGCGCATAGCTTCCTCCGCAAACTCTCCGCCTTCTGATGTAAACAGCACACATTACTTTCGTTTATTAAATGACA
Source organism: Periplaneta americana (assembly GCA_025594305.2). Lineage (NCBI taxonomy): Eukaryota > Metazoa > Arthropoda > Insecta > Blattodea > Blattidae > Periplaneta > Periplaneta americana. The sequence goes on along the minus strand of JAJSOF020000038.1, from coordinate 64,066,364 downwards.
TTCAGCCAGCTATTCTTGCTGCTTTGTTAGTCTGACACAACTTTTTTTGCAGTGATTCCCAACTACAGAGTGTGACAAAAGTTTATGTACAGTACGTTAAAATCATTCTCTTGTTTAGTTTCCATTTTCTCAGGAACCATGACCAAATTTTATGGTGTAGGAGTTGGTACTACTTGATTGTAGTGACATGCAATCCTTTATTAATAATGTGACTGTAAATGTGATATTTACTATTAAATATTTGAAAAAATCTAAAATTTTCACTGTACCAGAAACTTTTGTTACACTTTGTAGTTATCTCAACACCTAAATACGAGTACTTAAAACATTATTAGCTGCTCAATGATTGTTTCCATCTTACACCTTAAGGGGAATTTACTTATAGGCAAAGATTCAGTTTTTGTTGAAATTTTCATATTATACTTCTCTCAGCTAATATAACAATCTTTGCATAACACAATAGTACATTATGCAACGAGCCTATAATGGTAGTAATTAAGACGCGAGTATGTTTATGAAACTCGCTTGCGCTCGTTTCATAAACATACTCGCGTCTTAATTACCATTATAGGCAAGTTTCATACCACTTCTTATGCTCGACCATATTTCTAACTTGAAATTATTCATAAGTATTCTTGTTATTCTTATCTGACTGGGGAGCGGAACTGACCTTGTGCAATATCTCGTAAATTGTGAGATGTGCGCAGACGCGAAAGTATTGATTTTTTCCCAGGAACAAATGTCATGGACCTTGATATAATCTTGAGAATAAAATAAACATTAATCTTGATATAACCTTGAAATTGATTTAGACATTGAAAAACGAGATGACAAATTGAATTTATTTGAATATTATTTACAATTAAGGCTGATTATTATAGTAACAGAACATAACCTTCTGCGACAGTATTGGATTTCCAGCCTCCGTGACGTTTCGCTAGTTGTCTTTCGATTGCATATCCGAGAATAATCGATTCTTGCGCTTTCATATTGCTTCAATGGTGTTTTCTGATTGGTGGAACACCTGAACTTTAATGAATAGGTGTACTTTAATGAGGTGCATTAAAGGGCTGCTACCAGGTGTATAATTACTACATTTCGGCATGGTCGAGCATAAAATATTTAGTTCTTCATCTCCCATTTTATACCCATCTTTAATCTTATTATCTTTTATTATCTCACTCGTTATTAAATTAAACAACAGCGGACTTTAAGAATCTCTCCCTGACGAACATCCTTTCTGATTTGCATCTTCTTGACAATTTCCCATTTACTTTATCCTGTTAAAATTGTTATTAAGACATCTCTTAATAAATAAGTATAACTAAACCAGTTGATATATTCTTCTCTTCTAAAACGTATAAAACGTCTTTAAGTTCCAGCCCATCAAATGCCTTTTCGTGAACAATAAAACATAAAAATATATTATGTTTATTAAATCCAAATCCTTTTTCCGCTAACTGTCGGATTATAAACATTGCATCTGCGTAAGATCTACCATGTTGAAAACCTTGCTTTTCATCCTGTAAACAAATTATTTCAAGAAGGTTTTGTTGAATTATTTTGTTATTATTTTTAATAAAGTACTGTATTAGTCTACGGCAGTTTTCTGGGTTCTGTTTTTAATTTCATTGAAGGTTGGGAATCGAATCGACAGGCCTAAGCATCCGCTGCTTGGTTGGTCATAAAACACTTGTACAACGTCTTAAAACACTGCTGCTCCCTGTAAACCAAGCTTTGGTAGCAGTTCAGAATAGTCGTTACAACAGTCCATAAATAATTAGAAAATCATGTATAAAATACAGTTTAAAATTTGTACAGATAAGACCAAGGCATGGCATTTAGACTCAAAGATCCCATAAGTTCCAAAATAGTTATAAATAACAAAATTGTACTCGTACAATAAACAGTATCAATTACCTGGCGTGCGTACTGCCTTGTGAAATAGAGAAATATACGACAATGGAACTGTCCACATATTTAGAAGTCACAGATATCATTACAGAACTTAAATAAAAACGTCCACAATATTGCCCAAAAAAATTGATTAAAATTTATACAATATTAGATTAAACGGCATTTCGGAAGGCGGTCGGCTGCTATATGCGCCATAGCATTTCTGGTATGTGACGTCACAAACTTGTACAGCAAAACCAATCGGAATCAGTCTATAACAAGCACTTCCCGAGTTCGTTTGGTCACGTGCGAGTGTTTCAATATATTGAATAAGTAAAACTAACATTTACTGTGTGTGTGTGTAAGATAAATGAATGGAAGAAGAGACTGTAAAAACACAAGTATTGCACAGGCAGGCGAGGAAAATAGTGTTTAAGGTGTATAATTATTTTTAAAAACGTTGACGAGCAGAACGCTCCGGCCATCTTGATGCTGGCTGCAACGTTGCCAACGTGCAAGAAACAACTGCAGAAGCATGTGGTGTGGGATTGAGAACCGTGCAAAGAATATTGTTAGTGAAGGAAAGAGGGTTTGTTTGGTGTCATGCTTACAGTAATCAACGGCTAAGGTCATTATTGTCTTTTGATAATTTAAATTCTCTCCTGCACTGGGCCTATTTGTATTGCGCGTGCTCGTGAAGTACGATGTGGCAACGTTGTACGCTGCCTTGCCCTCTCTATCTGTCTCTCTCGACTACCGCCTTCCGTATTGCCGTCGACTCTAGCAATGCCTGTTTTTCTATATGGATTCGAAACAGGGTTGCTAGATCTCCGGGCACCGCCCGGAGTGCCCGGTTTTATGAATCCATCTCCGGCCGACAAGAAACCTTTGCCCGGGGAAATTGCGTTTGAAATGTTAATATTAGCAATGTTGTGGTAAAAATTCACTGTCTATAAAATAACTTTAAAATGAACTTTTGTCATTAATAAAGAGTCAGGCTTACAATGACGCAAGCATATAACCAGTGCTGCCAACCAGTAAAGAACAAATTTCAGGAGACGAGGGAGAAAATATCGGTAGATTGGAAGGAAAATCGGTATTTTGTAATGTCAAAATTAAAAGCAAGCTCATGTCATAAGTGATGCTATAAAAATTATTTGTATTTTTTATTAAAAAAACTTGTATTTGTATTTGGTACCAAAGTAAGTAATAATCCTGAATACAGGGGCAGGCAACATACACAACAGTCATGTCACGCTTCGCTGCTGGCCTATATCTAATAATATAATATTATGTTCCATTCCATATTATATTAAATTTTATGCAGCCTATTTCTATATCTCGTTTAACTGTTATCTTGGTTTTTATTTTAACCGAACATACAAAAATAGAATATGTAAGTTATTCCTTTATTTAAAAATGATTTACCGTCTTTAGCGCTCCCTTCTAACTTCTTGTTTCTGTCCAGTCAGGGAACATTGATGTGATTGTTGGTTGTCGAGCTATGGACTTCTGCAATTCCTTATGAGCTTTTGATGCACTTTGTCTTTGCCGGAATCTATTTTAATGTCTTTATCACAACATTTGCAATAGCCATAATACTTCCCCTTTCTGCTTGGTTTTAACCACCCCTTAAAATCAGGAATATTTTCCCATTCTCCTTTATAGGACTGGACATAGAGTAGCGTGCAAATTAATCCGAACAACGTAATTACTTATGCAAAAACACTCAAACGGGATAAAAAAAAAGGATCTAAGACATACCTCAGTAATCTATGTAGCCTCCCTTGTTCCTAATAACAGCTCTGAGACGATTTGGCATGGATTCCACTAATTTCCCACAAATATTCTTCATTTCTTCATCGCGAAACCATACACCAATGAGGGCAGAAATCATCTTCTTCTTTGTAGAACAATCCATTTTTTGCATTCTTCTTTTGCAAATTGACCACAAGTTTTCAATGGGGTTGATGTCGGGTGAGTTGCCTGGCCAGGGGAGTACCTGAATATTCTTCTTGTTGAAGAATTCTGTAGTTTTTCGAGACGTATGGCATGGTGCCAGGTCTTGTTGGAACACACCTCTGCCATCCGGAAATGATTTTTGCAGCTGGGGTACGATTCTGGTTTCCAATAAGTGAATATGTTTGTCAGAATTCATCATTCCCTTGATAGGTATTAATGCTCCATGGCCCTTCATGTGTAAAACAACCCCAAAACATTACTTTAGGGGGGTATTTGGGTGCTTGTTGGAGATGAGCTGCTGTTACTTTTTCGGATCCTTTCCGTACGTAAGAAACACGGTGGCCGTGGACCTCGAAATGAGACTCATCGGAAAAAAGTACATTCTTCCAGTCATTCACTGTCCAGTGTTGATGTAATTTTGCCCACATTAAGCGTTTTTTGCACATAACAGGGGTTAGCAGTTGCTTCTTAATAGGCTTACGAGCCCTTCGTCTAGCTTCCAAAAGCCTATGCCGCACTGTTGTGACGTGAATATTCGCCCCAGTGGTAGCCATTAACTCGCGGGTTAAGTCGACAGCAGTTAGTCTAGGATTTAATTTACTTTTCCTGACAATTAAACGATCATCTGCAGGTGAAGTCTTCCTTTTCCGGCCACAGTTTCCTTTTTTCTGGGGTGTGATGGATCCAGTCTCCCTGTATCGTTTTATGATCGAATTAACAGTAGCCAAACCGATGTGACATTCTGCAGCAATTTGCCTCTGTGTCATAGAAGAATGCTCTGCTAATGTTATAATTTTAGACCGTTTTCGTGGAGTTGTATCCATTTGTGAAGACGACAGAATGTATACAGGATTGCAGTATTAAGTCTTCAACACAACTGAAATGCTTATAAGTACAAAACGACAGGCAAAATGTCACATATTATAAAAAAAAAATGACAGACCTTCAAAAATGGAATTACACGTACTACAGATGTCAATTAAAGTGGTATGAGCAGCTGTGAGGCCAACAATGACAGAACATGTAAAATTATGTCGTGTTCGGATTAATTTGCACGCTACTGTACTTTAATTTCTTCCGCGAACTACTAGGCCTAGCTGATGCTTGGGAAAAATTACTATCCGAGTCACTGTCACCCATTCCGATTTGCACTTCCTTCACCTGACCTGAAATTCTTAGTACCTAATGTGATGTGATTATGAAGGCTGAATGAAAACGATATTGGACTACAGAAACAGAAGGTTGGCTTATCTGCGTTTTAAAATAACAGTTGTTCATTGTTGATGAGGAGCGAGAGAGGGAAATATCGAAGAGTCGAAGACAGACATTTATATATTGATTAAAGTTCACGTTAACACTTTGTTAAAAACATAAAATTTACTGTGTCACACGTTAAAAGTGTTAAAATTGTTAAAAAGGTATTTACCTTCGACAGACGGCCCGTTTCGACGCTATTTGTTGTCGTCTTCAGTGTCTCTTGAACCACTGCTGATTTTGGCTATGCGATGTGCAGTTGTCGATGGTAGGGGTGGGGGTGTGTTGCTCCTATGGTGGGGGTTGGCTGTCTGTATGCTATGACGTACTATGACGTCAAACAATGTGTGTGTATTGAACTGTAGTTGCGTATTAAGTATGTATTGTGGGTGTGTTATTGTATTCTTATATATTTCGTATTGTTCTAGGATATTTAACTGTGAACTTTTTGGTGTGATGTGTAAAATTTTTATGCGTGCGAACGACGCTGGTGCTGCTACCTACCTGCCGGTGTGGAGATACTCGCGAAACAAACTGTAATCAACTGCAATGTATATCGTTGCTGGGTTAGTTAATAGTAAGTTTTATTGTTGTCCACATGCCTTTACTAATAATAATAATTATTACAAGAATCAGAATACTATCATTTTTATTTTTGCAGTTGTCAGCATTGGGTATATAAAGCATTATTGTAAATTCATTCCTAATGTGGGAACTGATTTTGTCTCACTAAAGCAAAGAAAAAATATGTAACAATTAATAATTACAGAAAGTAATATGAAGTATGCAATATTCTCATAATATGCAGCTCTGATATAAGGTAATAATTTTACATTAAGTACTATTAACATCTCTTAATTGTTTCATATATAATTCCACATTAGTAACTCACGTTTTAAACAATAGTCCGAATCCCGCTATGTTAATATTTGTATATGTGGACGTAATTCCATCCCGCTCCACTAGATGTCAGGTCCGCGATATTTCGCACTCACGTCAATGCTACTAGTATACAGCTGTCCGGTATTATTATAGTAAGGTATTTGTTGATAGTTGGCCAGGTTCATTCTCATTAAAATCATGCACACATGTAATCAAGAATTAATGAAGACATCACTTTTTGAAATTTTGTACCACTAACCGTGAAGCAAAGAAGGTCAGGAAGATTTTTGAAAGTTTGGAAGACGATTTTCATTATATATATAAATTTAGCTTCCCTTATGAAAAGGTTGCCAGATTTGACAAAGCGTATTACATATAATTTGGAAACACACCTAAAAGGTAAAATGATTTACATTTGAAACGGTTAGGGAATCGAATATACAAAATGTCAGAAATATTTACACCTAAGTAGCGTTTGTACTCATTTACAGTTAAGAAAGGGGGAAAAATATCATCAGATAGGTTAGAATGATTTGAAAGCCATATACCGCGAGAAAAATAATAGTACGGATTTATTGGCATTGATATCTGTTTAGCTATTTGTCAAAACGGAGCACGTGATCTAACAATCCTGAAGAATGATGATGCTGGTGGTCGTGATAATATCTGCTCTCTCATTTAGGCCTAGATGGTTAATTTTCCAGTGTTACAGTGCTGTTGGGTTGTGTCAAACTCACCGGTTATCCCTACAGGCAGTCTCTTCGTACTCTGTCGTGCCTAGAACTGGTCAGTCTGATGCTTGATTGTGCAACAAACTACACTTCCTCATTTCTGTTCGCTAACGACACAGATCTCTATGCAATCACAACGGAGTTTTAAATGATGGCACATTAACAGCAGAGACAGATGCGATCAGCACTCATCTAAATGACTTACCAAACTGTACGATAACGAGACTGGGCATATGTCACAATGTAATAAACATTAAATCAATGGATTTTGTAATTTGTAAGGATTTTCGAAAGTATTTTGTATTTAAATACATAAAATTTATGTATTTTGTATTTCAAATACTCAAAATACTTTCTTCTTCTTCTTCTTCTTCTTCTTCTTGTCCTTCACCTTTTGGATTTGGATTTGAAGAATGAACTTTTGTCTTATTTGCCTACCCATTTCAGATGTGTTAGCCATACACTTAGTTTTCTTGCCACAACTGATTTCCTTAATGCCATAAAGAAATCTCCATCAGCATCAAGGATCCATCACCCAACACTTGCTAAATGTTCAGCATTATGCAATGCAGAATAACTCTTCTCGGGTTCTCAGCCAGGTGAGTTAGAGATTAGCTTCCAAGCTTTTGACGGCTAGCTCTGCCATCTTCTTCAGGGACGAAGTGATGTGGGACGAAAAATCGAAAAAATCGAAAAATCGAAGGAGAATTGGGAGGAAAATTTAAAAGGTACGCAAAACGCGTCCTTGCAAGGGGTTGGGGGCTGTACAAAACTAAATATGTGAGCTCCAAGCCTGTTGGCCACTAGTCTCACTCCGGGTTACGCTGCTCCCCTGAAGGAGCTCTAGAAAATTTTGAAGGGGAAGCCGAAATTGGACGTAACCTCTTAGGTACCACATACGCGAGGGGGGCTGAGACTGATCAATTGATCACGGAACGGGGCGAGGAGGAGTTGGCTGGTGTGTGCCGTTAGGATGGCAAGACGCCGTCATCTGTTGTTCGATGACAAAGCAGGTGAAGGCCGTCGGAAGAAGCGCCGTGAAATCTAAACTGCAATTTGAGAGGTCCCTGTCCTTTCAATTTGCGACCTATTGAGTGACCTCGTATGTTTAATATACTATTAATATTATCTGAAATAGGGCATACATAATTTATAAGAAAGGTGGAATATATATGGGGAAGGGCATATAGGTCCGTGGCCCATTTCTTATAGGGCTCATCCCGACATTTGTCTTACGCCTGAGGAAAACCACGGAATACCTTAGGCAGGATGAGTTGTCTCATATAAGAGACTAGCCAATTTGGCTATTATGTTGGAGGTCATGAGCCTTGTTGATTTGTCTCAATTTCGAGACCAGCCATTTGGCTATATGATGGCTCAATTGCGAAGAGGGGGGAGAGATGTGATTGTTAATTAGGGGGATTCATGGGGATATGAGTGCAGGTCCGTGGCCCAGTGTTGTGGGACCACGTCTAGCCGGTATATATGCAAAAATAGGGCTTCCCGCTGTGGGCCAATCAGGAGCTAGTTGCTGGTCCCGACTGTCTGCCGTGTGCAGGTGGTCTAAGCGTATTGATGGCATGTTTCCATGCTGTACTCAGCTGTAGACCCCCGTCTCTGTTGAAATTATTGCCCTCCAGCTGGATTTCGATGGCTTCCTTGATAACTAAGTCCCAGTAACCTGATGTCTTGTCCAAGATGGTGGTGGCGCCGAAATCTATCTTGTGACCAGTTTCTAGGCTGTGTTGGGCTACTGCAGACTTATCAGGATAATATAGTCTTATGCTGCGTTGATGTTCCTTGCAGCGTTCCATAATAGTTCGTCCCGTCTGCCCGATGTAACATTTCCCACACTCACAAGGTATTCTGTAGACACCAGGTGTCCTGAGACCAGCAAGTAGCTCCTCATTGGCTGCCGTGTCCACCAACCAGAATGCGCCTGGCGGTCGGGACTAGGAACTAGCTCCTGATTGGCCCGCAGCGGGAAGCCCTATTTTTGCATATATACCGGCTAGACGTGGTCCCACATCACTTCGTCCCTGAAGAAGATGGCAGAGCTAGCCGTCGAAAGCTTGGAAGCTAATCTCCAACTCACCTGGCTGAGAACCCGAGAAGAGTTATTCTATATGAAACGCCGGGAAAGCCTCAAGTCATACATTATGCAATGCGTCTAGGAGACGCAAATCCTCAGAAATTATATCAGATGTCTTGAAATATTCATTAAAGTTTCCTTGTCCAACTCGATGGAATTCTCTTTATGACTCAATCTCTCAAATATTGCAATTCAAACATGATATAAACAGTATATGTGAAAAAGTGGGATTGCCAGCCTTCAAAGAGGTTGAGTTTCAGTACTTTGAAGAATACTGTGCAGTTCTGAAACCCATTGCTGTAGCCCTTGATTTAAAGCAAAATGAGAAGACATGCTATTATAGTCAATTTTTGCCCACATTAATTTCCCTCAAAACAGATTACATATTCTGTTATCTAGTAATCTACGCCATCTATTGCAAGTAAGTCCCATCCTAATAAGTTCGCTTTCATCAAGATTTAAAGCGATGTTTGATCTGGCCCCAGAAGCAGATAGAGCTATTTTGGCAGCTTGCTTCCACCCATCATTTAAGATTTGATGGCTGCCTGACACTGCCTCACCAAATGATGAGAAAAGGATACAGAATATGTGCGTGAAACCAGCTGAGCAGTTCTCTGCTACGCCTTTGGTCAGTTCAGACGATGAAGACGATGAAATCAATTTTTATGTTTTCAACTCAAGTACAACAGACTTTGAAAAGCAAAACGAAAAGAACTTGTCTACTGCGGAGTATGAGCTCATACAATTCTTCAATGGCAAAGGGACAACCCTGTGCACTCCAGAGAATTACCCAACAGTGAAACAAGCTTTTATAAAGTATAATACAAGTTTGTGTTCCTCTGCGCCTGTAGAAAGACTGTTCTGTTTTGCAGGATTTATTCATTCACCAGCAATATATATATATATATATATATATATATATATATATATATAATATATTGTAAAATTGATTTCGACCGACATTACGGACCCCAGGCTACGAACAACAGTAGAGTTGTTGTTTGCCTTTGAATGTATAGCTGGTGTGACTGAAGATTTATCATAGGCTTACCCCTCGTGATATTTGCTTTGTTGTTATCCTTATCAATATGCCCCAGACTGTGGATTTATCTCCGCGACGTTATCTGTCACGTGATACATATAGTGTTTTGTATCTGAAGAACGTTCTTCCTTATCTTGACAAAGAAGGATAAATCCCACTGAGATGTGATGACTTAGTTTGATCTAAATCCTATTAAATTGTAATCAGGTTTATGCCTTGTCATTTAGGTTATAAAATATTCATACTTGACTTTAATAATGATAATAATAATAATAATAATAATAATAATAATAATAATAATAATAATAATAATAATAATAATAATACCCTCCAGATATGGAGGGTAGCTGTGAATATATTGAATGAGCAGTCGCGGACAGCCGATGAGGGGTGGTCCTCCAGCTTGGGGGTTGGGCGAAGGGGTAACAACCCACCACCGTAAAAAACAGCTTGTTACGAATCCTTCAAATAAGCATCGGAATGGGACCGATTCTCTGGCACGACCACAGCAAAGAAATAAGGTAAAGTGTTTGAGAATAAGGTGCTTAGGAAAATATTTGGGGCTAAGAGGGATGAAGTTACAGGAGAATGGAGAAAGTTACACAACACAGAACTGCACGCATTGTATTCTTCACCTGACATAATTAGGAACATTAAATCCAGACGTTTGAGATGGGCAGGGCATGTAGCACGTATGGGCGAATCCAGAAATGCATATAGAGTGTTAGTTGGGAGGCCGGAGGGAAAAAGATCTTTAGGGAGGCCGAGACGTAGATGGGAAGATAATATTAAAATGGATTTGAGGGAGGTGCGATATGATGATAGAAACTGGATTAATCTTGCTCAGGATAGGAACCAATGGCGGGCTTATGTGAGGGCGGCAATGAACCTGCGGGTTCCTTAAAAGCCAGTAAGTAAGTAAGTAAGTAAGTAAATAATAATAATGATAACAACACCAACACAGGGTCACCGCTGGGACAACACAGGACAAACACCCAGTCTCGCGAACGGAAGATAATATAATATTTCTTCTTCATCGTCATAATGGCGAGCGCCCTAGAAGCTACGACCCGACATGACTTTTATTTCCTTACGACACACCTAAGTGAATTAGAAGGCTGTATTTACGTATCTGGCCGTGATATCCATGGAAACGCAGAAAAACATCTGTGGCGATTGCACGTGTATATCGAGAGAGATTTCTAATAGTCGAGCATCTCAGCAGCGTACAAGGTTTATTTCAACGAACTGTGTAACCAGATCGCAATTTCCACCATAGCACTACCAGGTTATGCATCTTGTGTCGTGGAGAGTGTTTCTTTTACGGAAACAAATTTATGTAATTTGGCCTAAGCATTATCGACAATTTTAAAATTATTTGACAAATTCCTGTTGCGTAAAGAAGAAATTCCTTTACTCGCACCTGATGTTGAGATGTTAAAAATGTTTTAATTGTATCCTTAACAATATAGGGTAGAATTCTTGGTCTATTTCTTTATTTGGTATATGCCTCAGACTTTCCAAAACCCATTAATTTATTTATATCACAGAAACGTAACCATGTAATCAGGTACTATCATCGTGTGGTGATGAAAGAAACTCACTGTCCGATATTAGTACTTAGTAAAGGTCCTTATCAAATAATTTATTTATATCGCAGTATGCTAATTATTGCAACAGTTTGTAAATCTTTCAAGTTTGTCTTTCAAGTGGTTACATGTTGCAGAAGATGGAGGATTCTCATGAACCCTAGTAAGTCTAAAACAGTACGTTTTACATAAAAACAAAGACTGATGCGTACACAATTAAGTTATTTGGCGAGGACGTACCACAAGCTGAATCAGTCAGATATCTTGGAGTGACTTCAGATGATAAGGTAACATGGAATGCACATATTATTGCACTAGTAAAACGAATCAGGAATAGAATCTACTAGTTGAAATATCTCATTTAAGGGTCATCACTATTACCATGAAAACTTCAAAGATAAACAAGTGACTTTAGTTTGCAGGTACAAATACTTGCAAAATAGAAATCGTTTTACGCTTACCAGTATAGTCTAATGCACTGTTGTAGCCCCCCTTATTTTGATTATTTAACGGCGCTGTATCAACTACTTGGTTATTTAGTGTCGATGGAATTGGTGATGAGATGGTATTTGGAGAGATGAGGTCGAGGATTCGCCATAGGCTACCTGACATTCGGCTTACGGTTGAAAAAATCTGAGAATCAGTCCAAGCGGGAATCGAACCCACACCCGAGCGCAACCCCGGACCAGCAAGCAAACGTGCTACTGCCTGAGCTACGCCGGTGCCCACTTTCTTGTTACTAGGGCTAATTAATTTTTTCTTGAATAAAAAAAATCCGATTTTTCAATTGCGCTTTTGTAATTTCACCAAGCCGACTAGTGAAATTTTTGCCTCACTTGTGAGCCACCATAACATTTTTAAAGCCCCGCTAATCAGCTGATTACCAACATAACATGAGAGAGGTCCAGGACGAATTAATAGAGAAATGGTCATTTCTCTAGTATTGCGTCATGAACCTCTAGAGTGTTAGTCTATATTTGAAACAAGTAGGGAGCAGAAGGGTTATAACTGTGCGTTAGAATATATAGTTAACTATCGAACTATTTTTATGTTGAAAGTAACTTACTTCTTAAAAATCTACCAAAGAAAGTTATGCCATATCACTAAGTTGTTCAACTCAGCACTGAAATTTCAATATTTTCTTTCATTACAGTCTTAAAAGAACAAAAATCCATGTAATGTCCAGCAGTTCAAAAATTGCTCAACAGGTGGCAGAAGACAGCAATGTAAGACCACAGTCTAGTATATACAGTCGCGAAGCTCAATACGTATTAAATATGCAAACATTAGATAGTTGCTCACCACTAGGATCGCTAATATCGCCTCATTACAAACAATGCAAAATAGAACCGTCACAGTCTATTGTTTCTAGCACCCTCAAAACTCAAGCTTCGTAACTGTATATAGTAGACTGTGGTAAGACATTGAGCTGTATGTTGAAATCACTGAGGAAATAGTGATTCGTTACAGTTGTTTCTGGTGCAGTGAGTAAATCACCGCTTGATCACCGTTTCACTGGCTAATGAACAGTTCATTCACTGGAGTGAAAGTGATTTTTTTAATCACCAGTAAAAAATCGCTGCTAGTGATTTTTCTTCCATTTCTAATAAACAATCAAGTAGCGTATTTGAAACATCATCTCTACCTTTCAGTGTATAATAATCCATTCCCCAATCTTTATTTAATTATTAAAAGACTAGGATTATTTTCGTATGTTTGAGATCAAGTGTACCATCTCAAGTAAAAAAACATTAACGCTTTATTTAACGTTATGTTTTATGTTTCTTAGAAATGCACATTTATTTGAGTTTTTTTTCTATTTATATCACCACAGGTAATATCTGATAATAGAACAAAAACATTTTGATAACTAGTATACTGTCCTGTTTTGTCTTTCTGTATCAATTAAACATCTCTAATATTTTTTACTTCAATTATGTATGTTATTCAAAGCTACGAAATCGTTCCACGCCGACCAAATGCTATTTCAGGAATGATGAGCAAGTCTCGAAGCGCACGAGAGTTACGAGACGAGACTCGAAAGACAAATGCAACGAACACAGCGAGCGAGAGCGGCAGTTAGGTTTGTTCATCTCTGACCTTGGTACATCCGCAACACGATCCTTCATTCAGATCTTCAGATACCTTCAGTGGACACTATCCTACACTCCAGTCATTCATAACTTCACAGATCCTTCATCAGTCACTACAATGAACTACTCTGTCAGATTCCAGCTCAAGTGCCACAACGCAGATTGAAAAGGAAGCATCCTATAGATTTGCTCTAATGTGAAACTGTAATGAAAAATTCTACTGTTTGTGAAGACAATCACTGGGTTGCAACCTCAGTACATGTTTCTCATATATTCTTCATAAAAATGAAGGAAGGACTAATACAGTGAACCATGATACTGAGTCATGGCCGTGCTAGCAAATATAAGTATTAAATATCTTCATTTATAATATTACAATCTCTTAATTGAGGGAAGCTGAAAGAAATTAAATATACACTCTATATTGTTATGTTGTTAATTACCTATTTATTGTTATTCGCTACATAGTGGTATGCAAATGTCACGGGACTTCACATCTCTGGATAATTCATTCCAGTACTGGGATACTACTACTACCACTGTTACTACTACTACTGCTACTACCACCACCACCACTACTACTACTATTATACTACACTGCAACTACTACTACTACCATTGTACTACTACAGCTATCACTGCTACTACTACTACTACTACCACTGTTACTACTACTACTGCTACTAATATACTACTGCTACTACTACTACCACCACTACTACTACTATTATACTACTACTACTACTACTACTACCACTGCTACTATTACTAAAACTATTATACTACACTGCAACTACTACTACTACTACCACTGTTACTACTACTGCTGCTACTACCACCACCACTACTACTACTACAGTATTATACTACACTGCAACTACTACTACCATTGCTACTACTACAGCTATCACTGCTACTACTACTACTACTACTACTACCACTGTTACTACTACTACTACCACTGTTACTACTACTACTGCTACTAATATGCTACTGCTACTACTGCTACCACCACTACTACTACTATTATACTACACTGCAACTACTACTACTACTACTACTACTACTACCATTGCTACTACTACTAAAACTATTATACTATACTGCAACTACTACTAATACCACTGCTACTACTACTGCTATCACTGCTACTACTACTACTACTACTACCACTGTTACTACTACTATTATACCACACTGCAACTACTACTACTACTACTACTACTACCACTGCTACTACTACTGCTATCACTACTACTATTACTACTACTACTATTACCACTGTTACTACTACTACTGCTATTATATTACACTGCAACTACTACTACTACCACTGCTACTACTACTGCTATTAATATTGCTACTGCTACTGCTACTACTACTACTACTACTACCACCACCACCACTACTACTACTACTACTACTATACTACACTGCAACTACTACTACTACTACTACCACTGCTACTACTACTGCTATTAATATTGCTACTGCTACTACTACTACCACTGCTACTACTACTGCTGCTACTAATATTGCTACTGCTACTACTAATATTATACTACACTGTTACTCCTACTACTACTAATATTGCTACTACTACCACTGCTACTACTACTGCTACTAATATTGCTACTACTATTACTGCTACTGGTACTACTGCTACTACCACTGCTTCTGCTACTGCTGCTATTGCTGTTACTACTACGCTAGCATTACGGAGAGAGGATGGCAATTAATGTCTGGTTATTGCGACGACTTATGCCCGTGTGCACCATTCTCGATTAAAATTTGACCGTGGTTAAGTCGGCACTTGACCATCTTCAACGCCAATTTGCGGAGTATCAATCTCGATCAAATTAAACAAACGAGTTGATGATGATCAAATTTGATCACGGGTGTGGGACCGATTATCTTGAATTGAACATGGTCAAGTCGAGAAAACAAAATGGCGGCACGATTTGACGTGCTTGATGGAATTGAAGATGAAATGATGTATCTTGAACACGCAAATCACTGCGGAAATGACAGAATTGGTGTTATTGTAGAAAGAGTAAGTTTGTAGATGAATAATAAAAATGTTTTTTTTCTCAAAATAGACTAATGTGTTATACATGTTTCTGCTTTGGAAGATCGGGACTTTACTTGAGGACAAAATATTATTTAGGCCTAACTGTCCAATTTTGTTAACATAATAATAAAGTAGTTATTCTATGCCGGTAATAATATAGCAAAACTAAATGACAATTTTGTAGAATGCGAGATTATCACTTATTAGCTATAGATTTGCCGTTTGAAACTATTAGGACCTACATGACGTTTTGGACAATTAGGCTATTTACGCTTGAATTAAGAGAAATTACACGGATACCTTCCTTTCCCTCTTACTCCAAAATTCCAACCTTGTGAACACAAAATAAATGGATAAATTTCAGAACAAGGATACTTTCCTTTCCCGCTTACTCCAAAATTCCAACCTTGTGCACACAAAATAAATTGGCACTAAAAACTTCCTTTTCGTATGCATGATGATGCGTATTCGACATAAACAGACGAATTGTTTTTTTTTTTTTTTTTTTTTTTTAATTTTAAAATTAGTGTTAGCGAGGTATCCGTATACTGAAAATTTCCCAAATAAATTATTGGCACTGAAATGTGTCTTTTCGTAAGCAAGATGATGAGCATTCGACAAACACATACAAATCTGTTCTTTTTAGTAGCCTATTTCAAGATAATTGTCAGTGAGGTATCCGTATACTGAAATTTTCCCTATTATTATCAATAATATGAAATAACCACTGTATAAATTACGTTATAAATTATGTGGAATTATGTAAACACGTATAACTCATGTGAATTGTGAGGTTAAATCCAACCAGGTAGCCTGCTTTTCTCTTAGAGAACTTCCGTCAGAACTTTTATTCTGTAATATTGATGCAGAATTGCTGACGAGTTCTAAAGGAATTCCTACTTCGAACTGTGAGAAGTTCGGTGCTCTTTTCTTTTTTTCTTCCATTATTATTGAAACTTGTTATTTGAAATCTGCGAGGATGTTTGAAAGCAGTCCGACAAACAAAAACGAAGCGATAATTGACAGAGTGCGTTCGTTCGCTGTTTTATACTCGGTAACCTAGCGCTCAGATTTTTCTTCTCAAGCGAGCGTACCGTCAGCTGACGGTAGTGAGTTGATCGAGGGAAAATGTCGGTGCACCGCATCTGTAACTTGATCATTGTCAAGAATTAACCATGTTTCCGTGATTGCTGATAAACGGGCTAGATGATCGAGAATGGTGCACACGGCCATTAGAGGTAAGTAGGCCTGTTTCGAACGAAACCAGTCTTATCTGGAGACAGTACTTTCACTTTCATGCTGAAATTAGCTCGATGTCGGTCAAACTTAATAAGCGCGTTTGTTAATTACTATACTAATGACATTTTATCGCTCTAGTATCTAGTATGCAAGTAAATTTCACTCCAGAGTTGAAGGTTAAACCACAAAATAAAGACTGTTGGCCCTGTACTACGAACACTTTGCCAGGAAAATAGGCCTGTGTTATGGAGAAGTGAAACCAAAGGACAACATGGCAGTCTAAGGTATGCTTTAGCTCACCGTGTTTTGCATCTATTACTCATAATTAGAGAGCGAAATTTGGGCAAAAACCTATTTTTTTTCCTTGATACATACAGGCTTGAGATATAATATTTACATTTTCATGGAAATATAGGTATAAATAAAGGGTTTTATAGTGCCTAAAATACCTATTCAACGTTATTTTTCTAAGTTTTTTTTTTTTTGCATCTTTTTCGTAACTATTTACTGTTTTCTTAACACCCTGTACCGTTTAGGCCTATTCCAATACGGATAACAACAACTTTTCCTAGCAGTGAACAACAACAGAGAAGTACCTCCGGGCCATCCCTTCTCATTCTTACAATCTTTCAATCCTAAAATTCCAACTTTCAGTTGACCTGGGTAGCGTAGTAGGTATAGCGCTGGTCTTCTGTGCTGGAGGTTGCGGATTCGATCCCGATCCCGGCCCAGATCAATGGCATTTAAGTGTGCTTAAATGCGACAAGCTCATGTCAGTAGATTTACTGGCATGTGAAAGAACTCCTGCGGGACTTATTATTATTATTATTATTATTATTATTATTATTATTATTATTATATCCTCCTCCGTCTGTCAGCAATTTAACACAAACTCGCTGGGTTGTACCGAATAAGCATTCTCTTACATTCCAAGTCAGATAACAACCCCTTCCTTTTTCCTCACCATTTGAAAGTACAGCAGTGAGCGACACAATAGCCACAATAGGTGCTGATCATCTACTGTGAAGCAAACTATGGAAATGTGAATGAAAAACACTCTTATATTAGTGACATTCTTTAACAAAAAAAAGCCTGTTTTTTATTTTATAGAGCCTAAATAAAGGACTTTAAGAGCCTATTTTAGGCGCCTAAAATGCAACTATTTAGGGCCTAAAATTCCCCTCTCTACTCATAATATACCTCTGATTGAGGTTCTGGCTGATCTGTACATCTGTTACCAGGCAGTACATCTCGCTTGACGATATGTGTCAGAGGAAGAACTATTGTTTGTATGGTTGAAACGGAGCTTTCGGGCTAAGATGCCGTGGTCTACTGGTGCAGATGTTACCAGACGTTTCGTCTACTACTGCGGCAGACATCTTCAGTGGTTTGGTATCCTCGGTGGAAGTAGCAACTGTTGCTACAGGTATCCGAGCAGAAGACTTCGACCGAGGATACCTAATCACTGAAGATGTCTGCCGTAGTAGTAGACGAAACGTTTGGTAACATCTGCACCAGTAGACCACGGTATCTTAGCCCGAAAGCTCCGTTTCAACTAGACACCGGCCGTGAAAGCCTGCATGCTAAAATTGTTTGTATGCATCTGAAGTCTGATTAGAGTGATATGTAGCTAATCGGGGATGTATGCAATGGAGGGGGAAAGGAACTGGCCACCCTACTCATTATCTCCTGGCCTAGTCGCCTCATAAGTGGTGCCTTCTTGGTATCACTTGTGAGGTTCAGATCTGTGTTCGGACTGTTGACTAAACAACAACTTATGTGTACGATTTAATTTAATGGCAATCTGTAGCTGTACACAAATTGAACGAGTGGAATTACCATTTTTGATAAACATCGTAGCCTAACCGAACTCTATCTGAGGGACAACTTCTCTCTCGACATATACAGTGTGGCCACGCCTTCTCGACTTTTGGCGCGAAGAAGGTAGGCAATATGCTCTGTCAAGCCAATAGTGAACGAACGCAGTTCTAATTTTGTCGATTCAGTCGGTATTGTTGTTAGTACTGTGTTATCGCTGAGTTTTCAGCATCACAATGCCGCGGAGGAGTCGGAAGACCATCAGTTCGCAAAGCAGAGAAATGATTCTTAGCGTTAGAGATTATTTCGAAAATGAACGTAAAATAAGAGTAGTTTATTGCCTTTAATGCAAGTGGTGCAAAGAACAGCTGATGCGTGTGATGTGAACAAGTTCGCGGTTTCTCAAATAACGACAAGAAGTACGGACAATCCGGCAAAGAAGAAAATAAACTGAGAACTATGGCGGCGGCACAACAATGATTGTAGCGATCTAGGCGTAACCTCTAAATTGAACAATACCGGTAGGCAAAAGTATTTTTTTAACTTATCATGACAGAATTTTTAATACTAACATATTTTATTAATTTACAGGTTGTGTGGTTTTAGTTATTCATTCACTAAAAAATGTTTATTTATTATATTTTACAGCTTTCTCCAATTTTAGTAATTTCTAATATTGTTTCTGTATTTAAAAATCGTTACTTCAAATGGTCGGAAAAACCAATTATAGCACAACATGGTAAGTCTTCTGTGTCCTGGGATGCTAGGATCAACAATAACAATATTATATAATATTATGTATTCATATATTACTACTTATTTATCGTAGGAAATAATTTTTCGTTCGATGTTTAAGATAGAATTGCTAAAACTTTTAAGAGTACAAGGGCAGATTGACAACGCAGTAACATCCACCGTGAGCGGGAAGCGGTTGTCGTCTGCATAACCTTGACGACAACCACTGCCAGTGAAGAGCGTGTCAGCTGACCAGAAGCTGTCGTGTGATTTGCTGCCGGAAATAAGAACGGTTCGACGATATGCTTCATAGAGGTAATTTGATTAGGGGAGGTTGCCCTAGTGCCGGTCACTTAAGGGTATAAGTACGTGAACGACCACAATTATTAACAGAAAATGCAGGCTCCAAATTTCTAAAATTTTATAAAGAAATTAACTCACAGTTTGACAAAAATTACAAGGTATCACAACAAGACTTATCAGAACTTAAATATCTGATAAAAGTATAAAAAAGGTTACTAATAATATTTTTAAGAATTCACTTTTTACTTTAAATTAAATTTTCCAAAATTTGCAAATTTTCACACATAATATTTCATAACTCCACAACCATTAGAGATAGAATTCTGAAAATTTTGTACACTGATTTAACACGAATTTATGCAAAAGGTAGACTACAATAATGCCCATTTCTTTGAAAATAGAAAAATTAGGTCACAAAACATTATGTAAATTTTAATGTATTTTATATAGGACAAATAAAAAATTAACTGTATTAAAATAAACAACTCTACATGTCTGAGAACAGTCTACTTTTCAGAAATAAGTGTTTATTACATGCAGGAAAAATATTAAATATATCAGAGAGACCATAACAATGTTATGGTTACCAAATGACGTAACTGCAGAATTTCTTTGTTTTTATTTTTCATGCTCTGATAAAACTGGTTTGAAAAGTATTATTAGTAATCTTTTTTATACTTTTATCAGATATTTAAGTTCTAATGAATCTTGTTGTGGTACCTTGTAATTTTTGTCCAATTGTGAGTTCGTTTTCTTATAAAATTTCAGAAATTTAGAACCTGCATTTTCTGATAATATTTGTAGTCGTTTACGTACGTATACCCTTAAGTCTTTATCATTATTTCGGGTAAATCTGTTAATGAATTTAAACAAAACTGAAATCTGAGGATACGGGACATGAATAATAAGTCAGTACAAGAATTGTATCAAATAACTTACGTTTGATTACCCATGATATAGTGTTTTCTAAACTGTTGAGATAATGACTTTCAAAAAACTGTTCCCAGTACCGGTCACTTTAGTGTACATGGGAAAACAAAGGTATGACTGAACAGTTACACAAAATTTAAATTAAAATAATACTTCTTCTTCATCATCATGTATCCCTTGTGCCTTGCAGGGTGGGATCCTCCAGCCATTTCTTATATCTCTCCCGGTCCAATGCTAATCTTCTTATTTCCCGGATTTCCTTCCCTCTTCTCCTCACCACATCATTAATGTATTGTTTCCATTCTATTCTCCTCCTTTTACCTTCTACTCTCGATTCGAATACTTCTTTCACTTTCCTCTCATCTCCCATTTTAACCAGATGTCCAAACCAATTCAGTTGTTTCCTTTCAATTTGTTCTACCACTGGTGCCTGCTGCAGTTCATTTTTAATATTTATATTTCTAACTCTAAACTTATCAGATTACCAGGAAACATTTGGCATTCATACAGTCCCTCTGTAGATTGAAAACTAAAAAAAGTTTCATATCCATTGTTCAAGAATTAAAACAGAAAATCAATATCCCGAATTTAAAAGAAAACCTACAAATTAAACCAAACCCTTTAACTCTATTAAATATGGAATATAATCTAAATTTAACAGAAGAAATACTAAAATCAGAAGTAAACACTGAAATACTAAAACAATTGTCTTTAGAGACAATTAATATTAGATACCCTCCACAAAACTGGCTTCATTTATACACTGACGGATCCTTGATCTCCAGAGAACAAGGTGCCGGTGCAGGTATTACGTGCTGTCTCTTCTCACTTTATAGATCTCTTGGATATGGAACAACAAGTTTTGATGGAGAAATCATTGATATAAGTGAAAGTATCAGGAATCTTCTATGCCACATCAGTAAATTTAAGTATGCAGTTAAATTGTCAGACTCCAAAGCAGCTATTCTATCAATAGTCTCTAAACACACACCTTCATCTCAAACAGCAGAAATAACTAAAATGCTGTCAATTAATATCACTCAATAAAAGAATTGTATTCCAATGGATACCATCCCATTGTGGAATCCTGGGAAACGAGAATGCGGATGCTTTAGCAAAGAAGGGCAGCACTGCTACTTACAGACCTGTTACTAAATCTACGTATTACTCTGTGAAGAGATTTATTAAATCTACATACTTAGACTTCAACAAACAAAATTTGATAACTCAATCTCAAGGGAAAAAATGGAACTCCTGCATCAAATCCACAGTTAATTCCCGATTTACCACGAAAATCGTCTGTAGCTGCATTTAGATTGGCAACAGGCCATGATTGTTTGGTCAAACACCTGCATAGAATTGGAATATATCAGTCCCCTAACTGTCCATTGTGCAACTCAAACCAAGAAATGGATTCGGAACACCTCAAAATCTGTGCTTCAGTGGCTGGTCATGATAATATCTTTGAAAAATATTGGAGTGCAAGAGGGCAAATGACTTTATTGTCAAACGCCTGGCATTAGAAAACAACAACAACATATTTCTAACTCTATCTCTCTTAGTTTTCCCAACTACTTTTCTCAGATATTTCATTTCTGATGCCGTCACCCTACTTTTATGCTTATCCATCATTGCCCAAGGGAACCTTCTATCATGGTGAATTGGAAAGGAGGTAATGCCATATATTTTTGGAAAGAGGAGGCAAAAGTAAGTCAGCAGGTGATATTTTTCCGCCTGAGCTGCATAGGGATGCAAGTTATGGGACTTTAAATTTAACATGGCAGTCTGTGGGAAGTGACTCAATGTGCATACTTAAAGGTTAAAGTGAAGTTGTTTTTGAAGTCACTACATTGCAAACGAGATATTATCTGCCATTCCAGGTTTCTTCTTCTTCTTCTTCTTCTTCTTCTTCTTCTTCTTCTTCTTCTTCACTTTTGCATCGTAATCGTAAAGCATCTTCCGTGTGATGAGAAGGAATCGATTGCCCATTCTATAACTGCATTTTGAAGGTCTTCAGCATTATTATTATCAAAACAATATCGTCGAAAATAATACAACTATGTCTATTCTATTGATATGTATCACTCTTAGTCATTTCTTGCAAAGCTCACACAAAAACACACTATTTGGTCACTGTCCGCACAACCTACATGAGCCCAACCACAACACTTGCAACACTGCACCCAATCCTCCTCAAAAGGTTCGCCACAAATAATGCATTCAGCGGTATCATTTTTGTCTTTTTTATTGATTTCATTTTCATTCCCAAGCTAAAGTTTACGTTTGGTAGGCCTACCGCCTGAAATTGCCTTCTTCTTAGGGTCATTTTTTCCACACAACGCTTTTTATTTCTTCTGTCGCTTGATTTCCTTCTTTTCTTGTAACATATTAACAAAGGGGGTGGACGTTAGAATTGCACTTTTCTCTCCTCTCCTTTTTCTGTTAACGATTTTCCTCTGCAGATCATCAGCTACAGGAGAGATCTTAGCTAAGGCCTTCTGGAAGTCTGCAGATCCAGACGTTGAAGGCACAGCCATGTCATCCACTGGATTTTTCGGAAGTGTCGGTGATGACTCTGGCAAAGAGTCGACATTGAAATTTGTAGACTCTGCTGAAGGTTTGCCACGTTTACCCCCCTCTGCCACTTTTCTTGTGTTTGATGCCGTGATATACGTCTGTCTTTTTTTCCTCCCAGTCTATAAATGCGAACTTGAAACAAACGGTAAGGTTATGTAATGATTTATTTTTCATTTTAATATTTTAACAATTTTATTTATATAACATATTGCAGTAATTTAGATGAAATTGCAGTAGTAAATTTCCAATTTATAATTATCACTATATTGAACGTCTCTAAAAATAATATGTTAAACGCCTAAAGCGGTAAAATCAATATGTCACTTAAGCGGTAAGAAGAGGGAAATTGTTATGTGTGTTAGGTTGGGAATACTGAATGTGGAATTTTAGACTTTCCGCGGATTGATTTTGTGCGGAAACCAAGCAAATACGCACGATCTCGCACAAAATATAATAGATAAGAACAACTCACCTAAACACAATCAGTGATGGTCCAGACTTCAACAGCGTAATACAAAAACCACGTGGTGCTCTCTTCACGAAGGTTTGTGACTGGAGAGGCAAACACTGAACCCTATGCGAGGAACCAAGCTCCTTTGTCACCGGCTATCACTGCATAACTGGTTGCTTCTCCTATCTAGCTTATAAATGTGTAACTATCTGGTGACCAGTGTTATGGTCTGACCGATAATAGGGCAACCTCCCCTAGTGATAAACAGGATCAGAATTCTTGTGATATTTCAGTAAGACTATTTTGCGAATGTATTAATAAATAATTTATGCTCGACCATGCCGAAATGTAATTATACACCTGGTAGCAGACCTTTAATCCATGTCATTAAAGTACACCTACTCATTAAAGGTCAGGTCTTTCAGCCAATGACGACTCAGGTTACAACTGTTTAGCCAATGACAGGTCAGCTTTGAACCGTTATAAAACCGCAAGTATCGATTATTCTCGGATATGCAATCGAAAGAGAATTAGCGAAAAGTCACGGAGGCTGGAAATCCAATACTGTCGCAGAAGGTTATGTTCTGTTACTATAATAATTAGCGTTGGGGCCTAATTGTAAATAATATTCAAATAAATTCAATTTGTCATCTCGTTTTTCAATGTCGAATTCAATAATCAAGGTTATAATATTATAATATTATGAAGTTTAACGGGACTACGTCAAGGTCAATGACATTATTGTTCCTCGGAAAAAATCAATACTTTCGCGTCTGCGCACATCTCACAATTCACGACCTAGAACAAGGTCACTTCCGATCTTGTCAATTACAAATAAAATGTATACATCTGAATACCGATAATTTCAAGTTAGAAATATGGTCGAGCATAAAAAGTCGTATGAAACTCGCCTATAATGGTAATTAAGAAGCTCGTATGAAAATTATGAAACGAGCGCAAGCGAGTTTCATAAATATCCATACTCGATTCTTAATTACCTTCATTATAGACTCGTTGCATAATGTACTATTATAACATACAGAAACAGATTATATTATAAACTAAGATATTTAATATTTGTATTTGCCACCACGGCCATCGTGAAATATCACGGCCTACTGTATCGTTAAGGAAAAATGAAAATGATGACAATTTTCTTTTTCTTGAAAGATGGGATAGAAAAGCAAAGTTAAAATTAAATAAAAGTAATACCTGCATACAATTATTATCTGTAGCTTTCTTGTGTTAGTTAATTACATGTTAAAGAAAGATATATGACAAATTAATATAATTATGCAGAATTCATCAGGAAAGAACAAAAGACAACGAAGAACTTCAGATATAAATAGTCACTCTGTACAACAAACATAGAAAGAGAAATATTGCTTCAATGAACTCAAATTATATGATTCCACATGAAATTCGATTACAAAAATCGTGTTTGTTGTAGAAAATCACTCTATCATACCAGAAATATAATAATGTTGTGTGAAAATATTTAACACCTGAACATCAATTTCGACAAGATATTAAACAAATGCTCATCAGGTGCGACGGGATTGCAGTTTATAGTTGGACTTGATTGGTTAGAACTCAGTATATTCTTACACTCCATTGGTGCATTTATACAGGAGCGAATAGTGACGTACGTACATACTCACGTTAGAGATCCTGCTACAATAAAGCTGTAGCAATTTTGCTGGCCATGTAGACCCTACAATATATAGATCTAAAGGTCTTATAGGAATTTTGCCCTCGCAAATACATAAAACTACTGTGATAAAGTATGCAGTGAACGTAGTATATATTTTATTGAAACAAAAGAAAGAGAAATAGATATTTAGAAAAAAAAATAGTGTACAAACCAAGATAACAGGTGTTTCTTCTTATGTAACAACTAAAAACAACGAAACGCGTATTTGTTACAGTGTAACGATTGTACAATATGCATTAATATCAATCATGAGGACTTCATTAGTATTCACTGGGAATTCGCTTTTCAGTGACTTACCGTAAATCGTAACAATACAATCTAATATTTTCCTCTTCTTTCATCCAGTCTAATGTCTGGTGTCCTGTTACGTTCTTACATCACCTTTCTAGAGCTTTCAAGCGATTTTTCAGTTCTGGTGACGTAACGGATGTACATGCATACGGGCTATTCCATATGAAATCGATCAGCAAAAAACCTCGCATTTTTTTGTACTCTAATTTTTTCCCTATTTATACAAGGTGCTGAGGAGAGTGCATTTTCAAAAATATACTATCGAAAGTCAAACGGTTTTCGTATTGTTGAGCGACAAATTTAGCGTATTTTATAAAAACAAGCCTCTTTCAGCGCTCAGAACTCTGGAACCATTTACTGCAGAACATTGAACGAGAGCTCATTTTGAAGCTGACATTTGGTAGGTTATGTTAAGAAGTAATCCTTATTTTTATTGTACACAGAGAGACAGATAATCTGATTTTACTTACTTTTAGGCTTTTTGCCAATTTGTAAAAATGTAAAAAAATATTGAGAAAAAACCTTGCATTATTAAGAGGGATTCGGCATTGTTTGCTTAGTGGCTCGGCAATAAGTTTCGAGGGTATTAAATAGATTATTTTCACAAGCCTAGACTTGAACGGCGCAGTACCGCACGCACTGGCCGAGAGCTGAAGATAAGCGAGCGTTGGGCGCCATTTTACTCCTGTGTTTATGAAAACTTGTGACAAAGCTAGTCCAGGTATGCGCTACTAGACGAAACATCACGTGTTTGTCTCCTGGCCTTGCTTGTCTCGGCTAGCTCCCGCCTCACAGTCAGCTGGTTAGTTCACGCGCGTACTATTCATTTTCTTTATTTGATATTTTCAATACTTTCTTATCAACATGCACCAGTAAAAAATATGTGTTTATTTGTACTTTCAATGCGGAATCTAACTATATTTTTAAAAATATTTTTCGTGGTCAAAGGCGTCTTAATGAAGAAAAATCTAAATTTCTCCATTTCCATAAAAAGTAAGAAAAACTGTTTACATGTCAATATAAACTTTAAATTCTCAGCATAAAAATAAACCATGATTCTGATCATTGGGTGAAAGGGTTTCGGAGCTAAAACAGTTTAAAGTCGCTAATTTTATGAAAATACGATAAATTTAAATATTTTTAATTTAAACACTATGAAGCTCTGATGCCTCAAACTTTGCACAAAGCATTGTATCACAGTTGTCAACGGACAGAAAAAGTTTCATTGTATTTAGAAATTGTAAGGTCAATTTTCTCTATATTTCGGTCGATTTGAGATGGAATAGCTCATACACAGTGTATATATTTTTTGGTATCAGCAAGATGCAGCCAATTCGCTCTGCAGGTCTACTGAGTATTGAATTGCACCTCACGATGCTTGTAGCAACCCCACCACAGCAAAGGAATAGTACAACATTCATATTATGCTCCCGAGTCGCCAAACGAATCTATACGGATGGTCTTGGATAGCAATCAATATTATATAAAATAGTACCGTAACTCGCTGATTCTTAAAAAAAGAATCCCTGCATAGTATAATGTATCAAAATGTTCAATATTGAATGGCTAGTGCAATTTTGCTAATGAAATTCAAGGAAAACTCTACAAGCTGTAAAATTTACGAAAATCATAAGAACTACTTTATTTTTCGCGAATGAATACTTTTGTTTTTGCAAGCTACTTTCGTTTGTTTTACGGGATAAGTTTATGATTATTGTCTCTGTTTGACAGAAAAATGTAAACGACGTGCGTTATGCGGAAGTGTTAATGGCGGGAGAAGAGATCCAATTTACATGGTATTAATTCGGATCCGTTTAATAATGTAGTCATGTCAATTTGCTTAGGAGCATTCTTATATTATAGCCCAGGAGAGCCTGACGCTGTTATTCCCGGAAAGGAAAGAGACAGATGAAAGAGGTGACTCCTCCGCTTGGTCGAGCTATATTCGTCTTAGGGATAAAGGGAAGGCTCTATAAAACTGTATCCATGGTAATTTTTAGATTTGTAGATCGTTCGCCATTTTGTTCTTTTTTAATGCTCATTTTTCCAAATTTGATTTTTTTATTCAAAAGAAATCTTAACTTTTTTTTATAGAAAAGTTAAACATTATCATGTCGTCGCTCCTTATTTAGTAATAAATCAAACGCACCATAATTTACTGAAATAATTGAAAATTTTGAAAATTTCTGGAAATTGTTTGCAAAGAAATTAATTAACAAAGCAAAACATCATAAGCAAAAGATACGTATATGTTGTAAAACGTATTTATCGAGCATTTCGAGAAAAGAATTTAATAACGTCTTTGCTCAGCAATCACAAGACATAATGCGATAAGTTTAAATGTAAAAAACAGACCTTCAACGCGATTGGCTGCCTGAAATTGTTTTGATTAGTTTATTGCAACTTTTGTACTAAAGATACCATCATACCAAGTTATCATGTCATACTATCTCAATATCAGTTCTTTAATTTGATTCGTTAGTCTCAGTATAATTATTCTGTACGATGTATTTTAACTCTTTAATATGTTATAACTTTAAAACACAAGTTGCACGAATGATTGCAATATAGATAATATTAAACAGAAAGAAGCGACATAAAATTTCACGTTCCGTTTGAAGTTTGTTAAACGTTTTCGAATCCAACAGGCTTTTCATGCTTTAGTTCGCCCATACTTAGAGCGCCGCCACGCAAAAAATCATTCGTTGACATCACTGATGTAATTTTGTTGTTTGGTTATTTATTCATTTTGCCATTATTGTGTATCCATTTCTATTTGTCTTACTGTTATCCTGAATGTATTTTATTTTCATGCACTGTTTTTCGTAATTCGCTTGTTAAACGAAATCTTGTGCTGCTTTCTTCGCCTTGCTGAACTTCGTTATTGATTCATTTTAAATATTAGTAAATAAATTTTCAAAATAAATAGATGATAAATCTTGTGTGTTTTCTTTTGCTGAATTAAATAAAATCATTATATTATTATTATTATTATTATTATTATTATTATTATTATCATTATTTTATTTGTCGAAAATCAAGAACCAGCATTTGCTGCTAGGCCAGTAGTAACAGTAGTAGTAGTAATAATACTTACTTACTGGCTTTTAAGGAACCCGGAGGTTCATTGCCGCCCTCACATAAGCCCGCCATCGGTCCATATCCTGAGCAAGATTAATCCATTCTCTATCATCATATCCCACTTCCTTCAAATCCATTTTAATATTATCTTCCCCTCTATGTCTCGGCCTCTCTAAAGGTCTTTTTCCCTCCGGTCTCGCAACTAACACTCTATATGCATTTCTGGATTCGCCCATACGTGCTACATGCCCTGCCCATCTCAAACGTCTGGATTTAATGTTCTTAATTATGTCAGGTGAACAATACAATGCGTGCAGTTCTGTGTTGTGTAACTTTCTCCATTGTCCTGTAACTTCATCCCTTTTAGCCCCAAATATTTTCCTAAGAACATTATTCTCAAACACCCTTAACCTATGTTCCTCTCTCAAAGCGAGAGTCCAAGTTTCACAACCATAAAGAATAACCGGTAATATAACTGTTTTATAAATTCTAACTTTCAGACTTTTTGACAGCAGACTGGATGATAAAAGCTTCTCAACCGAATAATAACAGGCATTTCCCATATTTATTCTGCGTTTAATTTCCTCCCGAGTGTCATTTATATTTGTTACTGTTGCTCCAAGATATTTGAACTTTTCCACCTCTTCAAAGAATAAATTTCCAATTTTTATATTTCCATTTCATACAATATTCTGGTCACGAGACATAATCATATACTTTGTCTTTTCGGGATTTACTTCAAACCTGTCTCTTTACTTGCTTCAAGTAAAATTCCCGTGTTTTCCTAATCGTTTGTGGATTTTCTTCTAACATATTCACATCATCCGCATTGATGTCACCCGTTCAATTGCAAACCCTTTGTTATCCTGGACTTTCCTAATGGCATACTCTAGAGCAAAGTTAAAAAGTAAAGGTGATATGCATCTGTCATAGCCGCAGTGAATTGAAACGCATCTGACAGAAACTGATGTAACCTGCTGTATGTTTCACATTTTAATTAATCGAACTAAATAATAATAATAATAATAATAATAATAATAATAATAATAATAATAATAATAATAATAATAATAATAATCGGCAGTTACTTCCTGAACTCATCACGTGGTGAATTAAATAGTGTTCAGAATTGTATAATGTTGTGTGTCACGTTGTGAATAATATCAAACTTGCAGCCTATGTGTAACGACACGAATTTCCAACTTACCCGTCCGTCCGTCCGTCCGTCTCTTGGCAGCTACCTTCCTCGCAGAGTGGCTTGCTGTCTCGTATTATACTGTGTTGCAAGTCCTTATCTGTCGCCTACTACACTTTGTTCTGTTAAGACGATCTGCTGCCCGGTTATCAGACATTTTCGCAATGTTTGTGGGTCAGCCGCTTGTACACGTCAATTGGACATCGCGGTAGATTGGTAATCAATTCTGAACTAATCATTCTGCACTCTAGTTTCAAGCACTGACACTTCCGGCTAGTTTTGTTCTCATTAAAGACACACTTTCACAGATAACGGGACACAATATTTACAATTCTTGTAAATTGTAAAGTTCTGTTTCACAATCGGAGTTCGTAAAGTTTAAATTTACCAAGGAAGTTAAAAAAAAAATGATATTTTGGATACTTTACAAGTGTATTGTTTCACGATGAAGGAGCGATTTTACAAATGTGTGAATTTTACTTGTATAGCTTAGAAATATATCGTTTGAAGAGGTAGAAAAATTCTAATATCTTGAAAAAAAAAAAGGGTAAAAGGTATCCATGAAGGCATTTGGGGGGCATGGAGGTTGAGCCCCATGCTTTCCATGACCTCGGCACTAGAATGAGGTGGTGTGGTCGGCACCACGCTCTGACCGCCTTTTACCCCCGGGAAAGATCCGGTACTCAATTTTATAGGAGGCTGAGTGAACCTCGGGGCCGTTCTGAAAGTTTGGCGACGAGAAAAAATCCTGTCACCCCTGGGATCAAACCCCGGACCTTCCAGTCCGTATCCAGCTGCTCTACCAACTGAGCTACCCGGCCGCCAAAATACGTATGAGTTGAGTACAGGCTCGAACCTGTGTCCCCATACACTAAAGTCATTCACCTTACCACAACGCTACAGAGAGGTACAATCAACAATAAAAAAAATATAATTGACACTCGGGAAGAAATTAAACGCAGAATAAATATGGGAAATGCCTGTTATTATTCGGTTGAGAAACTTTTATCATCCAGTCTGCTGTCAAAAAATCTGAAAGTCAGAATTTATAAAACAGTTATATTACCGGTTGTTCTGTATGGTTGTGAAACTTGGACTCTCACTTTGAGAGAGGAACAGAGATTAAGGGTGTTTGAGCATAAGGTTCTTAGGAAATTATTTGGGGCTAAAAAGGATGAAGTTACAGGAGAATGGAGAAAGTTACACAATACAGAACTGCACGCATTGTATTCTTCACCTGACATAATTAGGAACATTAAATCCAGACGTTTGAGATGGGCAGGGCATGTAGCACGAATGGGCGAATCCAGAAATGCATATAGAGTGTTAGTTGGGAGGCCGGAGGGGAAAAGACCTTTGGGAAGGCCGAGACGTCGATGGGAGGATAATATTAAAATGGATTTGAGGGAGGTGGGATATGATGATAGAGAATGGATTAATATTGCACAGGATAGGGACCAATGGCGGGCTTATGTGAGGGCGGCAATGAACCTCCGGGTTCCTTAAAAGCCAGTAAGTAAGTATGTAAGCAAGGTAAAACTTCCCTTTCACTTCTTGCAATGTAAAACCATTTTTTCTTCCACTTATCAATATGCCAGTACTATACATTAAATGAATAATTGTAATGACATCCCTGCAGGTTACTATTTTTTTATGCATCTGGAGGCTGGAAAGAGCATTGTTTTTAAATATTTGCAGAAAATTAAGATAATAATAATGATATTAATAATGATAATAATAATAATAATAATAATAATAATAATAATAATAATAATAATAATAATAATCTGTAACGAGTACCAGCACCCCTCTTGTCTGCATTTTCGTTTGATCGTACCTAGCTTTTTGGAATTAATGTGCTCACATGACGTCACGCAGCCTAAATAATTTATTGAAGCATTTCTCTTGCTCGATCACTTTTGTTTCTTAAAACGCAACACTTTATTTCGATCATATTGTTGTGATAAGCAATTCAGTCCATATACGGCTTTTTGAAGACCGTGTTTTGTGGTTGCAAAATATAGTCCGATCTTCGCGAACAATAATGTGTTCAGAGATGTGGTAGTTGGATTCAAAATTGCTTTCATATAACAAACATCTTCTGGTGACGTCATAAATAACGCCCCGTGTTATTTCCTTCCTTTCTGTGGGCGATCATCAAGCGTCTGTGTAATCAGAGACAGGGAGGTGAGTCCGATAATCGTAAATAATAATTCCCTTCCTTTCTGTGAGCGAACATCAAAGCGTCTGTGTTATCAGAGACAGGGAGGTGAGTCCGATAATTCATAATAGCTTTACAAGACTCGGGATAAACTAGGGACAAAGTCCAACCAGCCAATCAGCTGAAGTGAGAATGGAGCACGAGTGCAGCTCGCTAACCCCTTGCAAGTCATTGCCACCTGGCTCGTAATCTCAGACAAGTGTCCGGCTGTTAACGTAACTTCTGTCTGGATGGAATTAATTGTTATCTAATCTGCGATGCAAGTCACACCCTTCTACAACTGCAGACATTAAACACGAAACAAATGCCAGTCGTTGTATATTTATTTGTACTGTGAGAACCAGACTCGTGTATGATATTCAAGGCACATTATTGTGCTCACAGATTTGTGTATAATAATAATAATAATAATAATAATAATAATAATAATAATAATAATAATAATAATAATAATAATAATAATTCAATTTATTAAGCCATCAAACATACAGTAATAGGCTTCGTAACAAAAAACATACATTTGAAAATACACATATAATTGAAAACAGTAATTAGAATGAAAACACAAAACATTTTTAAACTCTAAAATTAATGAAAACACTTCACTCTTATGTAATAATTGTAACTAATGTAAATAACTTTATTTATTAAAAAACAATTTCGTATGAATTTATGTTAAGAAACTCATCTACAGAGTAGTAATAGTGATAATAATAATAATAATAATAATAATAATAATAATAATAATAATAATAATAATAATAACACTAATAATAAAAAATAGCAGACATTAAATCCAGACGTTTGAAATGGGCAGGGCATGTAGCACGTATGGGCGAACCCAGAAATGCATAGCCTATAGAGTGTTAGTTGGGAGGCCGGAGGGAAAAAGACCTTTAGGGAGGCCGAGACGTAGATGGCAAGATAATAGTAAAATGGATTTGAGAGAGGTGGGATATGATGATAGAGACTGGATTAATCTTGCACAGGATAGGGACCGATGGCAGGCTTATGTGGAGGCGGCAATGAACCTTCGTGTTCCTTAAAAGCCAGCCTCCAATTCCAAAACTGGCTACACCCATTCTTAAGAATTTTCAGGAAACGCCAAAAACTGATAACTTTTGTTCCTAATTGTTTGCAGTGTTCGTCATATTTGAAGCTTATTTATGGAAGGAAAGAGGGAATTTAGGCACAACATTCATTAGAAAATTGCTAGAGACATTTAGGTAGATGACGAAACCGCCATTATATCAATTAAAAAAATGGATTTAGACAGTTTTGGAATTGGACGCTTAAATAAACAATCTTAAAATAAACATATTGAAAAAACATATACAAATTAAATAAAATGATAAACTAATAAAGTACAGTTGAGTTAATTATTATCAATGTTAATTTTAAGATTGAGCGTGGTTATTTCAATCACTGTAAATTAAGGTCCCACATGATATTGCTTGAATATGTGCCTGGAGATGCCAAATAGATGAAAACGTTAGCAGTAAATCTTTTAACTTCCATGAATTATTTATGTTTATAAATATTAGTTGTTGTTTTTAAATATTGATTAGTCATTTAGACTGAACAAATAAAATAAATATTCAATTTATATTATAAACATAAGCAGGCTATTTCGCAACATCAGTAGGCCTATTTTATTAAGGTTTTGTGACTAACGAAAACATAAAAACAAAATTGATTAACATCTCTATACATTCAACTGAATTACACTGCAAGAAATAAAAACAAATTGCGTTTTTTATTTATATACATTTAAAAACTATTATATATATATATAACACAGAAATATAAATTAAAGAATTTACCCCCGTATGACTAACGCTTGAATAGTAATCAGTTCTGTGCAGAACAATTCTGTCTTGATTCCCCATAAATTTAAGGCATATCTAAGTACTCACGATTAATAAATTTTGACATCGGCCTTAATTGACTTCAGCTTCAGAATTCTACGAACAGATGGCGTAAGACTTGCTGCTGCTGAGGTACGACGTAAGAACGCTGATAGACAGTGTACGCTTGCCGAGCAACCCTTAAGTGCAGCGATGCCAGATTTTCCTGAATGTTCCGCAACAGTGCAAATGGGTTTTTAATCAGTTAATTTTGTAGTTAATGCACAAACAAATCGTTTTTCGACGAAATGACAAAGGAATATTTTTTTCTCCTTGTTTTTCTGGTTGATATCTCTCCACTGATATGTCTAAATACCTAATAATTTTACCAATAATGGGATT
Source organism: Periplaneta americana (assembly GCA_025594305.2). Lineage (NCBI taxonomy): Eukaryota > Metazoa > Arthropoda > Insecta > Blattodea > Blattidae > Periplaneta > Periplaneta americana. The sequence goes on along the minus strand of JAJSOF020000038.1, from coordinate 64,031,948 downwards.
CAAACTTCAGACACAAATTATTTTTTTTTCGGCTAAATCGTTATTCAAATACCAAAATGAGTTTTGACTTTTTGGTTTCTTACAATATACCATGTATATTGAGAAAGATCCTTGCTGGCAGTAATAGCCTAACAGTTATGGATTTTAGCCGACTGGAAAACTTTGCTTAAATGTGCTTGTTGAAGCTCCTTCTTGGAGATTCCCAGTGCAAGTTCAACTTTAGTCATTTTCTTCATTTTTATAACATTGCGCCGAAAAGATGTACGGTTTCTTGAGGAATACTGCAGTGAAGAGTTCATTGCGATATCTTTATTCTAAATAAAAAATTCAGTTATCCCGTACAAGTGGCTACGAAAACATAATTCATATCATAAACTTCGAAGTGATTTTACCGCAAATCAGAATAATTGTTACAGTTTAGAAATGACTACGCCCACGGTAATGAGACTCGCACAGGTCTGTGCATGAAATATTGCAGTTGTTTATTTTTATATATGGTTATTATTAGGACTAGGATTTTGATGACCTATAAATCACAAAAAAATTTCCTAAAAACAATGCATTTATGACATAAAAATCTTTCAAAAATGCCATTAAAATGCCCTAAAAATTGATCTTGCATTCTGAATTTGGCTTAGTAGGAAAAGGAGTTTTGTGCTACTTAATATTTAGACTAGTAATTAAATTAAATTCTAGTGCCAACATTTAAGTTTATTTAATTTTACATAATTTTTCCTAAGTGGTACACTTTAATTAATTATTTTACCTGATTTAGTTCCCATGTAGCCCATCACAAGGCCACTCTTATCCGGAGCTAGCAGGTATAGAGGAGTCTATATTGAAGGGATGGTTGGACTGATCCATGACATGGGATGTACTACGTTGAAAGGGGAATATTTGTGTAGAAAAACGATTAAAATATTATACAAAATAATGGGTATTAGCCACCAACGTAACTCGGTCGGTTAAGGCGTTTTTTCCAACCGTAAGGCGGCAAATGTCAGGTACTCTATGGCGAATCCTCGGCCTCATCTCGCCAAATATATCACTACCACCAACTACATCGACACTAATTAACCTCGTATTTGGTATAGTATATAACGGTTTGGTTGGTACAGCGTCGTTAAATAACCAAGTAAAAATAGAGGATTAATGGACAAAATATATAGACAAAATATCAAACAAAATATACATTATTTTAATAAAGAAGATTTGTGGCCAAAATTAGATGAAAATGCCTAAAAAATGTCCAGCTAACACAAAAGAGTTGGAACAGGCAAAAAATGCAAAAAAAATGCCCTAACAAATGTGTCTTAAAACACTCAGTTTATCACATAACGTATAAATATTAAAGCGACTATTTTTCTGGCTTACTAGAAAAAAATATGCAATTTCATCAAAATCCTAGCCCTAGTTTTTATTAAAAAAGCTCTTTTTTTTTTGTCGGAAAGTGATGTTAAAAAGAATCATATGTTCAAATTTATTTTTTTTACTAATGAAGTGTATCGACCAGGGAAAAACCAATACACAGTTCATTATACGGAGCCTTAGCTTCATTTAAACTTTTGGGAAATTGATTATCTTTATGTCAGGCCAGATAAATGTTTGCTAAAATTAAAAATTATTTTAAAATAAATATATAAAACTGGGCACATGTATATTATACCATATCCGCTTACAGAACGACTCTGACAGTTCTCGTGTGGAAGGGAGAGAGATGAAAGATCTTGAGCTGGCCTATCCAGTTACGGGGATTTGTAAACGTTTCCATGGTAACGGTTTGGCGTTGCCATGTCTCTCGGAACAGAATAACGTGGTCAGTAGTAAACGAAACACTGTCTCTAAGCCGATGTAGTATAGCGATAGCTGATGTAAAAAAGAACATACAATGGAAATTGTAGAAAGTACAAAAACCCTTAACAGTTCTGTCTTATTGTTCCTTCACAGTATCTTAGTGCAGGTGCGCTTTTATTTCTACGGAAAGTAAACAGAACGGAATACTTAAAGATAATGAACAAACATAAGCAGAAAGCATTCTAATAGTATTCAGATAAGTCAATATTCAATATAACATATTATAAATATTTATTTTATTTGTTCAGTGTAAATGACATCATTATTTAAAAACTACAACAAATATTTATAAATATAAATAATTCATTGAAGGTAATAGATTTACTGCTAACGTTTTCGTCTATTTCAGGCACATATTCAAGCAATATCGTGTGGTACATTAATTTTACAGTGACTGAAATAACCATTGAATATACATAATATATATATATATATATATATATATATATATATATATATATATATTAGTGGCTTGTGCAGCAAATGCTGCTAACTAAGTTCATTAGAAGTTCAAATTAAATTTTTTCAAATTTATTTCCAATGAAGAATACCAGACATTTTGGAAGTTATTTGCTTCCATAATAATGAAACATAGGCCTACCCTCTGAATGGTTTTCTTCATGCTAAATACTTTTATTTAACCTATACATCTTCAGTTCTTGAGTTCCAATGCGAAAACGCAAGTAACAATGTCAGAACGATCAGTCGGTTTTACATGTGGGAGTGAAGCAATAGCTATTTCAGGTTATTGTGGATTGTAGGTTAGAGTTATGAAAATATCCTCTCCTCCTCTCCCTCCCTCTCCTCTCCTCTCCTCTCTCCTCTCCTCTCACCTCTGGCAGTCGTGACCTCGTGCCCTCATGCCCTCGTGCTCTCGTGCCCTCGTGCCCTCATGCCCTCGTGCCCTCATGCCCTCGTGCCCCCATGCCCTCGTGCCCCATGCCCTCGTGCACTCTTGCCCTGTGCCCCCCATGCCCTCGTGCCCCCATGCCCTCGTGCCCCCATGCCCTCGTGCCCCCATGCCCTCGTGCCCTCATGCCCTCGTGCCCTCATGCCCTCGTGCACTCTTGCCCTCGTACCCTCTGGCCCTCGTGCCCTCCGGCCGTCGTGCACTCTAGCCCTCATGCCCTCGTGCCCTCGTGCTTTCTGGCCCTCATGCCCTCTTCTCTTCTCTTCTCTTCTCTTCTCTTCTCTTCTCTTCTCTCCTCTCCTCTCCTCTCTCCTCTTCTCTTCTCTTCTCTTCTCTTCTTCTCTTCTCTTCTCTTCTCTTCTCTTCTCTTCTCTTCTCTTCTCTTCTTCTCTTCTCTTCTCTTCTCTTCTCTTCTCTTCTCTTCTCTTCTCTTCTCTTCTCTTCTCTTCTCTTCTCTTCTCTTCTCTTCTCTTCTCTTCTCTTCTCTTCTCTTCTCTTCTCTTCTCTTCTTCCTTTCCTTTTCTTCCTGTTTTCTTGTTTTTTGGCTTCTTTCTCCATTCGCTTGCTTTCTACGTGATTCTCAATCTCTCCTACTGTACTTTAGATCCTTGTCATTGTCACAAGTTTCATATTCAATCTCTACATTGCTGTCAGCGTCATCATCAACATCGTCAGTCCACGCCTGTGGAGTAACGGTCTGCGCGTCTGGCTGCGAAACCAGGTGGCCCGGGTTCGAATCCCGGTTGGGACAAGTTACCTGGTTGAGGTTTTTTCCGGGGTTTTCCCTCAACCAAATACAAGTAAATGCTGGGTAACTTTCGGTGCTGGACCCCGGACTCATTTCACCGGCATTATCACCTTCATTTCATTCAGACGCTAAATAACCTAGATGTTGATACAGCGTCGTAAAATAACCCAATAAAATACAAAAAAAAAAAAAAATCAACATCATCATCTGAACTTTCGTCTATGATCTGCAGAGTAGTGTCCATCACCACGTAAGTTTTCATCCAGTGTTACTTTGTTAGATAAAACACACTTAAGGGAATAAATAAACTGCACTAACAAAAAATTTTCTATTAATACTATTGATAAGTAAATCTGACGTACACTTCCAAATAATTATATCTCATAATAAGTTGGCCAAGCGTGTAAGTTGCAACCTGCTGTCACGACTACTATAGTCAGCAACTGAAAGACGGAGGCATAGCTAGAAGAAGGAGGTGCTCTCTTGGCGGGAAAAGTAGTGAGGATCAATTGTTTATCCATTATACGTCAAAATTACGTACGACAGAAGTTTTAAACAATGGCATTACTTCCTTGTGAGCAGGAAGAAAACAACTGTTTTATCACAGTATAGAGGTATGTTCTCTACACTGTGGTTTGATTTCCACATATCCTACAAGTTTAATACAAGTAGTGTTAAGTTCATAACTATAACCTTAGTATCTCGTTATCATTATATTACTTGTCTTCAAATAATTATCTACAGTCAGATGGAAAGAAGTTTATGAGATTATACTTTCTCGTGCAAAAAATCGAAACTTCACGTTGATGTCGATGTTATAGGCATTCCTAATTTATAGTCTCAACAAGTGGTGACGTAACATCCGTCGATCGACCACGCTGTTACTACGTAAGTTTTATAGTTTTCAGTAATATAGCCGTTACTCAGTATATTATAGAAATGAAGATCTAATATAAAATCTTCTTTCTCTTCGTCTACTTACTTAAGGCCCCGAAAGATTTCACTTTCATATCATCAGTATACCATTATGTGTTGCATTAACTATAATAATATATCATTTTTAATGGTAATAATGTCACCAAACATTCCAAAGTTTTGTAGTTCTTAATATCGAATACACAGCTGTACTCGGAAAACTACAGACCAGAGAATCAGACCTGTAAATTATTTTTATACGTTATCAAAAATTTACACAAATGCAGATCGACATATTGGCATTATGATGTGAAAGAATCTGACCCATCTGAACTCTAAGTATGTCAGCAATCCTATAGTTCATGGCCTTCGTGTAATAGTCTATTGTTTATTGTAGTGTGTGTTTTTGTTTTATTCTGAAATGCAATAAATTACTTCTCAAAACTGACGAAAGATGGATTTTGGAAAATAGGAAAATGATGTAGGAAAATTGTCATTTCACTGAAAACTACTATTTTTCTGAAAAACTTTGGGTTCCAAGCTTCATAATGAGGGGTAATTTATTAAAATCCGTTCAGGCGTTTTCCCGTAATTTTCATAACCAGTTCAAATTATATATATATATATATATATATATATACATACATAATCTTAAAATAAACATATTAAAACCATATATACAAGTTAAATACAATGCTAAGCTAACGAATTATAGTTGAGTTTATTATTATCAATGTTTATTTGAAGATTGTGCCTGAACTGTAGTTTATTGGTTTATCATTTTATTTAATTTGTATATATGGTTTTAATATGTTTATTTTAAGATTGTATATATATTGAATGGTTATTTCAATCACTGTAAAATTAAGGTACCACACGATGTTGGTTGAATATGTGCCTGAAGATGCCAAATAGACGAAAACATTAGCAGTAAATCTTTTAACTTCAATGAATTATTTATATTTATAAATATTTGTTGTAGTTTTTAAATATTAATAAATCATTTAGACTGAACAAATAAAATAAATATTCATTTTATATTATAAAAAAGCAGGCTAATTCGCAACATCAGTAGGCCTATTTTATTAAGGTTTTGTGACTAACGAAAAATAAAATTGATTAGGATCTCCATACATTCAGCTGAATTACACTGCAAGAAATAAAACAATTTGGGTTTTTTTATTTATATACATTAAAAAGATACATTAAAAAACTATTATATACATAACACAAAAATATAAATTAATGAATTTACCCCGTATGAGCAAACGCTTGAATAGTAATCAGTTCTGTGCAGAACAATTCTGTCTTGATTCCCCATAAATTTAAAGCATATCTAAGTACTCACGATTAATACATTTTGCATTGCTCTTAATTGACTTCAGCTTCAGAATTCCACGAACAGATGGCGTAAGACTTGCTGCTGCTGAGGTACGACGTAAGAACGCTGATAGTGTACGCTTGCCGAGCAACCCTTAAGTGCAGCGATGCCACATTTCCCTGAGGGTTCCCTAACAGTGCAAATGCGTTTCTAATTAGTTAATTTTGTACTTATTACACAAACAAATCGTTTTTCGAAGAAATGACAAAGGAATATTTTTTTCTGCTTGTTTTTCTGGTTGATATCTTACCACTCATATGTCTCACTACCTAATAGTTTTACCAAAAATGGTATTCAAACTTCAGACACGAATTCTTTTTTTTTTTTTTTTTCGTCTAAATGGTTATTCAAATACCAAAATGACATTTGACCTTTTGGTTTCTTATAATCTAAAGATTCTGTTCTTAAAATTAATCCAGTTCTACCGCTTATACCATGTATATTGAGAAAGATCCTAGCTGAGAGGAATAACAGTTAAGGATTTTAGACGAGTGCAAGACTTTGCTTAAATCTGCTTGTTGAAGCTCCTGAAAAAGAATTCGCAAGCTTAGCAGGACGTACTACCAAGTGTTTCCAACTTTAGTCATATTCTTCATTTTTGAAACATTGTGCCGAAAAGATCTACGGTTTCTTGAGGAACACTGTAGTGACGAGTTCATTGCGATATGTTTATTCTAAATAAAAAATTCAGTTTATCCCGTATTTGTGACTACGAAATCAGAATTCATATTAAGTTATAAACTTTGAAGTGATTTTACCGCAAATCAGAATAATTGTTACAGTTTAGAAATGACTACGCCCACGGTAATAAAACTCGGCACACATAATCGCAACAGGTGTGTGCATGAAATGCTGCAGTCATTTATTTTTATATATCGTTATTAATTAGAAAATTCTAATTTTTTTTGTAGGAAAGTGACGTTAAAAAGAATCATATGTTCAAAGTTATTTTTTTTACTAATGAAGTATATCGACCAGGAAAAAAACCAATACACTAGTTCATTATACGGAGCCTTAGCTTCATTTAAACTTTTGGGAAATTGATTACCTTTATGTGAGGCCGGATAAATGTTAACTAAAATTAAAAATTATTTAAAAATAAAAATATATAAACTTTCTTTCCTGGGCACATGTATTTTATACCATATCCGCTTAGAGAACGACTCTGACAGTTCAAGGGAGAGAGGAAGCGAGAGAGATGAAAGACCTTGAGCTGGCCTATCCAGTTACGGGGATTTGTAAACGTCTCCATGGTAACGGTTTGGCGTTGCCATGTCTCTTGGAACAGAACAACGTGGTCGTTAGTATAATCGGATGCACCGATTTTGGCAGATGACCACAATGATATTTCCAGTAGGCGAGCCAATGTTTTGTGAGAACTGCAAGAATGAATTGCGATAAGGCTGTTTGTCGTTTATATCTTCACACTCGCCTCTCGTATCGTTATTATTAATTAACTAGCCGTACCCGTGCGCTCCGCTGCACCCCTTAGAAATAAACATAAAGTAATTACATAATTAAAATAGAACATTTGATCCAGGGAACATTCGTGTTTGATAAAAGGATAAATCGTTTAATATGTTACTTAATCATTTTGGTCCAGAGACACTCATTTGGTGCAATGACAATTCCTTTAACATGTTTCTAATTTTTATTACATGCAACCATAGTTTAATGAACATTGACATCATTTAGATTTAATGTGTATACTTTATTTTACTTGTTATAGGTTTCCATTGAATTATGGCTAACTTAATTTTAACCCTTGTTTTCTACGTATTCAGTAAATGGCGCTTGGCCCACTATGGTTCTGAACCCTTCAAATAACTTAAATTATATTATAATAATATTACATATTATATTATATTATATTATATTATATCATTATATTATATTATATTATATTATATTATATTATATTATATTATATTATATTATATTATATTATATTATATCAGAAGTTACTGTAATAACATTATAGCATTGTGTCCATCTAGAGAAACTACACTTTCCAATGGTGAAATAATAATTAATTATACAAATCGGTTAATTTAGCTTCCGATATTACTTCATACAAACACAGAAACATTTTCTGTAGGCTATCTTTCATAGCTTTTGATTGTTGCTGTCCAAGGCCCCTTATAGACGAAGTCATTTGTTTTTTTAATTCATTACACGGCCTTAGATGGCAGTTATTTTAATTTTAAAACTCATTTATCTCATTAAATATCAGTCATATCAAAATTTTTCAAGGAATAAAACTTATCGCAAATTATGTTTAAAGAAACTTTTGTTATGTAATATTTTTCACAAAAATCAATAATAAGCGAGATATTTCGAGTTATTTAATTCAGGCCACCTTATAACCCCCCTTTTAAATAATGTATTTTGAATGCCATATAGCCTAAAATCTAAGTTACAACGAACTTAATTTATATTCCAATTTTCATCGAAATCCGTTCAGCCATAATCGCGTGAAAAGGTAACAAAGATACAGACAGACAGACAGACAGACAGACATACAAACAAAAATTTCAAAAAAGCGATTTTCGGTTTCAGGGTGGTTAATTATATATGTTGGGACCAATTATTTTTGGAAAATCGAAAATTACCAGAAAAATTTCGGCTACAGATTTATTATTAGTATAGATAACACACCACGGTACAGCCCGACTCAAAGAATACCTTAAATACATGTACATGACTTTCGTTCGCAATGATTTTACAATACGTTTCCTACATTTTATAAATTAAAAGGAAAAGCATTACATGGCGGATATATACACCGTATAATCCTACCCTTACCAGCTCAATATACAAGATTTGTCCAGCAATAATCTAGGGATCGTCTACTGGTGGTGCGACAATTCAAGTTAATAAAATTACGATTCTTCTTATTAATCGAAATATAATTTGGTTAATTGGGTAAAATTGCATGCTGCGGAAGTTAGATTTATATAAGAGTATAATAAATAGGATTGTAATGGATATTACAGGGGCAATAATTTCTTCACACGCACATTGTGAATAGAACAGAGAAGAAAGCATTTTAAAATATTCGAAATCGTACAAAATATCGGAGAAACCAATTTTCCCTGCACAAATTGCACCAATTGAAAAATATAATTACCATTCACAATAAATACTGTATTTTATGGATTCTAAAAAGTTGATTAATCCAGAGGTATTGGCTGATTACTATACTAAATTCCAGCACAACATTCATTCAGAATATGTAGAAATTACACTTTGGATTTTACTAAATCTATAGGCCTACTCTCAAAAGGTGTTACCTACCCCCTTAAATACTGTACATGTGTTACCTGTGTTTATGTATATTTGCGGTGTCCGATTTTTTCATTTTGAAAATATGATTCATAGTACTGAAACTGCCATATTGAATTCACACAAATTGTATTATTCGTAATTTTCGTCTCGAAAACCCCTAAGATATCTAATTAATTTTTCACCCATTTTTGTCCCACTTCACCACTTCAGGGACAAAGTCGGACAAAATAATACCTTATTCGTATTCTGTGATCGCAAAGATCCCCAGATATCGACTTTCATCGAGATCGGATGACATGAGATTTCTCACTCCCTTCTGCTTTCATCAGTACCTTAGGATATGGTATTTAAAAAATCTAAGAATGTTAACCAATGTTGTAGAGAGTAACCTTCATTTTAAATTTTACGTCTCTTGTTAAATAAATTTCTAAATTATAGACATCAGCTCAAAGAATTTTGAGTGACCACAAGGGTCCTGAATACAATAAACATGTACAATAATGTGATGTGATACATTAAAGAAAAAAGAAAGTTAATTGTTGAAGGCAAATATAAGTTGATTAATTGAAATAGAGATGATGATGTAATATTTGAAGAGAATCCCTGATAATATTTATAAGAATAGACATTACATAAACAAAAGTAATGTGAAGTTCCTTAAGATAATTCCATGTGAATTTTGTGATTGAACCTCTACTGCCAAACAGCAAACCAATAACAGACCATTGTTTAAGAGGGACGTTGTACTTTGATAAAGATACGGCAGACAAGGTTCATATATGGACTTCTTCTCAATATTAACTTCAGTGGCCTGATTTAGGTTTCTTTCGAAACGGATAGTAGGGTCAAGAACAAGAGCCCGTTTTAATCGTCCGTTGATAGCAATAATGTCTGCCCGTCTAAAAGAACCATCTGAAGATACACAATGTACTTCCTCATGAATCTCCCAATTTAAAGTTTTTAACGGATACTTTAGTGAATTTTTAAAATATCAACTCCTTTCTCTCTGCTCTCTGCGCGGAAGTAAAAAAAAAAACCTGAGGTTATTTGAAGGGAGTAGCCTATATGAAATTGAATTTTTTTACTTTCCTTATAAATTTTAGAAACAATTCTGAGAGATGAGTTGAGTAGTCTAACCCAATTTTAGGAATGAATCTTTGTTTTAAATTTAAAGGCTGCACGTCTGCTGGTTAAAAAAATTAATCGGTATAATTATTTTGATCATTACTGCCTCCCATTTTCCATCTCTTAATGTTCGTATTTCGTAAAAGTCAGTCTTATCTATTGACTAAGGATTAACATATTTCCATATACATAAATATTTCCATATATATAACAGGTTATATTTCCATTCCGTACAATATTCTGGTCACGAGACATAATCATATACTTAGTCTTTTCGAGATTTACTTCCAAACCTATCGCTTTATTTGCTTCAAATAAAATTCCCGTGTTTTCCCTAATCGTTTGTGTATTTTCTCCTAACATATTCACGTCATCCGCATAGACAAGCAGCTGATGTAACCCGTTCAATTCCAAACCCTCTCTGTTATCCTGGACTTTACTAATGGCATACTCTAGAGCAAAATTAAAAAGTAAAGGTGATAGTGCATCTCCTTGCTTTAGCCCGCAGTGAACTGGAAACGCATCTGACAGAAACTGACCTATACGGACTCTGCTGTATGTTTCACTGAGACACATTTTAATTAATCGAGCTAGTTTCTTGGGAATACCAAAGACACAAATAGACTACTGTAATATTTGTTTTAGTTTTTGGAGGTGACTGTCCAGAGTCCAATAGAATACTCGGGCGTGCATGTTTACTCTTATGTCCTACCAATTCCAGCTGCGACAGAGATAACAGCCGATCTTGCAGCGGTGAGGAACTCGCTCTCGAGTTCACATTAACAAAATCCATCCTCCGAAATCCCTGGCGCCATCTATAAACGAAACACTTTCGATTGTTGCGCCGAACAGCTCTGTAGCTTCAGCCGGTGCATATTGGCAACGCCGCACTCAACTGTCAGAGTCGTTCTCTAAGCCGATGCAGTATAGCAATAGCTGATGTAAAGGAAGACCATACAATGGAAATTGTAGAAATTACAAAAACCCTTAACAGTTCTGTCTTATTGTTTGCTTCACAGTCTCTTAGTGCAGGTAGACTGAATACCTCATTTTACTTCAATAAACGCGAAAAAAGTTTCAGTTTGAAAAATTCAGTTGAAGTGTCGAGTTGTGTGCTGAAGTTTTATGAACTTGTGCTTTGTGAAGCATGCTGTTTCCAAACTTCAGTCCAGAGATGGTTGGAAGAAAGAAAAACTGTGAGCGAAGGAAATGATTCCACTGTTGAACAGGCACAGTACGTCATGTAGTTCATGTAAAGGCGTTCAAAAGAGAAGCAATATCAGGTTCATGGTGTAGAGAGGCAACTTTTAAATTGTACGCACTTCGCAGTTTCTAAGTTCGGTTGCCTGAGTAATAAATAGTTGGTCCCAATTAGTTGTACGGTACTAAAATAATGCTTGGCAAAAATTGATTGAAAATCAATTGTTTAAAGATGTGAAAATAAAGGTACAGAAGCTACTATTGCCAGATTATGTTTTATAAAATTTTACATGCTGTTATTATTCTTTTTTTTTTTTGAAGAAAATGTCTGTAAATTGACTTCTTAGGCTTTGGCTGCATAATATTTTCAACAAACATTGCAATCAATAAACTCAACAATTCAGTCTTTTCTACCAATATCTTATTAATTTGCTGACATTTGTATTTCTGATAATGACTTAAGGAGAGAGGATGGTAATTTTTTAAACTTTTTTCCTATTTGGTGTAAAATATTATTTTTTTTGTATGTAGAGAGCTCATAGTAAAATATTAATTTTTTTGTATGTAGAGAGCTCATAGCTGTAGCAACTCAACCAAAAATAAATATAAAAAAATGATTTGGGGCCCAGATTTGAAAAAAAATATATCCAATGTAGTATTTTACTAAAACCGATATATCTAAACCATTTTTAAAGGTATATTCATCCAGTTTTTTTGCAATGTACTTGCAAAAGAATGCTCTACAAACTGTCTGTAACAGAATTTTGATATTAGTTCCTACGTTTGTAAAATAAACAATTAAAATTTAATAACAATTTTCTGATTTCCTTTCTTGCAAACAAACGGACGTAGTTTTAAAATTAAATCAATTAACAAAATTCTGTTTCAGAGAAAAGTTTCCTAATACTCTAAAGAATGTGTGTTATAAATTTCATTCATGTATCTTTAATAGTTGAGAAATTATATACATTTTTGTCTGGCAATGTAGCAAAAAAATGAAGTTACCGTAAACCGATAAAAGGGGGCGAGTGATTTAAAAATCCATAGCGCAGGAAGTTTAAAAATGACGTCTCAACATCCGATAAGGGTACAAATACACACGAAATGTTATGCAATGCATTCCACACATATCAAAGAGTATTTTAAAGAAATTTTTTTTTTTTTTTTGAAAATTCAATTTACCGGAAACAACAATAAAAGTGGGCGAATGATTTAAAAATCTATAACGCAGGAAGTTTAAAAATGGGGACTCAACATCTGATAAGGGCACAAATACCCACAAAATATTATGCTATGCATTCCACACATATCACAGAGTATTTTAAAGATTTTTTCTTTCATTTACTCATTTTTCACCAAAAAATACCATCCTCTCCCCTTAATGCAGGATATGATATGTAACACTTTTATAAATTTTAATTATTTTATATGTGTTTGTAACATGAGTTATATGTACCAGAAATCATATCGATATTTTCCAAATTTACATTTCCTGGAAATCTTTTTCAAAATAAACCTTTTTCATTAATAAGACATAAAAACATAAAACTCATGAAAGTCCATTTTCTCATGCATATTACTATGTACATTTTAATGCGTTCAAGGTTTAGATTTCGTGTTTCTTAACAATATCTGATGATGCCGAAAAGGTGAAAACGTTCATTTTCCATATACAATGTTACAGCAAATAAACATTTGCAAAATAGATAAATCTTATAGAATGAATTTGAAAGTTTTATTATATTGAACTAGATTGATCTGAAAAGAAAATGAATTGCAAAATTATCACAATGTGTAAATATCTCTTGCTTTGTGTTGTGTGCTGGTGATATTGTATTTATGGTGCATTTATTTCTGTTTTTAATCTCCTTTTTTCATGTTATCTCCAATTTTATGTTCTAAGCAAATATTTGTACTGTCTATTGTAATTTGGGCTTTGCCATATTATACACATAACTAAATAAATGAATGAATGAATGAGTGAAATAAATAAATAAATATATAAATATATAAATAAATAAATAAACGAATAAATAAATAAATAAGTAAATAAATAAACAAATAAATAAATAAATAAATAAATAAATAAATAAATAAATAAATAAATAAATAAATAAATAAATAAATAAATAAATAAATAAATAAATAAATAAATAAATAAATAAATAAATAAATAAATAAATAACGTAAATAAATAAATAAATAAATAAATAACTAAATAAATAAATAAGTAAATAAATAAATAAATTAATTAATAAATAAATAAATAACGTAAGTAAGTAAGTAAGTAAATAAATACATAACTAAGTAGGTAAATAAATAAGTAAATAAATAAATAAATAAATAAATAACTGAGTAAGTACATAATTAAATAAATAAATAAATAAAGTAACTAAATAGATAAATAAATAAGTAAATAAATAAATAAATAAATAAATAAATAAAATAAATAAATAAGTAAATGAACAAATAAATAAATAACTGAAATAAATAAATAAATAAATAAATAAATAACTAAAGAAATAAATGAATAAATAAATAACCAAATAAGTAAATAAATAAATAAGTAAATAAATAAAAAGATAAATAAATAAGTAAATAAATAAATAATTGAGTAAGTAAGTACATAATTAAATAAATAAGATAAATAAATAAATAAATAAATAAAAATGAGCAAATAAATAAATAACTGAGTAAATAAGTAAATAAATAAATAAATAACTAAAGAAATAAATAAATAAATAAATAAATAAGTAAGTAAATAAATAAATAACTAAGTGAATAAATAAATAGATAAATAAATAAATAAATAAATAAATAAATAAATAAATAACTGAGTAAGTAAGTACATAATTAAATAAATAAATAAATAAGTAAATAAACAAATAACTGAGTAAATAAGTAAATAAATAAATAACTAAAGAAATAAATGAATAGATAAATAAATAAATAAATAAATAACTGAAATAAATATAATTAAATAAATAAATAAGAAATAAACAAATAACTGATAAATAAGTAAATAAATAAATAACTAAAGAAATAAATGAATAGATAAATAAATAAATAAATAAATAACTGAGTAAGTAAATAAGTAAGTAAATAAATAAATGAGTAAGTAAATAAATAAATAGTTTATAAATTGGTAAACAAAATGATTGTACACTTATGTTTGAAATAAACATCTAAGCTTACAAGAGAAATAGCAGTTGCACTTAACACCCAGTTTTCTACTTTGTTAGCATTCAGTATCTCAGACATTGCTAGAATATGTGTAAACTCATGTCTATATGATGTTTTGCACCTTCTTTTGCAGTTTTTATTTTTGTGTACATATTTCAGGAAGTCTGTGTATTGAGTATGTCTACTCATAATGAGTGTGTTCACAAATGTTCTATTTTGAAAGAAATGTATATAAATGTGAATATATAACTTTGTAAATATGTAGTTTTGTACAAATATATTGTTTCGTATTATTTAAAAATGTCTTTTATTTGAGTAGTTGGTTTTTTAAACAGAGTATTCCAAATGATTCTATACAAGCCTGCACGGCATCAGCGTGTGACAGTTCGATACTCACTCTCCGGAGTGAAAATTACACAATTTCTGAAAAAAAAAATAACAATGTTAATTATTAAAAATTTATTAATTTTGCACATGCCTTGGTTATATGAGATGGCTGGAAATGACTTCCCTCTGTTTTTACACATTCCACGCATCTTCAGAAAACTGGAATGATGTGAAGTACGGTATTCAATTTTATTAAACAGAATGTGATTAAACACAATGAGAGTTGTCATTCAATCTATGTTAATTTTAAACAAAATTTGAAACCTTATCATTTATTCATTCTGCTCATGGGCAGGTCTTTCACTGCAAACCCAGCATTCTCCAATATTTCCTATTTTCTGCTTTCCTCTTACTCTCCGTGTACGATCCATTTATCTTAATCTTTTCTATCATTTGTGTCTTCTGCCCGAACTTTTCTACCGTTCACCATTCCTTCCGACGCATCCTTCAGTAGGCAGTTTCTTCTGATGATGAGAATGTTGATTGGTTGTTTATAACGAGGTTATGATGCTCCTAGTTAATTTGTTCAGTGACGATGAGCACTGCCTGCTGGATCGCATCCTATGACTGCTTACACTGCCTGCTCAATAATGCTTATGTGCGAGTAGCCGCTAGGTGGCAGGTAGTACACACTCTAAGAGATAATGCTAATGGCGGTGTGCGCTATCTGCCACCTAGCGGCGAAGTAACTTTGATTGAACAGACAGTTTACGCAGCCATAGGATGCGATTCAGCAGGCAGTGAGATGAGCTGTCACTGCCTTCTATATATTCCCCATAGTAACCAGGAACAATTGCGAATCACTTATGACAATTTGCAGACATTGCGAATCAGATGATGCAGGATGTTAAATTTTGAGGGATTGTCTGGCTCGATTCGAGAAAATACGTCCTTTTTGAGGTGATTCGTGGCCATTAATGAAATTTGGATCCATTACTACATACCAGAGAGAAAGCAACAATCAAAAGAAAGGAAACAGTGATTCTCTGCCTCGAAAGAAAGAAAAAGCTGTTGAATCAGCTGGGAAAGACATGGCGTGGTAAGAATAAACATGAGTATATAGTATATACTGGACTTTTTTTAGTATATACTCTTGTTAGTAAGAATAAAAACATTTGAGTACCTACTCATTTTGGTTACATACTCATAACATGGAAGCATAGTAGAATATACTCAAGTGTATATCTTGGACAGAATATATACTCATGCTTGATAAGAATAAAAGCTAGTATATTCTCATATTTATAAGTTCGTTCTCATGTTATTCTGAGTATGGTTTGTAGCAGGCTCAATTCTGAGTATTTGTTGATTTGTGTTCAGTTTAAAGTTGAATAAAAAAAAAATGGCAGAATTTATGAACGATGTAGTACCTCATGGAAAAATATAGAAAAAGAAGTGAACTTCAGAAGCCTTTAACGCTTCACAAAAGTGAATGTGAAAAAGGTTAAACACGTATTTGTTATTCATAAAAACATAACCTATAAGAATATGAATGGATATCAGATTATAGGTTAGATTGTATTGTTAGATATAATTAACAATTACAGTTTATTTTGTAAAATTTTAATTGCAAAATGCAATTACTTGTAATTTTAAAATATATATATATATATATAACTATAATAAAAATAGAATTAGCATAACTGGAATTCTAGAAATGGATTGTAATCTCTATCCAACTCCCGTAATGACGATTTCTCAGTACTATTTTCTTGTTTTCTATTTATTAATTTACTCACCTATTTGATTTAATTAATTCATGTTTTTTATTTATTCATTTACTCATTTATTTGTTAATTTAATTAAATTAATTAATTATTTGTTTATTTATTTACTTATTTATTTATAAAAAGCAAAACACAAACCACTACAGCATGCGGATAACATGTGAAAGTCTATAAAAAAACTGAGCATCACGGTGCAATGTGGTCAAAGAGGATAGGTAATATGAGTATATACTAACTTTTAAACGATCAAGAAGGCTGTAGAGATGAGTATATATTCACGTTAGGTAGAATGTCTTTATTCTTACGAATATGAGTATGTTCTAGTGGTTACGAGTATCTAATCACAGGAAGTGCTCATACCCAAAAGTATAAACCTTGAGAAAGTACTTAAGCTTTATTCTTACTACCCATGGCGTCTGTCTACTGAGATTCTAAGGGAATGATCATGATTAACTCTATAGCAAGGAGGGAACAATAATCGAATAATATTATTCAAATCTCCTGCAGCAACTGAAAGAGAAAATTTGAGAGAAGAGGTCGGATAGGGCGAGTAGAAAGTGTTGTTTCATCATCACAACACACGTGCTCACGTCTGGTTGCTAAACTACAACAACGGTTCGAATTGTTGCCGCATTCCCCGCCTGCTGACTCACCAGATCGCATTCTCAGACTTCTTTCTTTTCCCAAAACTCAAAACTCACTTGGCTGGGAAAAATTCTCATCAAATGAAGATGTTATCGCAGCAGTTAATGGCGTTTTGCAGACCTCGAGGAATCTGTGTACAGAGTGTTACAGATAGGCTACATACTGATTAGTAAGATGGATTGCCTAAAGTAATAGGTCAGCTGGTACTGGTGGCACTGCTGGGTGGTACTTAAAATATGAAATAGAAATATAATAGTACATTATGCAACGAGCCTATAATGGTAGTAATTAAGACGCGAGTATGTTTATGAAACGAGCGCAAGCGAGTTTCATAATTTTCATACGAACGTCTTAATTACCATTATAGGCAAGTTTCATACGACTTTTTATGCTCGACCATATTTCTAACTTGAAATTATTCATAAGTATTCATATTATTCTTATCTGACTGGGGAGCGGAAGTGACCTTGTGCAATATCTCGTAAATTGTGAGATGTGCGCAGACGCAAAAGTATTGATTTTTTTCCGAGGAACAAATGTCATTGACTTTGATATAATCTAGAGAGTAAAATGAACATTAATCTTGATATAACCTTGAAATTGAATTAGACATTGAAAAACGAGATGACAAATTGAATTTATTTGAATATTATTTACAATTAACGCTAATTATTATAGTAACAGAACATAACCTTCTGCGACAGTATTGGATTTCCAGCCTCCGTGACGTTTCGCTAGTTGTCTTTCGATTGCATATCCGAGAATAATCGATACTTGCGCTTTCATCTTGCTACAATGGTGCTTACTGATTGGTGGAAAACCTGAACTTTAATGAATAGGTGTATAATTACTACATTTCGGCATGGTCGAGCATAAATTATCATAAAATATAAAATATATATAGCTATTTTCAAAGTTTCAAACACTGAAAAAATAAGTAAAATGATTTCCATAATACGTGTTTGATTATAAAATGATGTCAATAATGTGTGTTTGAATATTTCGGTTGTTGGCCAAGTGCACCAAACCTCCTTAGTGTTAATTCAGTAATATTCACTAAAACAAAGTATAATCGTAATAACAGGGGATTACATTTTAATAAGGAACTATACTTTATACAGGATGTAAGGGGCATAAGTGCCATTATTTTAACTGATGATTATTTATGTCATAAGGAACAAAAAATTGCTCAAATTTTTTTTTTTTGTAATTGCAATATTTAACTAATTATTAAAGTTTACAATATTATACGTTTGGCAACGTTTTTGGATGGGAAGGTGAGGGTTTATAGGTACACAGTACAGCTCAAGCGGGTACAGATATATCGGTACAAAACAGATGCTCTGTTCCAATGCAGGGGCGGACCAGGACAGCTATTGTTGACATAAAACGCGCAGCAAATACGAACTTTCAATCTCGTTAATAGAACACTACGACAAATTTCCATTTTATTTAACAATATTGCTCCATTTTTTATTGTACGTTTAAAAATAAAACGGTTTACCGCACAAAATCACATGGACGTTTTTTTCTAATGCTTCCGTAAAGCAATATCATTTTTAAAGAAACTTAAAGTTTGCAGTTTGTATATTTTAGGACATGACACTTGACGAAAAATCATTTCTTACAGATAAACAATTCGTAAGTGATTGTCTAAGTTGTTTGTTTTCATATTAATACGAACTCGTTAAACTACATTTGAAAATTGTAGGCCTGCATAGCTATTTGTATCAGATTTTCCACGTGTCCTCCGTCTTTGGACGTCTACGACTTTCGAATCCCAGTTTCTAATAATCGCTGAGAAACTGCTACAAAAGTTCGCGGATTAGATAATCTTCTTTGAGGAAAACATTGACGGTACATCCTTCTTGCCACACTTGAATTACGACGACTTTCCCATAAATTACACTGAACTCAAAAAAAAAAAAAAAAAAAAAAAAAAACTTTCTGTCTGCTACTGAGGAAATGTCAAGTGTTTTATACTGAAAATGATGCGCTGATTCCAGACCAGTAATCAGATTTATCACAGCACGTCAGGGTTTTAGCTATGGGACTGTAACATTAATTATAAATGTTACTATTTAGTACATACCGTGAAGTCAGAGATATAAATTGAGCTTAGTTTATATATTCTTCGTGAATTGTTGTATTATATTTCAAATACATTTATAAGAAGATATGTACACTTACAATATGTAGTAAGCACTAAAAACTTTGTTAAAAATGCTTGAAACCTTTGCTTTTCCGCATGTGGTTGATCGCTGCAGAAATCACCCATCATTCTCGAACCGTATTGACCCTGGTACCTTGATTCCATCGTTGATATGTTCTGATGGAACCTCTCACCATGTTCGTCACTTACAGCGCCGAGATTTGGCGGAAAAAAAAGTTAAGGTGTGAATGAAGAAAGTGCATTTTTAAAGACATGCAACAACCTAGATTCTGAAATGCTCTAAGCATGTTATATATTAGCTCAGCATAATTATCACCTCGATAATTTCCTAAAAACCCAGTTGACATTAGTACAAATGTGGGCCAAGCTTCGGGTTCAAGAGCACTCAGTTTTGAGCTGAACGAGTGTCACACATCATAATTAAAAATTAAAAATGTTATTATTTTAAAATTGTGACATGACAGAAAAAACGGATTTCAGATTTGTAATCAGCACATTCAAATTAGGGTCGGTAACTTACACTTGTTTTTGTTCAGTAGAAAAGTCACAATAAAATAAATAAAATGGATGTAAATGTATTAAAATGTAAGAATTAAAAATTAAAACTTATTATTTTAAAATTGTGACGTGAGAGAAAAAAACGGACTTCAGATCTGTAACCAGCACGATCAAATTAGGGTCGGTACACTTGTTTTTGTTCTGTAGCAAAATCACAATAAAATAAATAAAATAGATGTAAATGCATTAAAATGTAAGAATTAAAAATTAAAACTTATTATTTTAAAATTGTGACGTGAGAGAAAAAAACGGACTTCAGATCTGTAACCAGCACGATCAAATTAGGGTCGGTAACTTGTTTTTGTTCAGTAGCAAAATCACAATAAAATAAATAAAATGGATGTAAATGCATTAAAATGTAAGAATTAAAAATTAAAACTTATTATTTTAAAATTGTGACGTGAGAAAAAAACGGACTTCAGATCTGTAACCAGCACGATCAAATTAGGGTCGGTACACTTGTTTTTGTTCAGTAGCAAAATCATAATAAAATAAATAAAATGGATGTAAATGCATTAAAATGTAAGAATTAAAAATTAAAACTTATTATTTTAAAATTGTGACGTGAGAGAAAAAACGGACTTCAGATCTGTAACCAGCACGATCAAATTAAAATCAGTACACTTGTTTTTGTTCAGTAGCAAAATCATAATAAAATAAATAAAATGGGTGTAAATGTATTAAAATGTAAAATTAAAAATTAAAACTTGTTATTTTAAAATTGTGACGTGACAGAAAAAAACAGACTTCAGATCTGAACCAGCACGTTCAAATTAGGGTCAGTACACTTGTTTTTGTTCAGTAGCAAAATCATAATAAAATAAATAAAATGGGTGTAAATGTATTAAAATGTAAGAATTAAAAATTAAAACTTGTTATTTTAAAATTGTGACGTGACAGAAAAAAACGGACTTCAGATCTGTAACCAGCACGATCAAATTAGGGTCAGTACACTTGTTTTTGTTCAGTAGCAAAATCACAATAAAATAAATAAAATGGGTGTAAATGTATTAAAATGTAAGAATTAAAAATTAAAACTTGTTATTTTAAAATTGTGACGTGACAGAAAAAAAACGGACTTCAGATCTGTAACCAGCACGATCAAATTAGGGTCAGTACACTTGTTTTTGTTCAGTAGCAAAATCACAATAAAATAAAAAAAATGGATGTAAATGTATTAAAATGTAAGAATTAAAAATTAAAACTTATTATTTTAAAATTGTGACGTGATAGAAAAAAATTAGAGTTTATAAAATAGTTATATTACCGGTTGTTCTTTATGGTTGTAAAACTTGGACTCTCACTTTGAGAGAGGAACATAGGTTAAAGGTGTTTGAGAATAAGGTGCTTAGGAAAATATTTGGGACTAAGAGGGATGAAGTTACAGGAGAATGGAGAAAGTTACACAACACAGAACTGCACTCATTGTATTCTTCACCTGATATAATTAGGAACATTAAATCCAGACGTTTGAGATGGGCAGGGCATGTAGCACGTATGGGCGAATCCAGAAATGCATATAAAGTGTTAGTTGGAAGGCCAGAGGGGAAACTTGCTAAACCTAAATCAAGAAGTACCTTGTCAGAGCACAACCTAACATGCAGTCTTAATTATATACTGTCCAGTCATTATGTCCCAGTATTGATAAATTACTTAAAGAAAAAAGAAACAAAAAATGCAGAAAAAGTCAACATAATTAATCGTTCTGTGCCTTCTTCCAAATTACAGAGAAAAGAAAATGTAGTTTGTATTATTTTTTCATAAAATACAGCAAAGGTTTCATTATATCTAATCATTTTATACACGTTGTGTGTTTGCAGTTATTATAAATAAAGGATATCTTGACGTACAAATGAACATGCATAATAAAAACTTGTATTATTTTACTATATATTTGTTTCGCCAAATTAACTGAAATGAAATACTACGTGTCCAGGAAAGTGTCCAGCATATGAGACTGTCTTTGCCATAGATTGATTTTCGCATAATAGAGCAGAAATTGAATTATTTATAATCAGTACACAAGATGTGCAATTGAGTTAACATTACCATTGGGATATCCATGCATTAAACTCTGTTATGAACGCAGAACACTTTTATTTGTCGCCTAAATCACTGCTACCTGCACGCCAAACACCCTCTCCACCCCCCTGCAAATTGCTGTCCACATTTCACAGACCCTGCACGGGCGTTGAATGCGAGACGGCAGAGCGGAGACAGGTGACGTTACAGAGCTGTATCCTGTCCTGAGAACAAACCGTCCACGTTCAGGTACCGACCGGCACGGTGAAACATTCTGCTCGCCAATCCCAGACGGTCCGTGGCGTTGACGGTCCGGGACGTTGCCTGTAGGCACCATACAATATTTTGACGTAACGTTACCGGTCCGTGACGTGACGTTGACGTTGACGTTCCGTATAATGTGAATCGTCCTTTTCCAAAGCATCTACTACAGCGGTTCTCAGCCTTTTCCAGTAACGTACGTACCACTATTTTAAATTTAGGACGTTAGCTGTACGACTATTTTATTTCATCAGGCAAAACTAATCATCGCAAGTTTTTGTCTGATAAATATCGGCATTGTTTGGGAGCGCACTTCTCTACCCTTGACGGCGCCGGCAAACTGACGGCACTCGCCATTGGATGTGACGGTGAAGTTGCCCGACCATGACGTTGAAGTTCCGTTTCTGTTTAATGTGACGGTGAAGTTGCCCGACCATGACGTTGACGTTCCTTTTCTGTTTAATGTGACGGTGAAGTTGCCCGACCATGACGTTGAAGTTCCGTTTCTGTTTAATGTGACGGTGAAGTTGCCCGACCATGACGTTGACGTTCCGTTTCTGTTTAATGTGCGTCTAAACCCCTGATGAGTCGGCAACTTCTCTGCTTCACGTGTGTAGCGTGACGATATACTCTACAGGCGAAAGCTGCAGATTCATGCTGCATCGTGCAGGGGATTTGTTGCTATGACTTCATTCGCTGCAGAGCTCTGGTATCCGACCAGTTGGTGGCTTTTGTAGATTGTGATTGTTGGTTTGTGATTTAATGGAGCTAGAGCGATATAGTATGGACGAGTTGATGGACAGGCTGTTAGCGTATGAACAAGTAGACGAAATCAGAGACAAGCAGTTGCCTTTATCTGGCACATTATTTATTTATTTATTTATTTATTTATTTATTTATTTATTTATTTATTTATTTATTTATTTATTTAACCTGGTAGAGATAAGGCCATCAGGCCTTCTCTTCCCCTCTACCAGGGGATTACAACTACAATATTAAGAATACAATTACAATTATAATTACAATTAATATTAAATTTACAAATACAATAAAAATCAAAGTACTAAAAGATGAAGTGATTAATAAAAGCTAGACAGTTTTATTGTTAAAGTTAAGAAGAGAGAAGCATTTCTTTTATTGATTAAGTAAAAATTAAACCTACTCTACGCTAGGAGAAAGTCCACAAACATTTGGGGAAAACGCGGAAATTCTAGTTGAAGCAAGTAAAGCGATAGGGTTGGAAGTAAATCCCGAAAAGACTAATTATATGATTATGTCTCGTGACCAGAATATTGTACGAAATGGAACTATAAAAATTGGAGATTTATCTTTCGAAGAGGTGGAAAAATTCAAATATCTTGGAGCAACAGTAACAAATATAAATGACACTCGGGAGGAAATTAAACACAGAATAAATATGGGAAATGCTTGTTATTATTCGGTTGAGAAGCTTTTGTCATCCAGTCTTCTGTCAAGAAATCTGAAAGTTAGGATTTATAAAACAGTTATATTACCGGTTGTTCTATATGGTTGTGAAACTTGGACTCTCACTTTGAGAGAGGAACAGAGATTAAGGGTGTTTGAGAATAAGGTTCTTAGGAAAATATTTGGGGCTAAGAGGGATGAAGTTACAGGAGAATGGAGAAAGTTACACAACGCAGAGCTGCACGCATTGTATTCTTCACCTGACATAATTAGGAACATAAAAACCAGACGTTTGAGATGGGCAGGACATGTAGCACGTATGGGCGAATCCAGAAATGCATATAGAGTGTTAGTTGGGAGGCCGGAGGGAAAAAGACCTTTGGGGAGGCCGAGACGTAGGTGGGAAGATAATATTAAAATGGATTTGAGGGAGGTGGGATATGATGGCAGACTGGATTAATCTTGCTCAGGATAGGGACCAATGGCGGGCTTATGTGAGGGCGGCAATGAACCTCCGGGTTCCTTAAAAGCCAGTAAGTAAGTAAGTACTCTACGCAGTAAGAAAATGCTTCATAAGTTCGCTTTTGAACGGTACTAAATTCCGACAGTCTCTGATGTCACTGGGTAGGGTATTCCACAAGCGCGAGAGCGAAATTGTGTATGATGATGAATACGATGATGTCTTATGTGTTGGTATGGCTAGTATGCGGCTATTTTGCGTGCGTGTGAAGAGATTATGATATGATGACAGGTAACTGAAACGGGAGGCAAGGTAGGTAGGTGTAGAGGTGTGAAGGACTTGGAAAAGGAGAACAAGGGAATGAAAATTTCTACGTTCGTAAACCCGTAGCCAGTTTAGAGTTTGGAAGGATGGGGTAATGTGGTCAGCGCGACGGACATCGCAGACGAAGCGAACACAAGAATTATGAACACGTTGTAATCTTTGCGACTGGTTGACATTGAGGTCAGTCAGTAGAGAATCACAATAATCGAAGTGGGGCATTACTAGTGTTTCCACTAGTATTTTCTTGAGTGATAGCGGGAGGAATTTTCGAATTCTGTTTAAGGAATGTAGTATGGAAAGCACTTTTTTGATAATATAGGTTTTATTGTATGTAAGGTGATTCACCTTCCATGTTTACCAAATAGGTGACCAAGGAAAAGGTGACAAAAAGGTCGAAATGACAAAGAACGCTGGTGAGAAAAAAGTCGCGGTGACCAGAAAACCGGGGACTTAAAAACCAGTGACGAGTTGGTACAATGACTAGGGTTCTGGTGACGAGAAAACCGGGGACTTAAAAAGCAGTGACGAGTTGGTACAATGACTAGGGTTGCGGTGACGAGAAAACCGGGGACTTAAAAAGCAGTGACGAGTTGCTATAATGACTAGGGTTGCGGTGACGAGAAAACCTGGGACTTAAAAAGCAGTGACGAGTTGGTAGAATGACTAGGGTTGCGGTGACGAGAAAACCGGCGACTTAAAAAGCAGTGACGAGTTGGTACAATGACTAGGGTTCCGGTGACGAGAAAGGCGGGGACTTAAAAAGCAGTGACGAGTTGGTACAATGACTAGAGTTGCGGTGACGAGAAAACCGGGACTTAAAAAGCAGTAACGAGTTGGTACAATGACTAGGGTTGCGGTGATGAGAAAACTGGGGAATTAAAAAGCAGTGACGAGTTGGTACAATGACTAGGGTTCCGGTGACGAGAAAACCTGGGACTTAAAAAGCAGTGACGTGTTGGTACAATGACTAGGGTTCTGGTGACTAGAAAACCAGGGATTTAAAAAGCAGTGACGAGTTGGTACAATGACTAGGATTGCGGTGACGAGAAAACCTGGGACTTAAAAAGCAGTGACGTGTTGGTACAATGACTAGGGTTCTGGTGACTAGAAAACCGGGGATTTAAAAAGCAGTGATGAGTTGGTACAATGACTAGGATTGCGGTGACGAGAAAACCGGGACTTAAAAAGCAGTGACGCGTTGGTACAATGGCTAGGGTTCTGGTGACTAGAAAACCGGGGATTTAAAAGCAGTGACTGGTTGGTACAATGACTAGGGTTCCGGTGACGAGAAAACCTGGGACTTAAAAAGCAGTGACGTGTTGGTACAATGACTAGGGTTCTGGCGACTAGAAAACCGGGGATTTAAAAAGCAGTGACGAGTTGGTACAATGACTAGGATTGCGGTGACGAGAAAACCGGGACTTAAAAAGCAGTGACGCATTGGTACAATGACTAGGGTTCCGGTGACGAGAAGTCGGGATTCCATTTGAAAGATAAAGTATATTATCATTATTCCTGATAAAATAATTCGGACTGGGTATTACAGAAATTGTAATAAAGCGTTTTTTGCATCCTGAAATTTGAATTTATTACGAAGGGGGTGGACATAACCTAATTCAAAATATGACGTCATGTGGCAAACAGCTTGTACTCTGCCACACACTTTTGTGACTAATAACTTTTTAATAATACTGTGCAACTGTTGTACATTATTTTGTGAACTAGAAAGTTACAGAACTTTTACAAATAACTAATAATGTATTAGACC
This sequence comes from Periplaneta americana, assembly GCA_025594305.2. Taxonomy (NCBI): domain Eukaryota; kingdom Metazoa; phylum Arthropoda; class Insecta; order Blattodea; family Blattidae; genus Periplaneta; species Periplaneta americana. Next base: position 64,005,594 of record JAJSOF020000038.1, on the reverse strand, counting down.
ATACTTCTGTGGAATAGGGCCCAGATGGTCGGATGTATCATGAATACTCTTCAAGCCTGACGGGGTAATAACACTCACAATCTTACAGTTTTCTTTTTGAGGAGGCTGTTACATTGGCTCAATCTGCAGATGTAGAAATAAATGTAGGGTAAGGCTGCCTATATCGCACCACTTCAGCATTTATAATTTTTATTGAACAATACAGTTTTTATTTTCTGCATTCCTTTAAGATATACATTCCCAGAACATTTACCTTTGATGTAAAAAAGAATCCTTGAATTTGATTTAATATTTTTGAAGTAGAATGACATTTTCAAAACACTTTCAGTGGTGCCATTTAGGCAACTAGTTTCCTAAATAGCACCTGCGGTTTCTTAAATCGCACCTCTTTATCTGCAGGGAACAGGATGAAGGAAAGCTTTTAATATTGAACATATTGAACAGTATTTAATATGAATAATGTAATAAATGCAAATTACAAGTTTATTGAAATTAATGAAAGAGAGTAACGCATCTTCAAATGAAATTGAAAAAATAGAGCATAAATTACCTAACATTCAAACTTCCTGAATGCATTTTTTATTGTTACACATTTGCCATGTGCTTCACCAGGCAGTTCAAACTGTAAACTGCGTCACCTTTTCTCCACGATTATCTTGAAGCCACCTAAGAACTGCTTCATGATTTAGCTGTCTGAAATGGTTTGAAGATAGAAACATCTAAAGGCTGGGCCTCTGAATATTATGACGAGGAAGCTGAGATAGGAGCACATCATTTTCCCGAGATAATCTAGCTTCTAAATTTTTGGAATGGTTCGTTTAGGTGGACATACAGAAGCAGCACTTTTTTCTATGGCAGGTTTGAATGGAAATAAAATGTTTGAGCTATTCGACAAATAGTTCACTGTTGATGTAACCTGAATCAGAGCAAAGAAATAACGATCCTGGAAGAACATCAGCTGATAATATAGGATGCACTGTTTGACGTTTAAAAATTTTCATAGGTGGCACAAAATATGGTGCGCTTGTACAATACACACTTGTTGTATTAACGCCCTTTTCACCACTTGATATTGCACCCATCTGATGCATTCCTCGTTCAGCTAAAAATTTTGGGCCTTCTTTTGTACGGCTAGAATTGCTACAGTTGTTCATATTGTACCGGTACGAATTAGGCACCTACAAAGTGGTGCGAATTAAGAAACTACGTCATAAGTTATCATTTCCTTCATTCTAGCCTATAATCATCACATGTTCGAAAATCGTACTAAGTTAAATGTTCTTTAATATTTCTTTTAACCAATAACATCTTAAGATTATGGATTTCTTTGCATATAAATCCGTTATTTAGTTACAAAATGTTAGCTAAATATACATCCACCTGAGCGATTATATTAAATACTCTACCACCACGTTGCTAGCACAAAGAAGTGGCAGAAATCAAGTGACATGGTGAAAGTTCATATGGTAGATTGTAACAATACCACTAGATGCTACACTACTACAGTAACTTGTTTTAAACTAGCAGTGATGCCATTTAGGAAGCGGTGCGATTTATGCTACTCTACCCTACTTCGATTTGCATCCAGACAATCAATCGCAATAATGTCCGCCTAAGTCTCCTAAAGACTATTACCGCCTCGATGTAGACCTATTGCTTCCTTTCCTTGATCACCTTCTCAGCGTCTTCTCAGTAGGATTTCCACCTGATAGGCACAGTCTAGTAATTAAACTCCAATCCTTGATTCCTATCTTTTTACACGATCCTGATAAACATACCGATGCCATCTTACAAGCTGCAACTGTTTATGAACAGGATTTGCCAGGAACTATTCCAGAACTTAGAGGAGAGCTACACTTTGTGGTTTCAATTTTGGAAGGAAAAAACGAACACTGCTATAGAAGTTTTGGTGCATACTAGAAATAATTTTTATCCCCATATAAGAGAGCTGGTCACCATATTGTGTGTCACGCCAGTGACAACTTGCACGGCGGGATGGTCATTCTCCACACTGAGACGTGTGAAAACCTACCTCAGTTCGACGATGAACCAGGACGGACTGAATGGTTTGGTATTGCTCAACATTCATCGTAACATTGTCGTAAGCACTGTTGACGCCATAGAACTTTACGCAAGAAAACATCCCAGAAGACGTCGGCTTCGTTAAACTGTAAGTAACATTTAATTGATTTTCCATTCCAGTCCCCATCTCGGAACTAATTGAAGACTTAGGACCTAAAAAAGTGGCAATATTGTAATGATTTATTTATTTGTCTTTAATTCCATTGTTCTGTGTTATGGGTATAATATCTACTGTATATATATATATATATATATATATATATATATATATATATATATTTGAACTGGTAATGGAAATTAGGGAAAACGGCTGAACGGATTTTAATAAATGATCCCTCATTTTGAAGCTTGGAACTCTAAAGTTTTTCAGAGAAATAGTTTTCAATGAAATGCCAATTTTTCAACATAATTTTCCTATTTTCCAAAATCCATCTGTCGTCAGTTTTGAGAACTAGCTAATTGCATTTCAGAATAAAACAAAACACACGCTACAGTAAACAATATTACACGAAGGCCATGATCTGCAAGAATGCTGACATATTTAGAGCTCAAATTAAATTAAAAACTTAACTTACTAAAAATAATTTACAGGTTCGATTCTGTGGTGTGTAATTTTCTGGGTACAGCTGTGTATTGGATATTAAAAACTACAAAACTTGAGGTGGTTTGATGACATTATTACCATTAGAAATGAAATATTATTGTAGTTAATGCCATGATGTGACTATTTTTCATTAATTAGTAGTAATTTGTACCCAACAAACTTTTATTGTAAATGATTTCCTATGTTTTCGTATCCTTTATCTTAATGTTTTCTTTTTCCTTTCAAATTGTCACACAATTGGTTTTAATGATTATTCTTTATGAATTGATTAGTAGGCCGATCTATTCGAACCCTTATTTAGGGCGGCTTTTTTTTGTAAATTTTGTAAAAAATTAAAATATTAATGCTATATTGATGATATGAAAGTGAAAAGTTTTGGGGTTATATAAGTATATGTAAAGAATAACTTAAATTAGATTTTGATTTCTATATTTTACTGAGTGGCGGCTATATAGTATATGTAGTATATGTTACTGAAAGCTATAAAACTTACGTAAGATAATAATATTATTAAAAATCAAATATTTTTATAGTTATTAATCAAGTGGGGTTGGGTCTTTTTCATATATTTAATGGCGGTGTGGTGTAGATATTTATATGCGTGGTTCTCTTCAGTATTGGCTCGAGAGAGAGTGTCTTTCATTATTATGGAAGCAAATAACTTTCAGAATGTCTGGTATTCTTCATTGAAAATAAATCTGAAAAATGTTTATTTGAACGTCTAATGAACTTAGTTTGCAGCATTTGCTGCACAAGCCACTACTGTATTCACATTTTAATAATAATAATAATAATAATAATAATAATAATAATAATAATAATAATAATTTATTTCCTTTTGATTATAAATATGACGTATGAAATTAGTACACCCGAAGGAACAAAGCTCGTAGGCTACTCGGGTGCAGTTCAGTTGTAACACTTATATAATAAGTACAAATAAATACCAACACATATTACAGTGCATACAAAGTGAATTAGATACAATACAAGGGTAATAATCAAAGGTACAATATAATATATAAAATACAGTATAAAATAATAATAGAATAAATGCGCACAACTCGTGCATAAGGTAATTAAATTACATAAGATACATAAGATTTCAGTTCTCGCACATTGAACTTAGCACTCAGATTGTTTGTTCTCGGTGTTCTACCAGGGATTTCCCTCTAATTGTTCACATTGTTCATTATTCACGAAATTCTACCAGGGATTTCCCTCTAATTGTTCGCATTGTTCATTATTCACGAAATTCTACCAGGGATTTCACTCTAATTGTTCGCATTGTTCATTATTCACATAATTCTACCAGGGATTTCACTCTAATTGTTCACATTGTCGATTATTCACAAAATTCTACCAGGGATTTCACTCTAATTGTTCACATTGTTCATTATTCACATAATTGTTTCCCTCCAATTGTTCACATTGTCGATTATTCATTCTACCATTTCCCTCTAATTGTTCACATTGTCGATTATTCAGGGATTTCACTCTAATTGTTCATTATTCACATAATTCTACCATGGATTTCCCTCTTATTGTTCGCATTATTCATTATTCACAAAATTCTACCAGGGATTTCACTCTTATTGTTGTTCACAAAATTCTACCAGTTCATTATTCGATTATTCACAAAATTCTACCAGGGATTTCCCTCTAATTGTTCACATTGTCGATTATTCACAAAATTCTACCAGGGATTTTTAATTGTTCATTGTCGATTATTCACAAAATTCTACCAGGTTTCATACGGTTCATAAAAAATTCTACCAGGGATTTCACTAAAATTGTCGAATTCATTCTAAAACTCTAATTGTTCGCATTGTTCGTTTCACTTGTTTTTTGCAGGTGGTATACGGTATAAAAGTAAAATAGAATATAAAAATCCGCCGTCGTAGTTCAGTTGGTAGCACTCCTGGCTCCCCCTGCCCAACCGCAGAAACAGTCTGGCAAACCGCGGCGAATCCTCGGCCCCATCTCGCCTCACCAATTCTATCAATACCAAATAACTCAGTAGTTGACACAGCGTCGCCAAAAACCAAGCAAAAAAGCAATTAAAAAGTGAACAAGTACAACATATATGACATGTATCAACACAACACAAAGATAACGATAAAGATATTGAAGATATGATATAATATACAAAATACAATATAAAAAAGTGAGGAACGTACAATATGAATATGTGAATTACAGCCAATCACAATAACTAAATAGAATAAATAATACTTAAACAAAAAACCAAAATTCACTCGTATGTTACTTATATAGGCTATGTTTAAAGAAATTGTAATATAGATTAATAATTATAAGTTTTAATCAGTTCAGTATTTTCATTTTAAGCTCTATAAAGCGTAATAAAATAAAATTTAATTTTAATAATTATAATAATAATAATGATTTATTTTAGCTGGAATAAAATAGGATGCTGGTAAACCAAATTGACGTACATAATTTCAGTTCACAGTTATTACATTTATTCTTATCAAAGTAAGGTTCATTTTTTCAATTAATGTTAAATTTTTCTTCTAAAACAAATATATAGCTTATACACATCTAAAATCGTTTGGAGAGATAAAAATACATTCTCTATTAAAAGAGCATAAATATGGATTTACAAGCACAATAAAATTCGTTCAGGACACTAGAAAATTCGTAATTCGTACAAATAATTTATCAGCATATCAATAACAACCTCATAAAATTACTTACAAAAACACTCCCAAAAATAATATACACTTAAAAAAATTATTTGATTAACAATATTTTCACCGTTACAATTACACATATATAAAAACTAAATAAAAACATTTACATAGAGATAAAAAATTTTACAGGAGAAAAAGTTCGTCCAAAGGGCTGGACTCTGGAAGAGTACCAAAACGCTCATTGCATTTCCGCGTTGAATAGCAATACTTAAGCGTTGACGCAAATAAGTAGTGCAACGGCGATCACCAGTAATGGAGATCAAAATTTGGCCGATTTGAGATACCAAAACTTTAGCGTCATTACTCCAAGGACCGAAGGTCTCCACAGCAAATGGACAAAGATATAATTGTCTAAAAGATGAGCATATTTATTGACTTTCTTCTTCACGGCTAATTCAGCAGCAGATGCTGCGCGTCTGGAGGTATTCGGCAAGTGAGATGAAGTATTTTATTATTCAATAATTTCAAATCCGGGTTTGACTTAATAAAATTATTATACAGTCTTGGGCGAAAATCTGAGCTGCCTGGGTCTTGCATTTTGGCTCAATTAGAGGGCATGAAATCCTAATTCTTCTTGTATTATATCCATGATCGTCCGATATAAATGATTATGACGTTCATGGAAATAATTTAGCTAGGTATATGCATAAATTTGTTTGATGTCCAATACATCGAATTCTTTATATGCGAGATGTGTTCGGTAATCAAGCTTCCTTTTCAAACATATATATATATATATATATATATATATATATATATATATATATATATATATATATATATATATATATTGTATTAGATTCCTTTCAGTTATAAGCCTTTTTCTCTGCGGTAGTTTTGTAAACATATAGGCTATATGTTTCTTTTTCCTTCCTTTCCCCTTTTTGTTCTCTTTATCAGCCAATGAATTTATTATCATAGCCTTTTTATCGTGAATTTTATTTAATTTTCATATTTTTTTCTTTTTTATTATTATTTTATTACATTCCATTTTGATATATTCTTCCTTACGTTTTTCCATATTAACTATTTGTACTAAATGAGTTGCTTTCACTATATTCCAATGTGTTTTACTTTATTTTTTTCTATTATGGTATTATTTTCATGTTGTTTAGTGTCGATTTTATTATGCTATTATTATTTTTTGTAATATGTTAGTATTCTCTTCTTTAACTTCTTGTTAAATTTTAACTGCTTATATACTTTGTGACCTGGTAGAGTGTAAGAGAAGGCCCTATGGCCTTAACTCTGCCAGTATAAATAAAGAATTATTATTATTATTATTATTATTATTATTATTATTATTATTATTATTATTATTATTATTATTATTATTATTATTATCATTAATGGGAGAAGTGCAGATTGTGTGATTCCGTCACATCCTATTATCCCATATTGTATAACCGATTGAACTAAAGCTAGAAATATTGTTCTCAGTGAATTAACTGTCATGAATTATCGCAAGTGTACAAATTTGTATGTAGTTACGGAGTTTGGGGCATAAATCATTAACATGATTGTTCCAACGTAGATTTTGATCAATAATAATGCCTAAATACTTTACTTGGTTCGGTAGGTTTAACTTAGGACAAATACAGAAGTTTGACTTAGAACATTTGTGACTATCATGAACAAATATAATGTAATTCTTATTAACCGTGGCAAGTCCTGTTACATGGAGGGACTCGTATACCTACTTCGTTTTTCTATATTGAGCGAGAGTAGATTTGCGTCTAACCATTTTTAAATTTTATTTATTCCTGCTCTGGCAGTCTTGAATTATTAGTCCCTCCCTAACTATTATTAAATTCTAGATCCGCGCCTATTCAAAAACATTACACCTACTTAATTATTTCGAAAAAAAAGGTATTTTGTAGTTTTTTTCCTCGTATGTGAGGTCTTATAATGAATAATCACAACATTTTCAAGTCTACTTAAATAGTGTAGTATGCATTTACACTGAATAACGTAATAGAACAACACCTTTCCATTCAGCACTTATTGTAATGAGTCACGCTCACAGAGACTTCAATGCACCAAAGAGAACAAACTAAATAGAAAACATTTCCAGAATTACGGCCGTCTGGGGAAAGTTATTTGAGAAGGAGAGTGCAGGCAATGGGTAGGGTACTGCAACTGTGTGTAGTCTTAAGTGCGCAGTTAAATACAGTATTATTATTATTATTATTATTATTATTATTATTATTAAAAAATTAAATTAATTTAATTAAATGAAATTAAAATAAATCGCACTAAATTAAATTACATTAAGTTTAATTAAATGAAATTACGCTAAATTAAATTAAAATAAATCGCACTAAATTAAATTCCATTAAGTTCAATAAAATGAAATTACGCTAAATGAAATCAAAATAAATCGCAATTTAATTAAATTAAATTAAGTTAAATTAAATGAAATTACGCTAAATGAAATCAAAATAAATCGCACTTAATTAAATTACATTAAGTTAAATTAAATGAAATTACGAAATCAAAATAAATCGCACTAAATGAAATCAAAATAAATCGCACTTAATTAAATTACATTAAGTTAAATTAAATGAAATTACGCTAAATGAAATCAAAATAAATCTCACTCAATTAAATTAAATTAAATTAAATTAAATTAAATTACGCTGAATGAAATCAAAATAAATCGCACTTAATTAAATTGCATTAAGTTAAATTAATGAAATTACGCTAAATGAAATCAAAATAAATCTCACTCAATTAAATTAAATTAAATTAAATTAAATTACGCTAAATGAAATCAAAATAAATCGCACTGAAATCAAAATAAATCGCACTTAATTAAATTACATTACATTAAGTTAAATTAAATGAAATTACGCTAAATGAAATCAAAATAAATCGCACTTAATTAAATTACATTAAGTTAAATTAAATGAAATTACGCTAAATGAAATCAAAATAAATCGCACTCAATTAAATTAAATTAAATTAAATTAAATTACGCTAAATGAAATCAAAATAAATCGCACTTAATTAAATTACATTAAAATTAAATTAAATTACGCTAAATGAAATCAAAATAAATCGCAAATCAAATCAAAATAAATCGCACTAATTAAATTACATTAAGTTAAAATAAATTAAATGAAATTACGCTAAATGAAATCAAAATAAATCTCACTCAATTAAATTAAATTAAATTAAATTACGCTAAATGAAATCAAAATAAATCGCACTCAATTAAATTAAATTAAATTAAATTAAATTACGCTAAATGAAATGAAAATAAATCGCACTAAATTCAATTACATTAAGTTAAATTAAATGAAATTACGCTAAATGAAATCAAAATAAATCGCACTTAATTAAATTACATTAAGTTAAATTAAATGAAATTACGCTAAATGAAATTAAAATAAATCGGACTAAATTAAATTCCATTAAGTTTAATTAAATTAGGTGAATGTTACTTATGTCCCGCCCACTATAGGAGACATAGGCCAGTTTTACACTAATCCTAAACATATGTAGTATAACTTGTTGCTTGTCCCACAATTATGAATGTAAATTTAGTTAAATAAATTTAGACAGACGTTAATGAAATAGGTTTAAATGAATTAAATTACAGTACATTAAAGTAACTGAAATTATACCAATTGAAATTATCTGAAAGTGAATTGAATTTAATTAAGATAAATAAAATAAAATTTTATATTAAACAAAATGACATTAAATTGAGACAAATTGAATAAAATTACTTTAAATTGAATTAAATTAAGCAAAATTAAATTAAACTAATTCACTTTGTTGTTGTTTAGTCAACTGTCCCAAGACAGTTCTGAACGTCACAAGTGACACCAACAGGGCACCACTAATGAAGCAACTTGGCCAGGAGATATTGGGATAGGGTGACCAGTTCCTTTCCCCCTCCATTGCATATATCGCCGATTAGCTACATATTACAATAATCAGACTTCAGATGCTCTTCCTCTGACACATATCGTCAAGTGAGATGTACTGCCTGATAACAGATGTACATATCAGCCAGAACCTCAATCAGAGGATTATATTAACTACATATATTGAAGTTAATTATGATAAGCTAAATAGAATTAATTTATACTTGATTATAAAACTTTACATTACGAGAAATTAAATTAAATTGCGCAAAGTTAAATGTAATTAAATTAGACAAATTTAAATTTTACTAGATTACTCAAAATTAATCAATTTAGAATACGCAAAATTAAATTGCAATAAATTAAATTATGCTAAATTAAATTGATTTAAATTAAATTATGCTAAAATAAATTGTATTAAATTACGAAAAATTAAACTGAATTAAATTATGCTGAATGAAATTATGCTAAATATAATGAAAATAAATGACGCTAAATTAAATTATGCTAAGTTACATTAAGTTATTCCAGATAATACTACGTTAGGTTAATTTAGTCTTTTCTAAATTACAGTAAAGTAAAAACACGCGGTATCAAATTGCGCAAAATTAAATTATGCGAAACAAAATTGCATCATATTAAATTAAATTAAATTAAATTAAATTAAATTAAATTACTGAGTACTTAATCCGATCCACTTGTACCTTTCGGTGCCGAGGTAAGTTAAATTAAAATACTGTAAATTTAATTAAATTAAATTGCATTAAATTGCCCTAAGTAATCGAATTAATTAACGCTAAATTAGATTAAACTAAATTCCGCTACATTAGATAAAATTAAATTTCTATAAATTATTAAAATTGATTTGCACAAAATTAAATTAGCTCAAATTAAATTGTGCTCAATAAATTAAGTTACGAAAATTACATTTGAAGAAGTGACGCAAAATTTAATTAACCTACGCTAATGCACATTAAATAAAATTATGCTGAATTTTATTAAAGTGCCTTAAATTAAGTTAAATTAGGCTAAACAAATTGAAGTTGAACTACGCTAAAATATTATGTTTCATTGCATTACACTACGCAAGATTTAGTTATGCTACCTACATACTACCATAGCAACGATGTTTATGTTTTGATTTTCACTGTTTTAATCACAATAATATTTAATTAATATTGATAATGTCCGTCGTCCAAAAAATAGTATGCAATACACACGCATTAAATGCTTAATAGAATCTTGGGAACTGAAAAAACTCGACTTCTTCTGGATTCAGTTATAATGTACGTACCACACTTTTATCGCAATGCACTATTACGAAATTCACGAAGAGTGACGTAGAAAATTAATGAAAACACCACCTCAAAATAATAACCACGGTTTTCCACGCTGTACTTTTGAGCTTACAATCCGTCACTGCTACGCTGAGGGGAAGTTTACCCCCTCCATCTCAATTCTGAGCTTGCTGCGGTCTGCTTACTTTGGTTGGAAGTAAGTTTTCCCGAGACTGACTGACTTAGAGCATAAATGGTATAACTACATGTAAGATAGTTCAGTGTAACATGAGTATTTCTAGAAGTAAATACCTCTAGGGAACATTCAGTAATAAATAAATTGCTGAAATTTGAGCCCTGTGCTGACTTGTATATGTATTTCCTTGTATCACTGAAAACTGTGGGTATTCTTGCTACAAATCATGTTAGTAACTTCAGTCTCACGAAAAGTGCAGATACGCCATTTTTGTGCTCTGAGCTCCTGACCGATTCCCTCTCTCCAGTCTGTCCGGTGGAAACATCTGGGTTCTGCGCATTTCTGCCGGGGTATAAATTACCGGGTGTTCAAGATATTCTGGCAGTCATACAGTAGCAAGGACTGGAAGAGCACGGCGATTTTCGGTTGTCAGCAAGTGATCAAGATTCATAGTATACATGCTACGGAAGTGTTCATTAATGATTAACTACAATAGAAGTGACACAAGACCCAGATATGTGACAAGTTTATCGGTTAGTTTAGGACATTTTGAGTAACGTGTGGTTGTGCATCAAGTCAAAGTGCCCACTGGACTAACCAACAATAACAAAAACATCTGAAAAGTAAGTACATTTCAATATTGATTACATAATTTGTTCATAAATTAGAAATTAATACTTTCTTGCTCCTTTCTTATGTTTTTATTTTGTAGCCTTTCCTGTTTTTTTCTATAATTTCAATTTTATTTCACTCTGTTGATGTTTAATCTGTTTGTTTACATGCTTATTCTATCCTATTATCCCCCCTGTCCTTAATTTTAGTTTTGTGTTCCTTCCCTGTGTTTTTATTTTGTAGTCTTTCCTGTTTTTTTCTATAATTTCAATTTTATTTCACTCTGTTGATGTTTAATCTGTTTGTTTACATGCTTATTCTATCCTATTATCCCCCCTGTCCTTAATTTTAGTTTTGTGTTCCTTCCCTGTGTTTTTATTTTGTAGTCTTTCCTGTTTTTTTCTATAATTTCAATTTTATTTCACTCTGTTGATGTTTAATCTGTTTGTTTACATGCTTATTCTATCCTATTATCCCCCCTGTCCTTAATTTTAGTTTTGTGTTCCTTCCCTATGTTTTTATTTTGTAGTCTTTCCTGTTTTTTTCTATAATTTCAATTTTATTTCACTCTGTTGATGTTTAATCTGTTTGTTTACATGCTTATTCTATTCTATTATCCCCCCTGTCCTTAATTTTAGTTTTGTGTTCCTTCCCTATGTTTTTATTTTGTAGTCTTTCCTGTTTTTTTCTATAATTTCAATTTTATTTCACTCTGTTGATGTTTAATCTGTTTGTTTACATGCTTATTCTATTCTATTATCCCCCCTGTCCTTAATTTTAGTTTTGTGTTCCTTCCCTATGTTTTTATTTTGTAATCTTTCCTGTTCTCTTCTCTAATTTCAATTTTGTTTTCGTTCTGTGTGTCAATTGCTTTGTGCAATGAGGCAGTCCAGTTATTGGGAAAGTTGAAAGAGTGTCTTTCTGTATAAAAATAATTAATACAAATAACGAATTAAAAATTTTAATTAATACGTTTAATTAATATGTATGGTCAGAAGTTGTGTACTATTTTACGATATAAAAGCGAATAATTAAGATTTGCTTAAACAAGTCAACTGATTGCTCATTATAATCTGATGCAATACACTTGAAGTTGCTGAATCATACTTTTCGGTTGTGATATGATGGTTATAAACCATATTTTTTCACTTATGATTGAATGGTTATAAACCATACATTTTCGGTTGTGATATGATGGTTATAAACCATATTTTTCAGTTATGATAGAATGGATATAAACCATACTTTTCGGTTGTGATATGATGGTTATAAACCATATTTTTCAGTTATTCTAGAATGGTTATAAACCATACTTTTCGGTTGTGATATGATAGTTATTCTAGAATGGTTATAAACCATACTTTTCGCTTGTGATATGATGGTTATAAACCATATTTTTCAGTTATGATAGGATGGTTATAAACCATACTTTTCGGTTGTGATATGATGGTTATAAACCATATTTTTCAGTTATGATAGGATGGTTATAAACCATACTTTTCGGTTGTGATATGATGGTTATAGAATATCCGTTTAAAATCAGATAATTTTACTAAACAATGTTAGTTTCTTGAAAGCTCTTATATAATTTTCGTAGATACTCCAAACTTCAACAATTCTGAATATCAAATGAGATATCATAAAGTACATCATATAATAATAACAACATATTAACTGTAAGTCTAAATTATGTAAGTAGGCCTACATAAGCTAAATATGATCATTTCTTTGAGTTTGACATGTTGTCAATAATTTTATGTAATCACATTCGTTTTTCACCTGTTTACATTAGTATATTTCATGTCAGTAATTTACATTCATAATCTTTTTACATAACATAGCTGTCTATATTAGATAAAACCGGTTGATATCACACAGATTAACGATGATTTTAGTATATGATGTACATCAAAATTAGTTATTTAACTGGGTAGATTGTTTGCAATAGTCCTACTATTCGTAAACAAAAGATTCCATTTCATTGATTTAAGATTCAGATACTATTTTATTTAGATGTTATCACAACAATCATGTGGGATATTGTGATATTTTAATATACAGGCTAACTATAATGATTTAGATATTGTACTTGTAGTTTGAAGATGGCCTAAAGAAAACGTTCACTAATGTAATAGTATGTATAAGCAAATAATACAATGTAACGTGTTATTTGGCTAAAAGTTTTGTATAAATAAGTCGTACAGACTGAAATTGAACAGTGTATGATTACTCAAATTGTTGATGTCCAAAGGAACACAGCTTTAAATGACTATAAGTAGTACATACTTTAAAATTAAAGAATAAAATTACATTATTCATCTTTATGTTAAACTGTGACAATAATTACACAAAGATAATTATAAATTCAGTAACATTGAATAATAATGTCGGATAATAATATTCATTTTATTCTTCCAAATTTTACGGAACTATCTTAACCTTTAGATGATTCCATAAGTGGCATCATACACTTTACCTTCTGAGAATGCATGTAAAATGCCAAATGACTCCATTTTATCATCTTTCTTAGTTATTTTTAAGATAATGGCGCCCTGAAATAAACAAAGATAATTTCTAAATTCATGTCAAAATTGAATAATCATGTCGGATAATAATATTTATTTTATTGAGATTTTAGGGAACTATCTTAAAATAAACCAGGTTTGAGCTTTAGATAACAAAACCATTCAACAACCCTGTCGAATTCGTGTCAATTTTTAATATTTTTGGTTTTGTAATGCAGTCTGATTCTTATAAGAGTAAAATTTAATTTTCGTATACAAAAAATAACTCATACAGAACCATTTTGTATGTAGTAAATAAATATGTCTCTAAAACCGTGATTCTAATGTATAAAGCGAGTCAATATGCCTGTTTGATATTAAAAATATAAACACCCCCTACAGAAAATAGTTCTATTAAAAACATTTACCTAATTTTCTCAATGTCGGTTTTATATTAGAAGAATCATTTTCTTTCTAGGAGAAAACAACTCACAACACTTTCAATAACTCGTTAATGCTTTCTTTCATATTCTAGAATGTAACAGTGGAAATATAAATCTTACAAGTAGTGTTGGCACCGTTAATTTAAATACAGAGGCATAAAATTCTTAAGTGGTGAATAACATTTCACCTATAGATACTATAGTCACAGTCTAGTATATACAGTCGCGAAGCTCAATACGTAGTAAATATGAAAACATTAGATAGTTGCTCACCACTAGGATCGCTAATATCGCCTCATTGCAGGCAATGCAAAATAGTACCGTCACAGTCTATTGTTTATAGCACCCACAAAACTCAAGCTTCGTGACTGTATATAGTAGACTGTGATATAGTGGTTATACTAAGGTCATATATCGACATAAACCATTAATATCGATAAAATTTTAGAAAATAAGACTCAAGACAAATTGTTCATTTTACTTTAATATGACTTGTTTTCCGACCAGACAAAAGTCCGTAAAGTCTCATGAAAACTGAAGTTTTTCTTTCTAGTAGCTTATCAGAAACTATAAATTGTAAAAGAAAGTGATTTAAGCCTTTGACCATAGATCAAAGAATTATGAATATAAAAAAATAAATACAAATTTTACTTTATACCCTCAACTTTAGACCTGCTGTGGCTCTGTAAAAAATGTAATTAGGACCTGGTTCTTGTTACTGCATGTAGTTGAGGCCACAAGACAGCTTTTGCATACTCTTAACTTTTGAATTTCTCAACTTTTTAGGTGCAAAAATCAGAATCAACTGGTGTACAACATGGACATCAACTTGCCGTGCCCCAGAATATGAATGCCTGCCCAACGCTGTTCATTATATCACGTGGAACCATGGCTGAGATGGCATCATAGCGCACATTGCCGTGAGTATTGCAATATCTTACCAGAAAGTTACTTCTTTGTTCTATTGAAATCTTCGTTGTAACTGGCCAAATACGATTGCATCGGGTTTGCTTTGTTATCTCTAAAATAGGACCGCAGAATCAATTGTTGTACAGGATGTCTAATTCAATCCGTTCATAAATTGTTTAGCTCTCGCGCAACACGACTAGGTGTAGGCACTTCCCGTCATTGAAATCCTCTAACTCTCAGCGCTTGTATTTCAGTTTTGAGAATAATTGAAAACGGCTAAAATAATAATTAGATATAAACCGGTTGACTGATTAATGAAATGTTTCATATGATGCTTTTGGTAAAGAAACATCAATTTGTAATACGCGGATCTCCGACGTAGTTTGGCTCTGAGCTCGAGTAATGGGTTCTATGAATATTTCGACTGTCTCTGAGGGTTCGATCTCCAGTTCTTCTTTTCGTACTCTTTAAAGTCTAACTCCGATAGCACTTGATTGTAGAAGCTTCTAGTTAATACTAATTTAAAACGTAAATATGTAATCGATGAAACGCCTTATGAACCAGAATGTTTCACAGAAGTAGTTTGTAAAATCTTGGTTTCCGATCTCATGTTCTAACATTGCAGTACGCTATTTGAAACCTCTTACGAATTTGAGCACATATCTTGCGCGATTAGAATGTCATACTGAATGAGATGAAATTTGTAAAATTTTGGTTTCCACTCTCATGTTCTATTATTGCAGTACGCTATTTTAAACCTCTTACGAATTTGAGCACATATCTTGTGCGATTAGTTTGTCATACTAAATGAGACGAAGTTTTTAAAATCTTGGTTTCCACTCTCATGTTCTAACATTGCAGTACGCTACTTTAAACCTCTTACGGATTTGAGCACATATCTTGCGCGATTAGTTTGTCATACTAAATGAGACAAAGTTTGTAAAATTTTGGTTTCCGTTCTCATGTTCTAATATTGCAGTACGCTATTTTAAACCTCTTACGAATTTGAGCACATATCTTGCGCGATTAGTTTGTCATACGAAATGAGACGAAGTTTGTAAAATTTTGGTTTCCGTTCTCATGTTCTAACATTGCAGTACGCTATTTTAAACCTCTTACGGATTTGAGCACATATCTTGCGCGATTAGTTTGTCATACTAAATGAGACGAAGTTTTTAAAATCTTGGTTTCCACTCTCATGTTCTAACATTGCAGTACGCTACTTTAAACCTCTTACGGATTTGAGCACATATCTTGCGAAATTAGATTGTCATACTAAATGAGACGAAATTTGTAAAATTTTGGTTTCCGGTCTCATGTTCTAACATTGCAGTACGCTATTTTAAACCTCTTACGAATTTGAGCACATATCTTGCGCGATTAGTTTGTCATACTAAATGAGACGAAATTTGTAAAATTTTGGTTTCCGGTCTCATGTTCTAACATTGCAGTACGCTACTTTAAACCTCTTACGAATTTGAGCACATATCTTGCGCGATTAGTTTGTCATACTAAATGAGACGAAATTTGTAAAATCTTGGTTTCCGGTCTCATGTTCTAACATTGCAGTACGCTATTTTAAACCTCTTACGGATTTGAGCACATATCTTGCGCGATTATTTTGTCATACTAAATGAGACGAAATTTGTAAAATTTTGCTTTCTGTCCCATAAAATAACGTTTTTAATAAAATTGCAGTAATTGATTCTAATTTTAAACCTTTACTTACGGATTTGAGCATAAGATGGATTTGATAAAACTCGAAACAAATTATTTTGTTTGTGCATACTAAATGAGATTTTGCGAAATTATTTATTTTCTAATTTAAACCCTGATTGCAAAATGATATAATGTCCTCAATATGTTATTTAACATTGCAAAGTACGAATTTTAAACCTCTTTTCGTCCAGCGGTTTGAGCACATATCTTTCTTCTATTGATTTTATAATTCTCGCATACTGGAATAGGGCAAATTTGTAAACCGTTTTGGAGTAAAAATAGTTAGCACTCTGCTAACTTTAAATCTTGAAGAGCTTAATAGTAAAGAATTACAATTTTGAGAGTGTCCATAAAATAACGTATTTTAATGTGATATAAATTTAGCAGTAATTGATTCTAAACATAACTACGTGTAATGATTTACATACATAAGTATATAAAGAGTGTGATAAGGTGGATTGAAAGTGATAAAATTCCAAGAAACAAATTACATAACTTTTAGTTTGTGCATACTTTAATTTTAATTTATGCATTTTTGCGACAATTATTTATTTTCTAACCTAAACCCTGATTGCAAAATGAGATAATAGTAAGAAGCTACGAATATGTGTATTAAAAAAAAAAGCAATGATGGAAAACGGAATCGAACTCGAAATCCAAACACTGCCTACACTCTCGTCCAGCGCGCTATCATTGAGCCACGCCGCCACGTCTTTCTGTCTTGCAGCAACGGATAGCTACGATACAATCGTTTGACTCGTAATTTTTTATTTTCTTTTCTCTTGAACCCAGGCCTATCTGGAAGAAAGCCGAGACATGGGTCTTATGGATTTGGCCATATTTTCACCCAAAATATTATCGACCCGAATCTTGACATCAAAGTGTCTTTGTTAGTTAATTCAATGCGATTTCAACCAAACTTTTACAGGTGATATATTAAGCATCTTGGTGCGTCACAATAACCTTACTTAATTGCTCCCTATAATTTGGCCAGATATAAAGTACTGTATCAGAATAACCCTCGAGGCGTATCGCAGCATCCCGTCGTTTTGTTTTAATTTTATCCATTATTAAATAAATATTTAACTCCAGATCATTCATAATATACGTAAAGATTAATTTTTTTATCGTGCAGATACTTTGTCTTTCATGTCTAAATTAGTACTTACTTACTTACTGGCTTTTAAGGAACCCGGAGGTTCATTGCCGCCCTCACATAAGCCCGCCATTGGTCCCTATTCTGAGCAAGATTAATCCAGTCTCTATCATCATACCCCACCTCCCTCAAATCCATTTTAATATTATCCTCCCATCTACGTCTCGGCCTCCCTAAAGGTCTTTTGCCCTCCGGCCTCCCAACTAACACTCTATATGCATTTCTGGATTCGCTCATGCGTGCTACATGTCCTGCCCATCTCAAACGTCTGGATTTTATGTTCCTAATTATGTCAGGTGAAGAATACAATGCGTGCAGTTCTGTGTTGTGTAACTTTCTCCATTCTCCTGTAACTTCATCCCTCTTAGCCCCAAATATTTTCCTAAGAACCTTATTCTCAAAAACTTTCAATCTCTGTTCCTCTCTCAAAGTGAGAGTCCAAGTTTCACAACCATACAGAACAACCGGTAATATAACTGTTTTATAAATTCTAACTTTCAGATTTTTGGACAGCAGACTGGATGATAAGAGCTTCTCAACCGAATAATAACACGCATTTCCCATATTTATTGTGCGTTTAATTTCTTCCCAAGTGTCATTTATATTTGTTACTGTTGCTCCAAGATATTTGAATTTTTCCACCTCTTCGAAGGATAAATCTCCAATTTTTATATTTCCATTTCGTACAATATTCTGATCACGCGACATAATCATATACTTTGTCTTTACAGGATTTACTTCCAACCCTATCTCTTTACTTGCTTCAAGTAGAATTTCCGCGTTTTCCCTTATCATATGTGGATTTTCTCCTGACATATTCACGTCATCCGTATAGACAAGCAGCTGATGTAACCCGTTCAATTCCAAGCCCTCTCTGTTTTCCTGGACTTTCCTAATGGCATATTCTAGAGCGAAGTTAAAAAGTAAAGGTGATAGTGCATCTCCCTGCTTTAGCCGGCAGTGAATTGGAAAAGCATCAGATAGAAACTGGCCTATACGAACTCTGCTGTACGTTTCACTGAGACACATTTTAATTAATCGAACTAATTTCTTGGGAATACCAAATTCAATAAGAATATCATATAAAACTTCTCTCTTAACCGAGTTATATGCCTTTTTGAAATCTACGAATAACTGATGCACTGTACCCTTATACTCCCATTTTTTCTCCAATATCTGTCGAATACAAAAAATCTGATCAATAGTCGATCTATTACGCCTAAAACCACACTGATGATCCCCAATAAGTTCATCTACATATGTCTAAAGTTAGTACGTAACTTAATTTTTTTCAAATTTGTATAGGTCTATGCCTTGACAGAAAAATTACACGAAAACATAAATTCCTTGTATCGAAACAGTCACACTTGATTCTACAACGCATGACGAGGGATAAAGACTTTTGTTTGTCATGTAACTCGGCCTTATCGCAGTCACAAGTAATGTTCCATTACCAGTACCTAGCCTAGCACACTGGGATATTAGTGAAGCCCATTCACTGTTTCTGTTACTCTCATTTATGTATATTTCCGTTTTTTAATTAATTATATATTTTTTAAATTAATTTGCACCTGTGTACATTACACCGTTCTGCATTTCAAAACTTATTTTCTGTTGTTTTCAATCCGATCGGCGATTCTAAACGGATTTTTTGTGCTGAATTCGAAAATAATCTCCATTTTTCCCAATCACGTCAGGTTTTCAGACAATTCATGAATAACTAGAAATGAAATTATCGCTTTGTGAAACGAAATAATAATAATTTTTTCAACAAGAAATTTGTGAGAAAAACTAGGCCACAATTTGCTATTTGCCACTAATTAGTCATTAATTAATATTAATTAATAATTATAAACACTTTCATAACCTTACCACAGTCTAGTATATATAGTCGCGAAGCTCAATACGTAGTAAATATGCAAACATTAGATAGTTGCTCACCACTAGGATCGCTAATATCGCCTCATTACAGGCAATGCAAAATAGTACCGTCACAATCTATTGTTTCTAGCACCCTCAAAACTCAAGCTTCGTGACTGTATATAGTAGACTGTGAACTTACCTCAATATTGCACTTCAAATTTCCTCCTCTTTGACCTCCTCGCATGTTGTTCAGAGCAGTCCCTTTTTAACATCCAGCAATAGTCCGCAATGTTTCCATTATGAAACTAAACACCTTTAAGACTTTTCTGAGATCTATGAAGAACCTCCAGTCTTTGGAATTAGCCTATTACGAAAAATATTGAAAACATAAAATTTTGAATTGTAAAAAATTCTGACGTGGTACGTGGTTCAGTTTTGCAATCAGTGTGAAATTGTGATTCAGAAACGCTAATTTATTTCAAAACAACAAAATCCATGCAGAACGGTGTTATTAATCATTCCCCGTGGATGTTGCTATGAAGAGAAACCGCGTGGTCGCCATGGAGACGAAAGAATCGTGTTGTTCATGATTAACACACAGTCTACTATATATAGAGTCACGAAGCTTGAGTTTTGAGGGTGCTAGAAACAATAGACTGTGCCGGTACTATTTTGCATTGCCTGTAATGAGGCGATATTAGCGATCCTAATGGTGAGCAACTATCTAATGTATGCATATTTACTACGTATTGAGCTTCGTGACTGTATATACTAGATTGTGATTAACAGCTGTAGCGGTCCGCCTCTAAGGGCACTTGGGGCAATGCCCCACCTAATATTTGTACTCCACACGGCATTTAATGTTAACATTATTTCTGTATTTGAATATCAAAGAATATTAATAAGATTGTTTTTACTTATTATCCATTTATATTGTGATATACATATTTGGATATTTTGCTTCGTTCCTGGAAGTCAAGCAGCACTTTAAGGGGAGAGGATGGTATTTTTTAATGAAAAATGAGTAAATTAAAAAAAAATTCTCAAAATACTCTGTGATACGTGTGGAATGCATAGCATAACATTTTGTTGGCATTTGTGCCCTTATCGGATGTTGAGTCGCCATTTTTAAACTTCCTGCGTTATGGATTTTTAAATCACACGCCCCCTTTTTATTGTTGTTTCCGGTAAATGAAATTTTCAAAAAAAATTTTTTTTTTTAAATACTCTTTGATGTATGTGGAATGCATAGCATAATATTTTGTGGGTGTTTGTGCCTTATCGGATGTTGAAACGTCATTTTTAAACTTTCTGCGCTATTGATTTTTAAATCACACGCCATCTTTTATCAGTTTCCGGTAACTTCATTTTTTTTTTACTATATTGTCAGACAAAAATGGGTATAATTTCTGAACTATTAAACATACATGCGTGAAATTTAGAACACACATTCTTTAGACTATTAGGAAACTTTTCTCTGTAACAGAATTTTGTTAATTGATTTCATTTTAAAAATACGTCCGTTTGTTTGCAAGAAAGGAAATCAGAAAATTGTTATTACATTTCAATTGTTTATTTTACAAACGTAGGGACTAATATCAAAATTCTGTTACAGACAGTTTGTAGAACTTGCTTTTGCAAATACATTGCAAAAAAACTGTTTGAATCTATCTTTAAAAACGGTTTAGATATATCTGTTTTAGTACTATCCTGCATTGGTTATTTCAAATCTGGGGCCCCAAATATATATATATTTTTTCAAAATATTTATATTTGATTGAGTTGCCACTGCTGAGCTCTGCATACAAAAAAATAATATTTTACACCAACTAGGAAAAAGTTAAAAAAAAAAATACCATCCTCTCCCCTTAAGAGCGTAGGAGTCTGCGTTCATCCTGGAATCTAGGCTGACCTGTCATGATGAAAGTGCCCTGAGTTGGGATCTCGGTTAGTGAAGAGGTGGATGGCGAGGTGAGAGGAGATATATGCGAAAATAACACATGTTTGGGGCAATGTCTACAGGACCCCGTTGCTTGCGAGCCTGTCTAAACAGAGAAAGAAACCTTCCCTTCATCTCTGTCATTTTGAGGAAGGGACGATTTTCTGACCGTCCACCCCATGTAACGGTACTTTGACGACATCCAGATGCGTTGTCTTTCAGTCGCGCCAGCTACTTCCAGTTTCGTTGTGTGTTTAGCTAAAGTAACAAGTGAATCACAAGTGCTTGTAGTGCGAACGAAAGGTTTGTGTGTGTATAAGCGTGAGTATATGTATATGTGATTTTTTACAGTGGGTTATTCGCTACATTTTGGGCTACTCGAAATATTGCTAGGCTATTTTTTCCGAGCAATCTTTTTTAAAGGAATCTAAAAGCTATAAAAAGATAATTTTCAATATTATGACCTA
Organism: Periplaneta americana; assembly: GCA_025594305.2. Taxonomy (NCBI): domain Eukaryota; kingdom Metazoa; phylum Arthropoda; class Insecta; order Blattodea; family Blattidae; genus Periplaneta; species Periplaneta americana. Next base: position 63,983,234 of record JAJSOF020000038.1, on the reverse strand, counting down.
TCACCACCGCCATCTAGGTAAGCATATACAGTGTTTTAATTATTCCTTGTCGCCGCTTACAAGAAATGCTAAATTCGAGTTAAAGACTACAACAATTACTGCCTTGCAGAGATCAATTCACAACTGCACCGTGTCGCAAAGGAACCGCTTGCTCACTTTCGAATCACTGTCCTGTAACAATTTCTCGTCATTTTTAATGTAAACGCAGACAATCAATGTCCTTATCAATTTGTTTCCTAAGTTAAATTTTAATGAAGCTAATGGTGCTCTTGTCACAGACATAGACTTGTGTGATCAACGAAAACACACGCAGAACAAAACTGTTTTATTATATTCTAAAAAATTGACTCGAAATTATAGTTTTTTTTAGGAGATTTTAATACCATTACCATACAAACAATAATAATTATCATATGGACTGGCAACCCTGGATGTACAGCTATAATGTTACACTTTGACATGATTGTAATCAGCCCCTCCCCCAACCATATTTTTGGGTGCGCCACTGGTCCGTGTGGACGCAGCAGCATATGGATTAAAAGTTGCTTTAGTTGGGGTTCTATTTAGACTAATGAGAAGTTCTGTTTCATTCAAACTGTAATTATAAGTAATGACGCATTAACATTCTGTTACCGTATGTATTATAGTCAGTTTAAAAAAACCAAAATCAGCTCAAGTTTGTCACGTATGGCGAAGTTAGATATTCCAGTCTTAAACCAGCGTCGTGTATTACAGGCGTTATGTTCTGTTCAAGTTTGTTGAGTATGGCAAAGTTAGATATTCCAGTTTTAAAATAGTGCCGTGTATTACAGGCGTTATGTTCTGTTCAAGTTTGTGTAGTATGGCAAAGTTAGATATTCCAGCTTTAAACTAGCGCCGTGTATTACAGGCGTTATGTTCTGTTCAAGTTTGTTGAGTATGGCAAAGTTAGATATTCAAGCTTTAAACTAGCGTCGTGTATTACAGGCGTTATGTTCTGTTCAAGTTTGTGTAGTATGGCAAAGTTAGATATTCAATCTTTAAACTAGCGTCGTGTATTACAGGCGTTATGTTCTGTTCAAGTTTGTTGAGTATGGCAAAGTTAGATATTCAAGCTTTAAACTAGCGTCGTGTATTACAGGCGTTATGTTCTGTTCAAGTTTGTCTAGTATGGCAAAGTTAGATATTCAATCTTTAAACTAGCGTCGTGTATTACAGGCGTTATGTTCTGTTCAAGTTTGTTGAGTATGGCAAAGTTAGATATTCAAGCTTTAAACTAGCGTCGTGTATTACAGGCGTTATGTTCCGTTCAAGTTTGTTGAGTATGGCAAAGTTAGATATTCAATCTTTAAACTAGCGTCGTGTATTACAGGCGTTATGTTCTGTTCAAGTTTGTTGAGTATGGCAAAGTTAGATATTCAAGCTTTAAACTAGCGTCGTGTATTACAGGCGTTATGTTCCGTTCAAGTTTGTGGAGTATGGCAAAGTTAGATATTCAAGCTTTAAACTAGCGTCGTGTACTACAGGCGTTATGTTCTGTTCAAGTTTGTTGAGTATGGCAAAGTTAGATATTCAAGCTTTAAACTAGCGTCGTGTATTACAGGCGTTATGTTCTGTTCAAGTTTGTTGAGTATGGCAAAGTTAGATATTCAAGCTTTAAACTAGCGTCGTGTATTACAGGCGTTATGTTCCGTTCAAGTTTGTGGAGTATGGCAAAGTTAGATATTCAAGCTTTAAACTAGCGTCGTGTACTACAGGCGTTATGTTCTGTTCAAGTTTGTTGAGTATGGCAAAATTAGATATTCAAGCTTTAAACTAGCGTCGTGTATTGCAGGCGTTATGTTCTGTTCAAGTTTGTTGAGTATGGCAAAGTTAGATATTCAATCTTTAAACTAGCGTCGTGTATTACAGGCGTTATGTTCTGTTCAAGTTTGTTGAGTATGGCAAAGTTAGATATTCAATCTTTAAACTAGCGTCGTGTATTACAGGCGTTATGTTCTGTTCAAGTTTGTGGATTATGGCAAAGTTAGATATTCAAGCTTTAAATTAGCGTCTTGTCTTACAGGCGTTATGTTCCGTTCAAGTTTGTCTAGTATGGCAAAGTAAAATATTCAAGCTTAGACTAGCGTCGTGTATTACAGGCGTTATGTTCCGTTTTAGTTTGTGGAGTATGGCAAAGTTAGATATTCAATCTTTAAACTAGCGTCGTGTATTACAGGCGTTATGTTCTGTTCAAGTTTGTTGAGTATGGCAAAGTTAGATATTCAATCTTTAAACTAGCGTCGTGTATTACAGGCGTTATGTTCTGTTCAAGTTTGTTGAGTATGGCAAAGTTAGATATTCAATCTTTAAACTAGTGCCGTGTACTACAGGCGTTATGTTCTGTTCAAGTTTGTGTAGTATGGCAAAGTTAGATATTCAATCTTTAAACTAGCGTCGTGTATTACAGGCGTTATGTTCTGTTCAAGTTTGTTGAGTATGGCAAAGTTAGATATTCAATCTTTAAACTAGCGTCGTGTACTACAGGCGTTATGTTCTGTTCAAGTTTGTCTAGTATGGCAAAGTTAGATATTCAAGCTTTAAACTAGCGTCGTGTAATACAGGCGTTATGTTCTGTTCAAGTTTGTCTAGTATGGCAAAGTTAGATATTCAAGCTTTAAACTAGTGCCGTGTACTACAGGCGTTATGTTCTGTTCAAGTTTGTGTAGTATGGCAAAGTTAGATATTCAAGCTTTAAACTAGTGCCGTGTACTACAGGCGTTATGTTCTGTTCAAGTTTGTGTAGTATGGCAAAGTTAGATATTCAAGCTTTAAACTAGCGTCTTGTATTACAGGCGTTATGTTGTGTTCAAGTTTGTCTAGTATGACAAAGTTAGATATTCAAGCTATAAAATTAGCGTCGTGTATTACAGGCGTTATGTTCTGTTCAAGTTTGTGTAGTATGGCAAAGTTAGATATTCAGTCTTTAAACTAGCGTCGTGTACTACAGGCGTTATGTTGTGTTCAAGTTTGTCTTGTATGGCAAAGTTAGATATTCAAGCTTTAAACTAGCGTCGTGTAATACAGGCGTTATGTTCTGTTCGAGTTTGTTGAGTATGGCAAAGTTAGATATTCAAGCTTTAAACTAGCGTCTTGTATTACAGGCGTTATGTTGTGTTCAAGTTTGTCTAGTATGACAAAGTTAGATATTCAAGCTATAAAACTAGCGTCGTGTATTACAGGCGTTATGTCCTGTTCAAGTTTGTCTAGTATGGCAAAGTTAGATATTCAAGCTTTAAACTAGCGTCTTGTATTACAGGCGTTATGTTCTGTTCAAGTTTGTTGAGTATGGCAAAGTTAGATATTCAAGCTTTAAACTAGCGTCGTGTATTACAGGCGTTTTGTTCTGTTTAAGTTTGTGTAGTATGGCAAAGTTAGATATTCAAGCCTTAATCTAGCGTCGTGTATTACAGGCCTTATGTTCTGTTCAAGTTTGTGTAGTATGGCAAAGTTAGGTATTCAAGCCTTAATCTAGCGTCGTGTATTAGAGGCGTTATGTTCTGTTCAAGTTTGTGTAGTATGGAAAAGTTAGATATTCAAGATTTAAACTAGCGTCGTGTATTACAGGCATTATGTTCTGTTCAAGTTTGTCAAGTATGGCAAAGTTAGTTATTCAAGCTTTAAACTAGCGTCGTGTATTACAGGCCTTATGTTCTGTTCAAGTTTGTTGAGTATGGGAAAGTTAGATATTGAAGCTTTAAATTAGCGTCGTGTATTACAGGCGTTATGTTCTGTTCAAGTTTGTTGAGTATGGCAAAGTTAGATATTCAAGCTTTAAACTAGCGTCGTGTATTACAGGCGTTATGTACTGTTCAAGTTTGTTGAGTATGGCAAAGTTAGATATTCAAGCTTTAAACTAGCGTCGTGTATTACAGGCGTTATGTACTGTTCAAGTTTGTTGAGTATGGCAAAGTTAGATATTCAAGCTTTAAATTAGCGTCGTGTATTACAGGCCTTATGTTCTGTTCAAGTTTGTTGAGTATGGCAAAGTTAGATATTCAAGCTTTAAACTAGCGTCGTGTATTACAGGCGTTATGTTCTGTTCAATTTTGTTGAGTATGGCAAAGTTAGATATTCAAGCTTTAAATTAGCGTCGTGTATTACAGGCGTTATGTTCTGTTCAAGTTTGTTGAGTATGGCAAAGTTAGATATTCAAGCTTTAAACTAGCGTCGTGTATTACAGGCGTTATGTACTGTTCAAGTTTGTTGAGTATGGCAAAGTTAGATATTCAAGCTTTAAACTAGCGTCGTGTATTACAGGCGTTATGTTCTGTTCAAGTTTGTTGAGTATGGCAAAGTTAGATATTCAAGCTTTAAACTAGCGTCGTGTATTACAGGCGTTATGTTCTGTTCAAGTTTGTTGAGTATGGCACACTTAGATATTCAAACTTTAAACGTGCGTCGTGTATTACAGGCGTTATGTTCTGTTCAAGTTTTTTGAGTATGGCACAGTTAGATATTCAAGCTTTAAATTAGCGTCGTGTATTACAGGCGTTATGTTCTGTTCAAGTTTGTTGAGTATGGCACAGTTAGATATTCAAGCTTTAAACTAACGTCGTGTATTACAGGCGTTATGTTCTGTTCAAGTTTGTTGAGTATGGCAAAGTTAGATATTCAAGCTTTAAACTAGCGTCGTGTATTACAGGCGTTATGTTCTGTTCAAGTTTGTTGAGTATGGCACAGTTAGATATTCAAGCTTTAAATTAGCGTCGTGTATTACAGGCGTTATGTTCTGTTCAAGTTTGTTGAGTATGACACAGTTAGATATTCAATCTTTAAACTAACGTCGTGTATTACAGGCGTTATGTTCTGTTCAAGTTTGTTGAGTATGGCACAGTTAGATATTCAAGCTTTAAACTAGCGTCGTGTATTACAGGCGTTATGTTCTGTTCAAGTTTGTGTAGTATGGAAAAGTTAGATATTCAAGCTTTAAACTAGCGTCGTGTATTACAGGCGTTATGTTCTGTTTAAGTTTGTCCAGTATGGCAATGTTAGATATTCAAGCTTTAAACTAGCGTCGTGTATTACAGGCGTTATGTTCTGTTCAAGTTTGTGTAGTATGGAAAAGTTAGATATTCAAGCTTTAAACTAGCGTCGTGTATTACAGGCGTTATGTTCTGTTTAAGTTTGTCCAGTATGGCAATGTTAGATATTCAAGCTTTAAACTAGCGTCGTGTATTACAGGCGTTATGTTCTGTTCAAGTTTGTGTAGTATGGAAAAGTTAGATATTCAAGCTTTAAACTAGCGCCGTGTATTACAGGCGTTATGTTCTGTTCAAGTTTGTCAAGTATGGCAAAGTTAGATATTCAAGCTTTAAACTAGCGTCGTGTATTACAGGCGTTATGTTCTGTTCAAGTTTGTGTTGTATGACAAAGTTAGATATTCAAGATTTAAACTAGCGTCGTGTATTACAGGCGTTATGTTCTGTTCAAGTTTGTGTTGTATGACAAAGTTAGATATTCAAGCTTTAAACTAGCGTCGTGTATTACAGGCGTTATGTTCAGTTCAAGTTTGTCTAGTATGGCAAAGTTAGATATTCAATCTTTAAACTAGCGTCGTGTATTACAGGCGTTATGTTCTGTTCAAGTTTGTTGAGTATGGCAAAGTTAGATATTCAAGCTTTAAACTAGCGTCGTGTATTACAGGCGTTATGTTCCGTTCAAGTTTGTGGATTATGGCAAAGTTAGATATTCAAGCTTTAAATTAGCGTCTAGTATTACAGGCGTTATGTTCCGTTCAAGTTTGTCTAGTATGGCAAAGTTAGATATTCAAGCTTTAAATTAGCGTCTTGTATTACAGGCGTTATGTTCCGTTCAAGGTTTGTCTAGTATGGCAAAGTTAAATATTCAAGCTTTAAACTAGCGTCGTGTATTACAGGCGTTATGTTCTGTTCAAGTTTGTTAAGTATGGCAAAGTTAGATATTCAAGCTTTAAACTAGCGTAGTGTATTACAGGCGTTATGTTCTGTTCAAGTTTGTCTAGTATGGCAAAGTTAGATATTCAAGCTTTAAACTAGTGTCGTGTAGTACAGGCGTTATGTTCTGTTCAAGTTTGTCTAGTATGGCAAAGTTAGATATTCAATCTTTAAACTAGCGTCGTGTATTACAGGCGTTATGTTCTGTTCAAGTTTGTTGAGTATGGCAAAGTTAGATATTCAAGCTTTAAACTAGCGTCGTGTATTACAGGCGTTATCTTCTGTTCAAGTTTGTCTAGTATGGCAAAGTTAGATATTCAAGCTTTAAACTAGCGTCGTGTATTACAGGCGTTATGTTCTGTTCAAGTTTGTTGAGTATGGCAAAGTTAGATATTCAAGCTTTAAACTAGCGTCCTGTATTACAGGCGTTATGTTCTGTTCAAGTTTGTCTAGTATGGCAAAGTTAGATATTCAAGCTTTAAACAAGCGTCGTGTATTACAGGCGTTATGTTCTGTTCAAGTTTGTTAAGTATGGCAAAGTTAGATATTCAAGCTTTAAACTAGCGTCGTGTATTACAGGCGTTATGTTCTGTTCAAGTTTGTCTAGTATGGCAAAGTTAGATATTCAAGCTTTAAACAAGCGTCGTGTATTACAGGCGTTGTGTTCTGTTGAAGTTTGTCTAGTATGGCAAAGTTAGATATTCAAGCTTTAAACTAGGTCGTGTATTACAGGCGTTATGTTCTGTTCAAGTTTGTTGAGTATGGCAAAGTTAGATATTCAAGCTTTAAACTAGCGTCGTGTATTAAAGGCGTTATGTTCTGTTCAATTTTGTTGAATATGGCAAAGTTAGATATTCAAGCTTTAAACTAGCGTCGTGTATTACAGGCGTTATGTTCTGTTCAAGTTTGTTGAGTATGGCAAAGTTAGATATTCAAGCTTTAAACTAGCGTCGTGTATTACAGGCGTTATGTTCTGTTCAAGTTTGTTGAGTATGGCAAGTTATTCAAGCTTTAAACTAGCGTCGTGTATTACAGGCTTATGTTCTGTTTCAATTTTGTTGAATATGGCAAAGTTAGATATTCAAGCTTTAAACTAGCGTCGTGTATTACAGGCGTTATGTTCTGTTCAAGTTTGTTGAGTATGACAAAGTTAGATATTCAAGCTTTAAACTAGCGTCGTGTATTACAGGCGTTATGTTCTGTTCAAGTTTGTTGAGTATGGCAAAGGTAGATATTCAAGCTTTAAACTAGCGTCGTGTATTACAGGCGTTATGTTCTGTTCAATTTTGTTGAATATGGCAAAGTTAGATATTCAAGCTTTAAACTAGCGTCGTGTATTACAGGCGTTATGTTCTGTTCAAGTTTGTCTAGTATAGCAAAGTTAGATATTCAAGCTTTAAACTAGCGTCGTGTATTACAGGCGTTATGTTCTGTTCAAGTTTGTTGAGTATGACAAAGTTAGATATTCAAGCTTTAAACTAGCGTCGTGTATTACAGGCGTTATGTTCTGTTCAAGTTTGTTGAGTATGACAAAGTTATGTATTCAAGCTTTAGACTAGCGTCGTGTATTACAGGCGTTATGTTCTGTTCAAGTTTGTTGAGTATGGCACAGTTAGATATTCAATCTTTAAACTAACGTCGTGTATTACAGGCGTTATGTTCTGTTCAAGTTTGTTAAGTATGGCAAAGTTAGATATTCAAGCTTTAAACTAGAGTCGTGTATTACAGGCGTTATGTTCTGTTCAAGTTTGTGTAGTATGACAAAGTTAGATATTCAAGCTTTAAACTAGCGTCGTGTATTACAGGCGTTATGTTCTGTTCAAGTTTGTCCAGTATGGCAATGTTAGATATTCAAGCTTTAAACTAGCGTCGTGTATTACAGGCGTTATGTTCTGTTCAAGTTTGTCAAGTATGGCAAAGTTAGATATTCAAGCTTTAAACTAGGGTCGTGTATTACAGGCGTTATGTTCCGTTCAAGTTTGTGGATTATGGCAAAGTTATATATTCAAGCTTTAAACTAGCGTCGTGTATTACAGGCGTTATGTTCTGTTCAAGTTTGTCAAGTATGGCAAAGTTATATATTCAAGCTTTAAACTAGCGTCGTGTATTAGAGGCGTTATGTTCTGTTCAAGTTTGTCTAGTATGGCAAAGTTAGATGTTCAAGCTTTAAACTAGTGTCGTGTAGTACAGGCGTTATGTTCTGTTCAAGTTTTTTCTAGTATGGCAAATTTAGATATTCAAGCTTTAAACTAGCGTTGTGTATTACAGGCGTTATGATCTGTTCAAGTTTGTCTAGTATGGCAAAGTTAGATATACAAGGTCTAAAGTAGCGTCGTGTATTACAGGCGTTATGTTCTGTTCAAGTTTGTTGAGTATGGCAAAGTTAGATATTCAAGCTTTAAACTAGCGTCGTGTATTACAGGCGTTATGTTCTGTTCAAGTTTGTTGAGTATGACAAAGTTAGATATTCAAGCTTTAAACTAGCGTCGTGTATTACAGGCGTTATGTTCTGTTCAAGTTTGTTGAGTATGGCAAAGTTAGATATTCAAGCTTCAAACTAGCGTCGTGTATTACAGGCGTTATGTTCTGTTCAAGTTTGTTGAGTATGGCAAAGTTAGATTTTCAAGCTTTAAACTAGCGTCGTGAATTACAGGCGTCATGTTCTGTTCAAGTTTGTCAAGTATGGCAAAGTTATATTCTCAATCTTTAAACCAGCGTCGTGTATTACAGGCGTTATGTTCTGTTCAAATTTGTGAAGTATGACAAAGTTAGATATTCAAGCTTTAAACTAGCGTCGTGTATTACAGGCGTTATGTTCTGTTCAAGTTTGTTGAGTATGACAAAGTTAGATATTCAAGCTTTAAACTGCGTCGTGTATTACAGGCGTTATGTTCTGTTCAAGTTTGTTGAGTATGACAAAGTTAGATGTTCAAGCTTTAAACTAGCGTCGTGTATTACAGGCGTTATGTTTTGTTCAAGTTTGGCGTTATGTTCTGTTCAAGTTTGTTGAGTATGACAAAGTTAGATATTCAAGCTTTAAACTAGCGTCGTGTATTACAGGCATTATGTTCTGTTCAAGTTTGTCAAGTATGGCAAAGTTAGATATTCAAGCTTTAAACTAGCGTCGTGTATTACAGGCATTATGTTCTGTTCAAGTTTGTCCAGTATGGCAAAGTTAGATATTCAAGTTTTAATCTAGCGTCGTGTATTACAGGCGTTATGTTCTGTTCAAGTTTGTTGAGTATGGCAAAGTTAGATATTCAAGCTTTAAACTAGCGTCGTGTATTACAGGCGTTATGTTCTGTTCAAGTTTGTTGAGTATGGCAAAGTTAGATATTCAAGCTTTAAACTAGCGTCGTGTATTACAGGCATTATGTTCTGTTCAAGTTTGTCCAGTATGGCAAAGTTAGATATTCAAGCCTTAATCTAGCCTCGTGTATTACAGGCGTTATGTTCTGTTCAAGTTTGTGTAGTATGGCAAAGTTAGATATTCAAGCTTTAAACTAGCGTCGTGTATTAGAGGCGTTATGTTCTGTTCAAGTTTGTCTAGTATGGCAAAGTTAGATGTTCAAGCTTTAAACTAGCGTCGTGTATTACAGGCATTATGTTCTGTTCAAGTTTGTCAAGTATGACAAAGTTAGATATTCAAGCTTTAAACTAGCGTCGTGTATTACAGGCGTTATGTTCTGTTCAAGTTTGTCAAGTATGACAAAGTTAGATATTCAAGCTTTAAACTAGCGTCGTGTATTACAGGCGTTATGTTCTGTTCAAGTTTGTCAAGTATGACAAAGTTAGATATTCAAGCTTTAAACTAGCGTCGTGTATTACAGGCATTATGTTCTGTTCAAGTTTGTCAAGTATGGCAAAGTTAGATATTCAAGCTTTAAACTAGCGTCGTGTATTACAGGCATTATGTTCTGTTCAAGTTTGTCCAGTATGACAAAGTTAGATATTCAAGTTTAATCTAGCGTCGTGTATTACAGGCGTTATGTTCTGTTCAAGTTTGTTGAGTATGACAAAGTTAGATATTCAAGCTTTAAACTAGCGTCGTGTATTACAGGCGTTATGTTCTGTTCAAGTTTGTTGAGTATGACAAAGTTAGATATTCAAGCTTTAAACTAGCGTCGTGTATTACAGGCGTTATGTTCTGTTCAAGTTTGTCAAGTATGACAAAGTTAGATATTCAAGCTTTAAACTAGCGTCGTGTATTACAGGCGTTATGTTCTGTTCAAGTTTGTTGAGTATGACAAAGTTAGATATTCAAGCTTTAAACTAGCGTCGTGTATTACAGGCGTTATGTTCTGTTCAAGTTTGTCTAGTATGACAAAGTTAGATATTCAAGCTTTAAACTAGCGTCGTGTATTACAGGCGTTATGTTCTGTTCAAGTTTTTTCTAGTATGGCAAATTTAGATATTCAAGCTTTAAACTAGCGTTGTGTATTACAGGCGTTATGTTCTGTTCAAGTTTGTCTAGTATGACAAAGTTAGATATACAAGGTCTAAAGTAGCGTCGTGTATTACAGGCGTTATGTTCTGTTCAAGTTTGTTGAGTATGACAAAGTTAGATATTCAAGCTTTAAACTAGCGTCGTGTATTACAGGCGTTATGTTCTGTTCAAGTTTGTTGAGTATGACAAAGTTAGATATTCAAGCTTTAAACTAGCGTCGTGTATTACAGGCGTTATGTTCTGTTCAAGTTTGTTGAGTATGACAAAGTTAGATATTCAAGCTTTAAACTAGCGTCGTGTATTACAGGCGTTATGTTCTGTTCAAGTTTGTTGAGTATGACAAAGTTAGATTTTCAAGCTTTAAACTAGCGTCGTGAATTACAGGCGTCATGTTCTATTCAAGTTTGTCAAGTATGGCAAAGTTATATATTCAAGCTTTAAACCAGCGTCGTGTATTACAGGCGTTATGTTCTGTTCAAATTTGTGAAGTATGGCAAAGTTAGATATTCAAGCTTTAAACTAGCGTCGTGTATTACAGGCGTTATGTTCTGTTCAAGTTTGTTGAGTATGGCAAAGTTAGATGTTCAAGCTTTAAACTGCGTCGTGTATTACAGGCGTTATGTTCTGTTCAAGTTTGTTGAGTATGGCAAAGTTAGATGTTCAAGCTTTAAACTAGCGTCGTGTATTACAGGCGTTATGTTTTGTTCAAGTGTGTATTACAGGCGTTATGTACTGTTCAAGTTTGTTGAGTATGGCAAAGTTAGATATTCAAGCTTTAAACTAGCGTCGTGTATTACAGGCATTATGTTCTGTTCAAGTTTGTCAAGTATGGCAAAGTTAGATGTTCAAGCTTTAAACTAGCGTCGTGTATTACAGGCATTATGTTCTGTTCAAGTTTGTCAAGTATGGCAAAGTTAGATATTCAAGCTTTAAACTAGCGTCGTGTATTACAGGCATTATGTTCTGTTCAAGTTTGTCCAGTATGGCAAAGTTAGATATTCAAGTTTTAATCTAGCGTCGTGTATTACAGGCGTTATGTTCTGTTCAAGTTTGTGTAGTATGGCAAAGTTAGATATTCAAGCTTTAAACTAGCGTCGTGTATTACAGGCATTATGTTCTGTTCAAGTTTGTCCAGTATGGCAAAGTTAGATATTCAAGTTTTAATCTAGCGTCGTGTATTACAGGCGTTATGTTCTGTTCAAGTTTGTTGAGTATGACAAAGTTAGATATTCAAGCTTTAAACTAGCGTCGTGTATTACAGGCGTTATGTTCTGTTCAAGTTTGTTGAGTATGACAAAGTTAGATATTCAAGCATAGACAATAGTAATAGACAGAACGGCTCGGTTAGGATCGTCAACGTACTATGGTGCGAACAATCTTACTTACTTACTTACTGGCTTTTAAGGAACCCGGAGGTTCATTGCCGCCTTCACATATGCCCGCCATTGGTCCCTATCCTGAGCAAAATTAATCCCGTCTCTATCATCATATCTCGCCTCCCTCAAATCCATTTTAATATTATCTTCCCATCAACGTCTCGACCTCCCTAAAGGTCTTTTTTCCGTCCGGCCTCCCAACTAACACTCTATATGCATTTCTGGATTCGCCCATACGTGCTACATGCCCTGCCCACTTGAAACGTCTGGATTTAATGTTCCTAATTATGTCAGGTGAAGAATACAATGCGTGCAGTTCTGTGTTGTGTAACTTTCTCCATTCTCCTGTAACTTCATCGCTCTTAGCCCCAAATATTATCCTAAGCACCTTATTCTCAAACACCCTTAACCTATGTTCCTCTCTGAAATTGAGAGTCCAAGTTTCACAACCATATAGAACAACCGGTAATATAACTGTTTCATAAATTCTAACTTTCAGATTTTTTGACAGCAGACTGGATGATAAAATTTTCTCAACCGAATAATAACAGGCATATCCCATATTTATTCTGTGTTTAATTTCTTCCTGAGTATCATTTATATTTGTTACTGTTGTTCCCAGATATTTGAATTTTTCCACCTCTTCAAAAGATAAATTTCCAATTTTTATAATTCCATTTCGTACAATATTCTCGTCACGAGACATAATCATATACTTAGTGTTTTCGGGATTTACTTCCAAACCTCTTTACTTGCTTCCAGTAAAATTTCCGTGTTTTCCCTAATCGTTTGTGGATTTTGTCCAAACATATTCACGTCATCCGCATAGACAAGAAGCTGATGTAACCCGTTCAATTCCAAACCCTCTCTGTTATCCTGGACTTTCCTAATGGCATACTCTAGAGCGAAGTTAAAAAGTAAAGGTGATAGTGCATCTCCTTGCTTTAGCCCGCAGTGAATTGGAAACGCATCTGAGAGAAACTGACCTATACGAACTCTGCTGTATGTTTCACTGAGACACATTTCAATTAATCGAACTAGTTTCTTGGGAATACCAAATTCAATAAGAATATCATATAAAACTTCTCTCTTAACCGAGTCATACGCCTTTTCGAAATCTATAAATGACTGATGTACTGTACCCTTATACTCCCATTTTTTCTCCATTATCTGTCGAATACGAAATATCTGGTCAATAGTTGATCTATTACGCCTAAAACCACACTGATGATCTCCGATAATTTCATCTACATATGGAGTTAACCTTCTCAAAAGAATATTGGACAAAATTTTGTACGACGTCAACAAAAGTGATATTCCTCGAAAGTTACTACAGTTAGTCCTGTCTCCCTTCTTAAAGATATGTACAATTATGGACTCCTTACATTGTTCTGGTACAATTTCCTTTTCCCAAATAGCAAGTACAAGCTTATAAATTTCGCTATATAATGCACTTCCACCCTCTTGTATTAATTCTGCTGGAATTTGATCGATACCTGGAGACTTATAATTTTTCAGATTTTCTATCGCAATTTCGACTTCAGAAAGTGTGGGTTTGGGTATAAATGGCTCAGCAGTTTGTATTTCAATTTCGTTCCGATCATTTCTGTTTGGCCTATGTATATTTAGGCCTAGTAGTTGTCCAAAATAGTTTTTCCATCTGTTCAGGATTGAATGAGCGTCTGCAAGCAAGTCACCATTCTCATCCTTGATCACGTTTGCCCTTGCCTGATATCCATTCTTGAATTCCTTTATGCCCTTATATAAATCTCGAATGTTTTTATTCTTACTTTTTGTTTCTACCTCATTCAGTTTTTCCTTCAAGTAATCTCTCTTTTTATTCCTAAGCGTACGATTTGCTTTCCGTCTTTTATTGAAATAATTATCTCTATTCGCCCAACTGGATCCTTTAAGAATTTCAATTTTGCCTGTTTCCTTCTTTCTACTACCATGCAACAATCTTCATCAAACCACGGTTTCTTTTTCTTAGTTTCATAATAACCTATGCTCTGTTCAGCTGCAATTTTGATATTATCACGGATATTTTCCCACATGCTATTAACGCCTAATTCTTCCTCAACTTTGTCGGAACTTGCTAATACGGCAAACCTATTTGAAATTTCGACCTGATAATGTTGCTTAGTTTCCTCGTCCTTTAATTTTGGAATATTGAATCTTCTAATATTAACTTGTTGCTCTACTCGCTTAGCTACTGATAGTCTTTCTCTTAGTTCTCCAATTACCAAATAATGGTCAGAATCACAGTCTGCCCCCCTCAAGGTTCGAATGTCTACTATACTAGTGTGTCTTCTTTTATCTATCAAGATGTGATCTATCTGGTTATGTGCGAACAACCATGATTTTAAAATCAAATGCAGGATTGCTGCACACAGGATTGCCGGGTATTGAGTCATATAATGATAACATGAAACTAAAATTATCCTTTTTTTTTACCAAAGATTATTGAACGAATCCACAATTAACGAAGTAAATAAATAAATATCCTCTGTGACAAAAAAATCTTTATAAAAAATCACGCCAATAGATATAATGCAAAATGATGAAGTGGCGAAATATTAAAGGTAATGATTTGTCAAACATTGTGATTTGTGAGGATTCTGTGAAAACATTTTTAAAGTGTACATTACATCAATTCTGGGTGATTGTTTTTCCTGATCATAAGTTGCGCACAAAAGAAAAAAAGAACTTCAGACTAGGTAACGAGGGTACTTGCCTTTTTCGACATAGCCTATATTTGTGAGAAAGCATTTTGAAATCCAGTTACAAGAAAACCTAGTGTTGGAGTCGGTACGATGTTGATCCATATTTTAGATTAAAAGTAGAAAATATTGAACCGGGGTAGCGAAGGTTATTTATGCAAATAGGGGCATGATTTCTCGTATCATAATTACTGTAGGTTCAGTATATGCAAGATCTGTTACATTGTACTCACTTGTAATATAAGTTAGTGAGATTAAATTGATCCCTCTTTATCTAATTCACATTTTCGCCAACAAATTGCTTGTCTTAAGTAACTGCCATACAGATATCAACATTTACAAAGGCATGCTTGGTTTGGTTTTAAAAATGGCGGGTCTACAGTCCTTAGCAATTCATGTAAGGCAGCGTTTCTCAAACTTTTTTGAAGTGGGGACCACTTTTTCAAGTGGAACATTTCAGCGGACCACCTCACTCTTATTCCCTTCGAAAGCAAATTTATAATTTTTGTAGCATATTTTAATACCAGTATAGACCTACCTACATTTAAAAATACAATTAATTAATTAAAATTAATTAAATTGAATGAATTTTATATTAATATTAACTAATTAAGCTAATGTTAATACAAGAAAATTCATTTTGTTTCTTTAGTAATTCAAAGCTATTAGAGTTTGGATAATCTTTAATTTATTAACTAAAAAAATAAATAAATGTTGGTACTCATTAATGAGATGGATGAGCCTGCCGATTCTTGCACAGTTGTTCTATAATTGGACGTATGCTGGTAAGTTTAAGTTGCAGATCGTCACATACATCGAGTCGATTTCGGTAGCCTACTTTATTTTCATTAGAGTTCGTGATGAAAACCCTTTCTCACACAGATATGTAGAAGAAAACTGAATTATAATCTCCAAAACACCGTTGTACAGTTCGCTGTATTCTCTTTTCAGTTGTGATGAGGTCCAGAAATTAACCATGCCTTCCGCTTGGAATTTCATTTAAGTCCGGTCTCATTCGAGAGTTCAATTAACTGTTCTCTTTCACTCAATGAAAGTTTGTTAGTTCAATATCTCAATGAAAGTGATCACGAACCCATGAAAATTCGTCATATTTACTTGGAAAATAAGTTTCAAAGTGTGACCTCAGAGTTGTATTATTGGTGTACGACGTACAATAAGTGCCCATTTCAATGTGCAGACTGGGTGTCGGCAAAACTATTAAGAAAGTCATAAGTACATGAAAAGGTTCGGTCCTCTGTTATGAATTTGGTGGTCCCTGGTTGGATTACAGGCGCGGCGCCAGATGTCCAGAGAAATACCACATTCATAGTGCTTTAAAGCCCTCTTTTTTCTTGAGAGTAGAGCGGAAGTTGGTAGACAGATAGAGTAATAAATTTCATAAAATATCAGTACTGGGAGAAAAAGTGAAAGGCGATTGCCATGTCTCATTTCCAAATTCTGAGATTTTCAGCTATAGAGTGATAAGCAATTCGTTTGAATTTTATTTTTTCTTCTGCATTTTTTGAAGGACCACAAAGGCAGACCTCGAGGACCACCATAGTTGAGAAACGCTTATGTAGGGCTAATATGATACAATGAAAAGAAGTAGGGCTAATTTGATACAGACTTTAAAATGTATCGAAGAGTCAGTTTGAAAACGTTTAAAACTGCGGTTATAGGAGTACATATTATGCTGTTCAAGGATCAATGTCGAACAAAGTTAAAAAAAAATCATTATCTGCGTCGTAATAGTACATTATGCAACGAGCCTATAATGATAGTAATTAAGACGCGAGTATGTTTGTTTATGAAACGAGCGCTAGCGAGTTTCACAATTTTCATACCAGCGTCTTAATTACCATTATAGGCAAGTTTCATACGACTTTTTATGCTCGATCATATTTCTAACTTGAAATTATAAAGAAGTATTAATTTTATTCGTATCTAACTGAAGAGTGGAAGTGACCTTTTGCAAGCTCGTAAATTGTGAGATGTGCGCAGACGCAAAAGTATTGATTTTTTTCCGAGGAACAATAATGTCATTGACCTTGTTATAATCCACAGAATAACATGAACTAATTTTGATATAACGTGAAAATTGATTTAGAATTGAAAAACGAGATGAGAAATTGAATTGATTTGAATATTATTTACAATTAACGCTAATTATTATAGTAACAGAACATAACCTTCTGCGACAGTATTGGATTTCCAGCCTCCGTGACTTTTCCCTCGTTGTCTTTCGATTGCATATCCGAGAATAATCGAAAACCTGAACTTTAATGAATAGGTGTACTTTAATGACATGCATTAAAGGACTGCTACCAGGTGTATAATTACTACATTTCGGCATGGTCGAGCATAAATGTGTTAAAAGAAAAGGCAGATTTATTCCTTGAAAAAAACTTTGATGTCATACTCGGTTACTTTTGTTCTTGCTCTTGAATGAATACAGATAGAATAATTTTTAAATTTTCCTTTTATTCAGAAGAGTGCCAGCTTTATTTTTTCTAAGAAAAGCTGTGAATGTTGACCAGGCTAGCAGAAAATAGTGAGTTAATGAGAAGGGCCATTGTGGTTCGCTAGCAGGACTGTTAAAATGTTATATTTACAATGAAGGAATCGACCAAGTTGATCAATTTTCTAAGATGAAGTAATGCATTTACCTCTTGAGAGGTATTTCATAATTTCTCAGATCTTGAGGAATGTTTCAATTGACGTGTTGGCATTGCACATACAATACAATGCAAGTTAAAAAATTACACATATACACTTATTTTTACTTATTTGCCTAACAATTTTAGCTTATTAGACATTCTTTTCACTGCTAAAATTTAACACAATTATGGAAAATACATTCATAACTAGTGGCTTGTGCAGCAAATGCTGCAAACTAAGTTTATTAGACGTTCAAATAAATATTTTTGAGATTTATTTTCAATGAAGAATACCAGACATTCTGAAAGTTATTGCTTCCGTAATAATAAAAGATACTCTCTCTCGAGCCAATACTGAAGAGAACCACGCATATAAATATCTACATCACACCGCCATTAAATATATGAAAAGACCCAACCCCACTTGATTAATAATTATAAAAATATTTGATTTTTAATAATATTTTATCTTACGTAAGTTTTATAGCTTTCAGTAACATATACTATTATACTATATAGCCGCCACTCAGTAAAATATAGAAACCAAAATCTAATTTAAGTTATTCTCTACATCTACTTACATAACCCCAAAACGTTTCACTTTCATATCATCAATATAGCATTAATATGTATAATTAATTAAAAATAGTCTCATCATGGCATTAATTACAATAATATTTCATTTCTAATGGTAATAATGTCATCAAACCACCTCAAGTTTAGTAGTTTTTAATATCCAATACACAGCTGTACCCATAAAATTACACACCACAGAATCGAACCTGTAAATTATTTTTAGTAAGTTAAGTTTTTAATAACCAATTTAATTTGAGCTCTAAATATGTCAGCATTCTTGCAGATCATGGCCTTCGTGTAATATTGTTTACTGTAGTGTGTGTTTTGTTTTATTCTGAAATGCAATTAGTTAGTTCTCAAAACTGACGATAGATGGATTTTGGAAAATAGGAAAATTATGTTGAAAAATTGACATTTCACTGAAAACTACTATTTTTCTGAAAAACTTTGAGTTCCAAGCTTCAAAATGAGGGGACATTTATTAAAATCCGTCCAGCCGTTTTCTCGTTAATTTCTATTACCAATTCAAATTATATATATGGATAATAATTATTTCAAAACATATTTTAACTTATTTTACCAATACAAACTGTATCACAATTTTCTCAATCTATTTTCTTTTACACAATCTCCTAGCATTAGCAGTAAGTGTTAAAGTTTCAGTAAACTCTATAAATGTTAATGGGAAAAAGAGTTCATTACAAAAGTTGCTAAATCTTGCAAAGAAATCGCCCCACTTTGATGTCAATAGTCAGGTCGGGAAGATTTTGGGTGAAAGTATGGGCAAATCCGTAAGACACGTTCCTCGGCTATTTTTCCGTAGCCTATAGGCCTGGGTTCAAGAGAAAGAGAAAAAAATAAAAAATTACAAATCAAACCACTGTAGCGCACCGGATAGAAAACGCCAATACACCAGGTTTACAATTAATCGTTGATATGTAGTACTGTGAATCATTTGAAGGAATTCTTTGTGTCAATACAATATAATACGACGCGATATAAGATGGAAATTTATTCCTTAAACTAGGCTTTAAGCCACAGTCGCATTTTGCTACTCGACTTCTAAAAATGCAACAAACTTTGAAAGGAAATGTGCAAAAATGCGACAGCCACATTGGACTTCAGAAACTAAGATGGTAATGGAGAAAATGAAATCAGAGATGTGTTTGAATTAATCTGAATTTAAATGAAATGCTAATAGCTTGGGTAATGTTCTAAAAGGTATTGAGCAATAGATGTTCAGGAATTGATTTCAAAGCGTTGATGCAATTCATGTAAGTTGAGTGAGCAATTTCTTCTAATAGATTTATATAATTCCATCGCATACTGTAAATTGTGAGCGAGGATTTAGTTCCATGAATCTTGTAAAAACTGGAATTAGAAACCCCCTTTCAATAAAAAGAATTAGCACTCTGCTAACTTTAAATCTTAAAGAGCTTACTAGTAAAGAATTACAATTTTTAGAGTGCCCATAAAATTACGTATTTTAATGTGATGTAAATTGAGCAGTAATTGATTCTAAACATACCTACGTGTAATGATTTATTTACATAAGTGTATCTAGAGTGTGGTAAGATGGATTGAAAGTCATAAAATTCCAAGAAACAAATTACGTAACTTTTAGTTTGTTCATACTTTAATTTTAATTTGTGCATTTTTGCGACAATTATTTATTTTCTAACTTAAACCCTAATTGCAAAATGATATAATAGTAATAAGCTACGAATATGTGCATTAAAAAAGAAAAGCAATGATGGTAAAGAGAATCGAACTCGAACTCCAAACACTGCCTGCTTTCTCGTCCAACGCGCTACCGCCTGAGCCACGCCGCTACGGTTTTCTGTGTTGCAGCAACGGATAGCTACGATACAGTCGTTTGACTCGTAATTTTCCTTTCTTCTTTTCTCTTGAACCCAGGTCTATCTGGAAAAAAGCCTAGACACGGGTGTTATAGATTTGGCCATATTTTCACCGAAAATATTCTCGACCCGAATCTTGACATCATAATGTCCTTGTTAGTTAATTTCAATGTTATTTCAACCAAACTCTTACAGGTCGTTCATTAAGCATTTGTGTGCATCACAATAGCCTTACATCATTGCTCCGTGTAGTATGGCCACATTTATAGCATTGTATCAGAATAGCCTTCTAGACTTATCATAGTAGGTCATGCTTTTGTTTTAATTTTATCCAGTATTAAACATATTTAATTCCAGATCCTTCATACGTGTCTAAAGTAGTACATGACTTAATTTTTTGAAATTTGTATATGCCTTGAGAGAAAAATTACATGAAAACATCGATTTCTTCTATTATAATAGCTCTACATGACCCTATAACAGATGACGAGGGATATAGATTTTTGTTTGTCATATAACTCATCGTTTTCGAAGTTACAAGAAATGTTGCATTACCAGTACCTAACCTACCACACTGGGATGTTAGTGACACTGTTTCTGTTAGTGTTATTAATATATTTACGTTGTTTAATTATTTTCACATTTTAAAAATTAATTTGCACTAATGTACTTTATTAATGATACCCCCCTGGATGTTGTAATGAAGAGACACCGCGTGGTAGATTAAGCGGAAAATCGTACAACGTCGCCATGGAGACGATAAATCGTACAAACAATTAAAGATTAGGGGAAAGTATGGAATCAGGGTAATTGCAATTTAATTTGGCTACTGATTTTTACAGTGGGCTATTGGCGACATTTTGGGCTACTCGAAATATTGCTAGGCTATTTTTTGGGCATTATTTTTTTTAAAGAAATCTAAAAGCTATAAAAGTATAGGCTAATTTTAAATACAGACGTGGAGAAAAATTAACAAAATTGACGATTTTTCTATGATAATCCTATTTACAAAATTTGACTTTTCAACAGATACAGTTGAAAATTTTGCATATTTCCTTCATTACAGAAGACAGAAATATGCAAAAATGTCAACTGTAGTTTAAACTGAAGAGTCAGGTTTTGTAAAATATATAATAAAAATCTTCAATTTTTAATTATTTGTAAATTTAAAAATGTCAACTGCATTGAAGAGTCAAATTTTGTAAAAATATAAAACAAAAATCTTCAGTTTTGCTAATAATTTGGAAATATCCAAAATGTCAACTGTGGTCCAAATTGAAGAATCGAATTTTCTAAAAATATACAATAAAAACCTTCAGTTTTGCTAATAATTTGTAAATATGCAAAAATATCAAATGTAGTCCAAATTGAGGAGTTAAATTTTGAAAAATATACAATACAAATCTTCAATTTTTCTAATAATTTGGAAATACACAAAATGTTGTAGTCTAAATTAAAGAATCATATTTTGTAAAAATACATAATAAAAATCTTCAATTTTGCTAATAATTTGTCCACGTCTGTATTACCAGCTACCAGAACCGTCGTCTAAGTAAGCATATACAGTGTTTTAATTATTTCTTGTCACCGCTTACAAGAAATATTAAATTCGAACTGAGTTAAAGATTACGAGATACAGGTTTGCAGAGATCAGTTCACACCTGCACCGCGTCGCAAAGGAACCGCTTGCTCAATTTCGAATCATTTCTCTAATTGAAATTTACTTCATTTTAATGTTGAAATTATTGTTTTGAATTTGTTTAAATGTTTGGAAAGTGGAAAATACTGCCAATAGACGTAAATATAATTTTTCATGAACAAACATTATTCTATCTTTGTTAATTCAATTGACTAAATTACATTTTTCAGTAAGTTCTTTAAATTTCCTTAATGGTATATCGTTTGATAATAAATTATGTCCCATATTTTCTTGAGACATTTATGGCAAGTTCAAGTTTAACTGATACAGACTAAAAAAGTGTTCATTTGTTTTGCTGCCATAACTCGTAAGTGATTGAATATTTCACATTATCTTCTCTAAATATTTATTATTGACTTCTGTATGGCATGAGACGATATTAGCTCCCAATCACATTAAAGAGCTTTCGACCTTGATCACGTCAGTTTTGAAAAGAATCCAATATCCCCCTCGTCGTAACGAAATCAGGGATGTACATGCACATGCAGCGAATAAAGGCAGCAATTATGAATAACTGAAAACTAATTTTCTGGCTGTGTAATTAATTATTCAATTATTTAATATACATGTACATATATAAACAAATCGCAAAGGAAAGGGGTTTTTAAGAACAAAAAGAGAAATAGGAAAAAAGTTAATTTTTACTTAATGATTTAGATAAAGTTACCAGACCAGCAGTCAAAGGCTTAATGGTTATCAACCATCCCGACTGCCCAGACCTATAGTTCTTTACTTAAAAATATCGTATCGCGTTAATCAGTGGTTCTTGGTCAGATATGAATTATTGTAAATATTGTGATTATACTGTTTGTTCGTGATTATGATGACTCCCATCTCCAAAATGGTTATCGGGTACATCGTAAGTCAAAAGTTTCTCATTTGAAAATTGTTATCATTCTTTTCGATGCTATCAGATGGTCAGGTCGTAAATAGTTAACATGGGTCAAACACTTAAGAAATGAGTAAACTTGGAAGATAGCATTTCTTTTAGCAGAAGGAAGAAACGGTTATCTGTTTATAGTGATTCCCCAAATAACTCATGGGTAAGAATTGAAAGGGCCTATCTTCCTCAAATGGACCAATGCTTTTAAAAATGTCAAGTCAATATTTCGGCGGTTCGTCGAATACCGGCAGAATCTCGTAAGCACAACCCGCTGCCGTCATCCAGACTGTAGTGAGCTGTGAAACACTCAATCATTTGGAAAATGCTCTCAAAGGCGATTTACTGATCAATGAACTCATCGTGTAAATTATTGTTTTGACATCGTTAAAAACTTTAAATTGGGAAATTCATGAGGAAGTAATTGACGTAATCAGATGGTTTTTTAGACGAACAAACATTATTCTATCAAATTCTTAATAGGCTTACTTTTTCTTGAAAGTTCTACTATCCGTTTCGAAAGAAAACATAAATCAGGCCACCGAATTTTCTTGATATTGAGAAGTTTAACTGATCCAGACTAAAAACCTTGTTTTGCTGCCATATCTTTCTCCAAAGATAGAATATTTCTCATTGTCTAAACAAATATCCATTATTGACTTGCTGTTTGATGAGAGGTTCATTAGCTCCCAATCATGGAAAGATCTTAAGAACTTCACATTCCTTTTGATTATGTAATGTCTATTCTTATAAATATTATCAGGGATTCTCTTCAAATATTACATCATCATCTCTATTTCAATTAATTGCGTTACTAAATTTGCCTTCAACAATTAATTACTTTTTATTTAATATCACATCACATTATAAACAAATGTTTATTGTAAGGACCCTTTTAGGTCACAAAAATTCTTTGAGAAATGTCTATAATTTAAATTAATTGTATTAAACCATTTTCTTGTTAAAAGCAATTATTTATTATGTAAATAATTCACTTCATTGGTTAGGAGAAACTAATAGGGTCTACCTGCTCCACGTGTGTGACCTCTAAGTACTTTTGAGCATTTGTTAAAAAATAATAATGGTAATATTGATTGAAATGGAGTATATTGATTGTGTGATTGTGAAAATGTAGTCCTTACTCTCCAGTCGTGATTATGTAATGAGTTTTCTTAGAGTGATTTGTGAGATGCACGTAACACGAAAAAACAAATTGATTAAATTATGCTATTGAAGAGCCATCGTAATTTTTGGGATCAATAATTTAAGGGAATACGTATGATTTTTAAAACTTCCACAATTTTCGGCCAAAATTTGTGAAATTTAAACTATATAAACAGATCTACAATACTATATAATCTGTACACAATTTGGTATCATTAAGTCTACTAGTTTTGAAATTATATTTTTTTAAATATTTTTTAAATATATTGCGTCAAAGTTTCCAAAATTTTTAGTTCATATTTACTCAAAGTCTTGAAAATAGTCATGGGAATAAAAGTTAATTAACTTTGGAGATCAGTCTAAATAGAGAGACACGATAAATTTATGAATTTACCATTACAGCATATTTAATCTAAGTGCAATATGAATATTCTCCGAAGAAACTTAATATTAATATTTCATACAAATGCTAGTGAAATTTTATTTATCAACATAATTGATCTTTGTGAGAAGTGTCAGACCAATATGACAAGAATTATTGTGCAAGGAGCTTTTCATTCAGTAAACTGCTTAAAATTTTAAAGTCGAGAAAACGGCATAAAAAATTCCTCTCAACTCACGCACCGCATGTGTGGCCATATTTGATTATATGATTAAATCATTTAAAATAGCCTCAAATATAATTACGATTATAAAACAAAAAAAAAAAAAAAACAAACAAAAACAAAAACAAAAAAAACATGGATTTTCTTAATTTTTCAGCATTATTTCTTGTCTGAACGTAATAGATCAACTATTGACCAGATATTTTGTATTCGACAAATAATGGAGAAAAAATGGGAGAATAAGGGTACAGTGCATCAGTTATTCATAGATTTCAGAAAGGCATATGACTGGGTTAAGACAGAAGTTTTATATGATATTCTTATTGAATTTGGTATTCCCAAGAAACTAGTTCGATTAATTAAAATGTGTCTCAGTGAAACGTACAGGAGAGTTCGTATAGGTCAGTTTCTGTCAGATGCGTTTCCAATTCACTGTGGGCTAAAGCAAGGAGATGCACTATCACCTTTACTTTTTAACTTTGCTCTAGAGTATGCCATTAGCAAAGTCCAGGATAACAGAGAGGGTTTGGAATTGAACGGGTTACATCAGCTGCTTGTATATACGGATGACGTGAATATGTTAGGAGAAAATCCACAAACGATTAGAGACAACATGGGAATTTTACTGGAAGCAAGTAAAGAGATAGGTTTGCAAGTAAATCCCGAAAAGACAAAGTCTATGATTATGTCTCGTGACGAGAATATTGTACGAAATGGAAATATAAAAATTGGAAATTTATCTTTTGAAGAGGTGGAGAAGTTCAAATATCTTGAAGCAACAGTAACAAATATAAATGATACTCGGGAGGAAATTAAACACAGAATAAATATGGAAATGCCTGTTATTATTCGGTTGAGAAGCTTTTATCATCCAGTCTGCTGTCAAAAAATCTGAAAGTTAGAATTTATAAAACAGTTATATTACCGGTTGTTGTGTATCGTTGTTAAACTTGGAGTCTCACTTTGAGAGAGAAACAGAGATTAAGGGTATTTGAGAGTAAGGTGCATAGGAAAATATTTGGGGCTAAGAGGGATGAAGTTACAGGAGAACACAGAACTGCACGCATTGTATTCTTCACCTGACATAATTAGGAACATTAAATCCAGACGTTTGAGATGGGCAGGGCATGTAGCACGTATGGGCGAATCCATAAATGCATATAGATTGTTAGTTGGGAGACCGGAGGAAAAAAGACCTTTAGGGAGGCCGAGACGTAGATGGGAAGATGATATTAAAATGGATTTGAAGGAAGGTGGGATATGATGATAGAGACTGGATTGATCTTGCTCAGGATAGGGACCAATGGCGGGCTTATGTGAGGGCGGCAATGAACCTCCGGCTTCCTTAAAAGCCAGTAAGTAAGTAAGTTTCTTGTCTGAAATCAATTTCTCTCTTCTCCAGAATAATGTCTATATCTGTGTTGTGTTGTGTTTCTTACTGACGTTTGACATTTTTTTTTTTACAAATAATATAGTATATATATATTTTTTACTTATTAAACACTGTACTTCACCGCCATGTTCATTACATAAAAACTGAACCTTCTACTTATCATTAAAATCTGTATTGTAATCTCGCTTGCGATCTGTCATAGTCTGCAACGTTGTATGTGCTGTACACCCCTGTGCCTCAGGCAGAAAAGCTCCGCGCTTATGGAGAGAGCTTAAAAAAGCTCGCGCTCAGAATTAATAGTAGGCCTAAGCATCGCATCCCTGACGTATGCGGTAATGTGCGTCCTGAATTTGCTTCAGAAGCAACCTCCAGCGATCTGCGTCGCGTCCAATGATCTACGATGATACCACAGTCTAGTATATACAGACAGGAAGCTCAATACATAGTAAATATGCAAACATTAAATAGTTGCTCACCACTAGGATCGCTAATATCGCCTCATTACAGACAATGCGAAATAGTACCGGCACAGTCTATTGCTTCTAGCATCCTCAAAACTCTAGCTTCGTGACTGTATATAGTAGACTGTGATGATGCCCAGTAGACGAAAATATGATTTTAGAAGTCTTTGATTTCGAATCACCTTGATATTTTGATATATATTTTTATTATTACTTTGGAACTCGTGATAGCTGCCTTTGTGGAATATGGATATCCTGAACTAGCACCAACAGATAGCGCGCGTGTACTTTGAGGGATGCGCTTTTGCGTGTGCATTTGTTTTATAAACATTGAGGATTTACGTAGTGTAGTAGCTCAGTCTAATATATACAGTCACGAAGCTCAATACGTAGTAAATATGCATCCATAGATAGTTGCTAACCACTAGGATCACTACTATCGCCTCATTATAGACAATGCGAAATAGTACCTGCACAGTCTATTGTTCCTAGCACCCTCACAACTCAAGCTTCGTGACTGTATATACTAGACTGTGGTATTAGTACAGGGAGATCATTTTATTTTTACTTCAATTTTTATTGTACCTGAGTTTTTGAATGTACTTCACTCCCACCCCTTCTACTAATGACGTTCAACCGTCGTCCACACAGATCCAAGACCGCATATACAGTCATAGTAGCCTTACGGTCATAGTAAAGAGTACGTTCCAAAAATATGTTCGCGTTTTCCAGTGACGAAAGAGCTTTTAATATTGCGTCATTTTCAATTTGCTTACGTCGCATCCCAGTTTCCTCCACCTGCTTCTATTCGCCTCTCTGTAAATGCTAGTGGATGGGCTGTCTTAGCTCTCTTCTGAGAACATTAATTTCTGTTAGGAATTGGACGTCTACGTAATATTATACCCATACAATTGTTTAAAATAACTTAAATAAAAGGGCTTCGTTAAGTAATTAACTGTCACGTGATTTCCTCACTTTCTACGACGCTGCGGCATAACCACTTGGACGGACAATAGATAGCATGTCTGAGTAATTTTATCTTTTCGGATCGGGCAGAAGTGAAGATTGAATTTACAGTACGTAAGGTCTCTTTTATAGAGTAGGTACAGAATTATTTCAACATGAGTTACTGATACGAAGTACGAATCTGGTAATTGGAATTACGTACAATAGTCTATAGTGCGATAATATGCACAAAAGAACTGAAGCCTGTATCGAAATGAACGGCCACCATTTTCAAAAATGTGTTTAAATATCCATATTATGATTATTTTCCAATTTAACTTCATTCTCTATATCGTACGCTAATGTGCTGTAGACAGTATAATATACACTGCATAATGAATACGTCCGCATGGACAGCTCAGTTCGTGAGTAAAAACACTCATTGTTAATACTGTACTGTATTTTGATTAAACAAAAACCTAATGGAAAATTATCGAACTCAAAATCGCGATATTTCCTAGTTTACGTAAATGTATGAACTACTTTTCTTCCCTCCTGTACCTAGTAAAGTGATTTGTTTGTATATTACGCCAGTATCATCGAACTCCAGTCTTGGAAGGGGATAGCAAACGGTGTTTCCGGTTCTTAATCGTTGATCCAAAGGTATAGCCAGGTTACTATTAGAAATGTTGGTAAAAATAAAATAATGTCCCTGTATATTATACACATAAAAACAACTGAAAATGCCAAATTTTGTCGTGTTCCTTTATGTGAAAACCAGGGAAAGCTTTTTACCTTCAATCAGGTCTCGAAATATTCTGAATATATGCTTTCAACCTTAAAAATATAAGTAATTAAATTGCTTCTCAAAAATGCTAGCTAGTAAACAAAAATAACTACTTGAAGTAACGCTGGCTGCAGTTTCATTTTGGAAGAAGGTCATGTACATATTAAAAACATATGTAACCTCGACAGCAAGCTGTATTAGCTTCGATTATATTATTCAGTAGCCTATGTTTACGCCTGCATTTTGCAATGGGATGATAATAAGCCTACAGTAAAATCTCTATTAACTGGGATATTTATTATCCAGGACGATTCGTAGTGAAAAAATAGCTAAACATTGGCCTATAAATTATATAATCTGTGTGTAAAATAAGAAAATAGGGAACCTTATCCCAAAAATCTATTTCGTGAATAACGCCTTTATTCATTCATAGTGTTCTGCCGAAGGGCAGGTCTTTCACTGCAAACCCAGCATTCTCCAGTCTTTCCTATTTTCTGCCTTCCTCTTAGTTTGCGCATAGATCCATATATCTTAATGTCGTCTATTATTTCATATCTTCTTCTGCCCCGAACTCTTCTCCCGTTCACCATTCCTTCCAGTGCATTCTTCAGTAGACAGACAGGACAGACAGAAGACTTTAAGCTACAAATTATGAGTGTTCTAATCGATATGTTGAAGGATATTCGATGTCTTTACTATGGGAGCGAGCAAAGAGAATTCCCATGCAATATACTATAAAGGATGTAGCCTATATAAAAGTTGTCTTTTGTTTGTATTGAAGGACAGGACAAAAATCTGGGGACCGAAAATCTGTTCAGAGTTATTCTAGACAGAAATTCGTATTAACCGAATAAAAATCCATTGAAATTACTGTTTTGAGCCCGGACCGGGAGAATTGTTCGTTTTAACCGAGTTTGTATTAACAAAGGTTTAGAGTTAACATATCACAATATTCATAAAAACACACCAGATACGAAATAAAAACACAAGCATATCGTGTTTCGATCCCGGCCCAGGTCGAAGGCATTTAATCATGGTTTATTTTGATGCTGAGAAATTAAAGTTTATATTGACATATAAACAGATCTTACTTTTTATGAAAATGGAGAAATTTAGATTTTTCCTCATTAAGACGCCTTTGGCTAGGAAAAAATATTTTTAAAATATATAGTTAGATTCCGCATTGAAAGTACAAATAAACACATATTTTTTACTTATGGTATGTTGATAAGAAAGTATTGAAAATATCAAATAAAGAAAATAAATAGTACGCGCGTGAACTAACCAGCTGACTGTGAGACGGAAGCTAGCCGACACAAGCAAGGCCAGGAGACAAACACGTGATGTGTCGTCTAGCAGTCATGGCTGTGCTAGCTTTATCACAGGTTTTCATAAACACAGGAGTAAAATGACGCCCAACGCTCGCTTATCTTCAGCTCTCGGCCAGTGCGAGCGGTACTGCGCCGTTCAAGTCTAGGCGTGTGAAAATAATTTATTTAATACCCTCGAAACTTATCGCCGTACCACTAAGCAAACAATGCCGAATCCCTCTTAATAATGCAAGGTTTTTTCTCAATATATATTTTTTTTTTACATTTTTACAAATGATCAAAAAGCCTAAAAACAAGTAAAATCAGATTATCTGTCTCTCTGTGTACAATAAAAATAAGGATTACTTCTTAACATAACCTACCAAATGTGAGCTTCAAAATAAGCTCTCGTACAATGTTCTGCAGTAAATGGTTCCAGAGTTCTGAGCGCTGAAAGAGGCTTGTTTTTATAAAATACGCTAAATTTGTCGCTCAATAATACGAAAACCGTTTAACTTTCGATAGTATATTTTTGAAAATGCACTCCCCTCAGCACGTTGTATAAGTAGGGAAAAAATTAGAGTATAAAAATAATGCGAAGTTTTTTACTGATCGATTTCATATGGAATAGCCCGTATGTTCAAGCAGCTACTTGGAGAAATATGAATAACATACTGCACCACAATGCAGAAAAAGAAAAGTGATTTCAGTATAATGTGTAAACTTAAAGACGAGTTTAAATAAAATAATTAGAATATACATTTGATATGATATCTTGCTCTTTTTAAATAAACGGGTAAAGTAAATGTAAAATTGGTCTACCGCTGTGGAATAAAGGTTATCACGTCTGGCCATGAAACGAGCGGGCCCAGGTTGAATTCCTGGTTGGGACAAGTTACTTGCTGGGGGTTTTCCTCGACCAATTGAAGCAGAATTGTTGGGTAATTTTCGGTGTTGGATCTGAGGCTCATTTAGCCATCATTAATTCACATATCATAATCCATACAACAGCCCAGGTGAAGTTCACGAGACGGCGTGCTGTACTTGTACACGGACATCACTTTATTTTTACCAAAATTTTTAACATTAACCTGGCTATACTCGGAAACACTGTTACCCCTTCCATTACAGGAGTTTGGTGTTGCTAGTGCAATATGTAAAAAAAATCATTTTACTAGCTATAGGAGGAGAGAAATGTAGTGTATCCATTTATGTTACAGGGTAATACGATATTACGATTTTCAGTTTGATCATTACTTTTACAGTATGTTATAAAAAATCAGTAGAATAGTAACAATTTTTTTTTTCACAAACTCATATCTTCAGGCGGTTATATTCATTATGTACTGTCTACTTTATTCAGCATATTACTAACCTAATTTATTCCTGAGAATTTTGTGAGCACTTCCGTAAGAAACCCCAATTTCTACAGCTAACTTCTTGACCGACTTATTAGGACCTCGCTGCATCCTTTCTCTAGCATCTTCTACAGCATCTTCTGTCACCTTTGTTGGCCATGTTACACTTTTCTTCCTTTTTGTACACTCTGTTGCTCTAAATTTATCTACCAGATTAGTGACATTTCTACGAAAATATTCCGTAATGATATAATCAGGAAATTGTGAAAAAACTGTTGTTCACATTCGGTTATATTGTAATTCCAGTTCCATCATCGTCCTTCATACCTACAAACAGTAAAACAAAACTCTTGTTTAAATCATGCTGTTAAGTACTGTACCATATTATAGGGTACCGTACTTTCGGTAACTCTAATCTTCACTTGTGCTCAGTCCACACAGATAAATTCAGTTATGCTACACACCATACTTGTGTGAAAATAAACTTCAATAATATAAGCTCTTTCTTCTATAGAAAACGCAACATATTTGTGAAACACACTGTACTCTGTACTGTTTACTTCACTGCTAGCAACAGCGGCCGTAAGTTTGTGTGACTGACGTTAGCAAGGACATTAGTCAAAGGGGTGGGAGTCAAGTACATTCAGAAACGCAGGTACAATAAAAATTGAAGTAAAAATAAAATGATGTCCCTGTACAAGAGCGCGGCCGTTCGGCTACCCAATCACCCACAGAATAGGAGTGGTAAGCACAATAAGCCTCAGGCTGTAGTGCAAGCCTTCGGGTCCCTCCTCCGTACAAGAGGAAAAAAAAAAGTAAAATTGTCTATATTTTGTTTCAATTTTACTTTATTTTACATTACATTACTTACTTACTTACTGGCTTTTAAGGAACCCGAAGGTTCATTGCTGCCCTCACATAAGCCCGCCATCGGTCCCTATCCTGAGCAAGATTAATCCATTTTCTATCATATCCCACCTCCCTCAAATCCATTTTAATATTATTTTCCCATCTACGTCTCGGCCTCCCTAAAGGTCTTTTTCCAGAGAATCAGTCCCATTCCGAGGCTTATTTGAAGGATTCGTAACAAGCTGTTTTTTACGGTGATGGGTTGTTAGCCCTTCGCCCAACCCCCAAACTGGAGGACCACCCCTCATCGGCTGTCCGCGACTGCTTATTCAATATATTCGCAGCTACCCTCGATATCTGGAGGCCGTCTCCTCTATCCGCAACCTGAGGACGCGCCATGCCGTGGTGATAGGGACCCACAATACATGGACTTTATTTTACAATACTTTTATTAAATGATCATATTCCGATATGCTGTACCAAGGTCAAGTTATAGCGGGGGAGGAGATAAATGATGTCCCCCATAATCCCGATATACAGGGATTCCATGGTTTTGCTTGCCCCCAAAGAAAACGGTTCTCTTTCCTCCTATGCGTGGAACCAGGGCTGTGGCTGTAACTGGTGGAGTTCTGCATCGTAGCTAAAGTTGCCTCGTTTAATTATTAGGCAGCGGCATTCCTTTAAGATTTGTAGGTCTTTATTGCATTCACCGATAATAAAATGAAAATGCGACGTTGTCACGTCTTGTCTGTTGCTGCTATATATTAATATAACATGGATATGGGCTAGGCTTAATTGGTCAAAGCATGAGTTAATTTGAAGATTATTATCGCCGCTGCCTCATACTTAACATGTCGGCATCATACAATAACGTGCGGTGTGCTTTTAAAACATAATTTTACCGACCGATTGTTGCTCTGTAGTTTTCACTCTAAGCGCCACGTTGTCACGTCTACTTCCTCGATAAGAATAAGCACTAGTTTGTTATATTGTTAAATGGCTATTATTATTATTATTATTATTATTATTATGATTATTATTATTATGATAATTGTTGTTATTATTATTATTATTATTATTATTATTATTATTATTATTATTATTATTATTATTATTATTATTATTATCATCATCATTTCATATACGACTACGTTGACATTATTTGAATTGTTATTTAACTCTGATATATTATTATTATTATTATTATTATTATTATTATTATTATTATTATTATTATTATCATCATCATTTCATATACGACTACGTTGACATTATTTGAATTGTTATTTAACTCTGATATATTATTATTATTATTATTATTATTATTATTATTATTATTATTATTATTATTATTATTATTATCATCATCATTTCATATACGACTACGTTGACATTATTTGAATTGTTATTTAACTCTGATATATTATTATTATTATTATTATTATTATTATTATTATTATTATTATTATTATTATTATTATTATTATCATCATCATTTCATATACGACTACGTTGACATTATTTGAATTGTTATTTAACTCTGATATATTATTATTATTATTATTATTATTATTATTATTATTATTATTATTATTATTATCATCATCATTTCATATACGACTACGTTGACATTATTTGAATTGTTATTTAACTCTGATATATTATTATTATTATTATTATTATTATTATTATTATTATTATTATTATTATCATCATCATTTCATATACGACTACGTTGACATTATTTGAATTGTTATTTAACTCTGATATATTATTATTATTATTATTATTATTATTATTATTATTATTATCATCATCATTTCATATACGACTACGTTGACATTATTTGAATTGTTATTTAACTCTGATATATTATTATTATTATTATTATTATTATTATTATTATTATTATTATTATTATCATCATCATTTCATATACGACTACGTTGACATTATTTGAATTGTTATTTAACTCTGATATATTATTATTATTATTATTATTATTATTATTATTATTATTATTATTATTATTATCATCATCATTTCATATACGACTACGTTGACATTATTTGAATTGTTATTTAACTCTGATATATTATTATTATTATTATTATTATTATTATTATTATTATTATTATTATTATTATCATCATCATTTCATATACGACTACGTTGACATTATTTGAATTGTTATTTAACTCTGATATATTATTATTATTATTATTATTATTATTATTATTATTATTATTATTATTATCATCATCATTTCATATACGACTACGTTGACATTATTTGAATTGTTATTTAACTCTGATATATTATTATTATTATTATTATTATTATTATTATTATTATTATTATTATTATTATTATTATTATTATTATCATCATCATTTCATATACGACTACGTTGACATTATTTGAATTGTTATTTAACTCTGATATATTATTATTATTATTATTATTTATTATTATTATTATTATTATTATTATTATTATTATCATCATCATCATTTCATATACGACTACGTTGACATTATTTGAATTGTTATTTAACTCTGATATATTATTATTATTATTATTATTATTATTATTATTATTATTATTATTATTATTATTATTATCATCATCATTTCATATACGACTACGTTGACATTATTTGAATTGTTATTTAACTCTGATATATTATTATTATTATTATTATTATTATTATTATTATTATTATTATTATTATTATTATCATCATCATTTCATATACGACTACGTTGACATTATTTGAATTGTTATTTAACTCTGATATATTATTATTATTATTATTATTATTATTATTATTATTATTATTATTATTATTATTATTATTATTATTATTATTATTATTATTATTATCATCATTTTCATATACGACTACGTTGACATTATTTGAATTGTTATTTAACTCTGATATATTATTATTATTATTATTATTATTATTATTATTATTATTATTATTATTATTATTATTATTATTATTATTATTATTATCATCATCATTTCATATACGACTACGTTGACATTATTTGAATTGTTATTTAACTCTGATATATTATTATTATTATTATTATTATTATTATTATTATTATTATTATCATCATCATTTCATATACGACTACGTTGACATTATTTGAATTGTTATTTAACTCTGATATATTATTATTATTATTATTATTATTATTATTATTATTATTATTATTATTATTATTATTATCATCATCATTTCATATACGACTACGTTGACATTATTTGAATTGTTATTTAACTCTGATATATTATTATTATTATTATTATTATTATTATTATTATTATTATTATTATTATTATTATTATTATTATTATTATTATTATTATTATTATTATTATTATTATTATTATCATCATCATTTCATATACGACTACGTTGACATTATTTGAATTGTTATTTAACTCTGATATATTATTATTATTATTATTATTATTATTATTATTATTATTATTATTATTATTATTATTATCATCATCATTTCATATACGACTACGTTGACATTATTTGAATTGTTATTTAACTCTGATATATTATTATTATTATTATTATTATTATTATTATTATTATTATTATTATTATTATTATTATTATTATCATCATTTCATTACGTTGACATCATCATTTCATATCATTTCGACTACGTTGACATTATTTGAATTGTTATTTAACTCTGATATATTATTATTATTATTATTATTATTATTATTATTATTATTATTATTATCATCATCATTTCATATACGACTACGTTGACATTATTTGAATTGTTATTTAACTCTGATATATTATTATTATTATTATTATTATTATTATTATTATTATTATTTTCATTATTTGACATTATTTGAATTGTTATTTAACTCTGATCATTATTATCATTCATTTCATATACGATTGATTATTTGAATTGTTATTTAACTCTGATATATTATTATTATTATTATTATTATTATTATTATTATTATTATTATCATCATCATTTCATATACGACTACGTTGACATTATTTGAATTGTTATTTAACTCTGATATATTATTATTATTATTATTATTATTATTATTATTATTATTATTATTATTATTATCATCATCATTTCATATACGACTACGTTGACATTATTTGAATTGTTATTTAACTCTGATATATTATTATTATTATTATTATTATTATTATTATTATTATTATTATTATTATTATTATTATTATCATCATCATTTCATATACGACTACGTTGACATTATTTGAATTGTTATTTAACTCTGATATATTATTATTATTATTATTATTATTATTATTATTATTATTATTATTATTATTATTATCATCATCATTTCATATACGACTACGTTGACATTATTTGAATTGTTATTTAACTCTGATATATTATTATTATTATTATTATTATTATTATTATTATTATTATTATTATTATTATCATCATCATTTCATTTACGATACGACTACGTTGACATTATTTGAATTGTTATTTAACTCTGATATATTATTATTATTATTATTATTATTATTATTATTATTATTATTATTATTATTATCATCATCATTTCATATACGACTACGTTGACATTATTTGAATTGTTATTTAACTCTGATATATTATTATTATTATTATTATTATTATTATTATTATTATTATTATTATTACCATCGTCGTTATTGACGTTCATGGGTATCGGTTCCGACACTTCACTCGCTTCCCACGGCCTCCACATTTTTATTATACACTGAACTGTAATGTAATTAATTTTCACTGTGAACTAGAACAAGACACACTGCTAAAATTTGCAACTCTGGTTTATACACTCCGTGTGGAATATTGGAGCGGCCTTCAAAAGACTTGACGACGACAATGGACAGCGCGACATAATTAAAATTATTGAAACTACAAAGCTTCCGTCCTCTTTGACACCGCTAGCCTACTAATTGAACGTGGCTACTTTAACAATGCTGTGAGTGTCTGACTGAAATGTTACTTCTTTGTAGCGTTGAAAATTTGTTATAACCGGCTAAGCACGATGCCCCGATTTGTTTTGTTGCCCCTTAGGTAGAACAGCAGAATCATCTGGACGGTGCTTTCTATAGCACGCAACAATGAAGCCTATTTTGACGAAAATGTGGAAACCGTCTCCCTGCTCACCCGGTTCCAATCCCATTGAAAATGTACGGCCAGAGGTGAAGAAAAAAATGGAGTCGAAGTGGCCTGCAAATCAACGGAGGACAAAAGATGTCTTGTGGGCTCAAATCCTAGAAGCCTGGAACACACTACCGACATCTGATGTCTTTTCAGGCGAGTAATTCGGCCTGTCGGGTCACATACTCTATATTAGAAGTGTGTTTGTTGTTTTTTTCATATAAGACCATTTATTTTTGTTGGGATTTGTTCCTTAATTATTTATTTTCATTGGTATTAGATGGAAAAAAAAAAATAAAAAGTTTATCTTTCGTTTTTGTGTGTGCCACAACTCACAAATGATTTAAATATAAGGAAGACAACCGGGATGCTAAAGAACCTATAAATTGTCTATTAAATGTACGAGGTCACTCAATTAGACGCAATTTGAAAGGACAGGGACCTCCCAAATTGCAGATTTAGATTTCACGGCGCTTCTTCCGACGGCCTTCACATGCTTTGTCATTGAACAACAGATGACAGCGTCTTGCCATCCTAACGGCAAACACCAGCCATCTCCTCCTCGCCCCGTTCCGTGATCACTTGATCAAATCTCCGTCCTCCTCGCGTATGTGGTACCTAAGAGGTTACGTCCAATTTCGGCTTCCCCTTCAAAATTTTCTAGAGCTCCTTCAGTGGAGCAGCGTAACCCGGAGTGAGACTAGTGGCCAACTGGTTTGGAGCTCACATATTTAGTTTTGTACAGCCCCCAACCTCTTGCAAGGACGCGTTTTGCGTACCTTTTAAGTTTGTCCTCCCAATTCTCTTTCGATTTTCGATGCTAAAGTGTTTTGTTAAACAAAAAAACAAAAGTAAGCTTGAGGCAGGACTCGACTCTGCGACCTTACACTCGGTACACTAGCACTTCAGCCATGAGAACACTGTAGGCCGGGTATTTCTTTATGGGTGTATTACACGTACTCTTGGTGCATAAAGGATCGAAGGAAAACATTACTTTCTAGTATGACTGCAGCTTTATACGAGTGCTTTCAAAGTCTGCCGTTCTCCAATTAATTTTCTCGAGCCTTAGCATTTTGTTTGTCTTACGGAAATTAGAAAAATTCAAGTTGGAAGTTCAGTATGGCGTGCTATAGAAACGCCCAGTGAGCGTACCCCAGATGCTCCGTACAAGAATAGTTTCAATAATGATTGAAAATAGCTGTAATAATAATTACATATGATATTTGTCATTCAACTTTACAATTCACAGTTATGGTGGACCTTCACATTTCTGTTTTTCGATCCACC